>OY856409.1:199918823-200076323 GCA_963693085.1 Alisma plantago-aquatica
CATAAAGACATTTCCCAATCATCAAGACATTCAGAAAATCAATGTTGTTGAAACTATTAAAGACACCTCGTGTCTTAAATAAGACACCCCATTTATTAAAAATACACGATGTGTCTTAATTAAGACACCCCCTTTCTTAAAAAGACACGACATGTCTTAAAAAGACACGACGTGTCTTATTAAAGACACCTTGTGTCTCAGTCCAGAAATTGAATGCAGAACTCCAGATTTGCAGCAACATGTCATGTTTTATTAAAGACATATCGTGTCTTATTAAAGAGACATTGTGTCTTATTAAAGACACATCATGTCTTATTAAATACACGTCATGTAGCCTCCCAGAACTCAATCCAAACTTTAGTTATTACATAAGGCATGTCGTGTCTTATAAAAGACACATCGTATGACCTGTAGATTTCACTCAAACACGAATTTAACTGTCTCACACTTATATATACGACCCCAAGCTGTCTTGGGACACTTATCATGGACTATTTGGGACCTTTTGGAGTGGGACTCAAGGAAGGAAGAGCAAGGAAAAATTGGAGGAGACGAAGGGAGATAGGAGGTGGTTACTCAAGAGAGAACCCTCTTCTTATTCCGTCTTCTTCACTATTTGCAGCAAGTATCTTCTTCTTCCTCTTCTATCCACTTGGGAGTGAAGAAATATGGACAAAGTGCAACAAGCAAGGACGGAGCTTGACTTCTAGCTGGAGTTCTTCTTCATTCTACTACTTCTCACGGACATACTAGTTCTTTCTACTCTTTTACTATGTCCTTTGATGTTTTCTGCTGCTTGGACCTTCTTTCTCTAGCCATGGATGAGTAGAATCTAAATCTTGGACATGGGAGAGTAACTCCCATGTCATAGCTTGTATGAACATATGAATTTTGTACTAAATGTTAGTTGCTTGCATGTTCCAAGAGTTGTTTCAGATCTGAAATGCTTGTTTGTGTGATTGGCCATCATACTTGCATGTTTTATGCTTTCTTTCATAATCTGAGAAGATGTGTTTGAGAGTATGGAGTTTCTCTTTTGGAAACTTGTCCTTGACCGCGAGAGTGTCTGGGATTAAGTTGAGGAGCAAGGTTTGTGATTCAAAATGAAATACATATACAAGAGTGATGTATGGAGTTAAAATGGTCATCACTTCACTGGGAGGTGAGTGATGACTACAAGACTCCTTTGCAAGTTAATTAACATGTTTAAATTCATATTTTAATATAAGCTATGATGTGATAGTGAAATCCAAAGTCTAGGATCTTCCTAAATCTGAATCTTAACTTTTCTTAAGTGATAATTTACTATTTTGTTTTAAATCTGTAATTTAGTTGTTCTAATCCAATCATCTTGTATACAACGATCTAGATTATTGAAAATCATAACTCTTGAGCCTAGCTAACCAATACTCCTTGTGTTTGACCTCGACTACAACTACTCTCGTATACTTGCGAGAAATAGCTAGTTGAGTAAAAGATCATTCTTATGATTGAAACTCATTAGTGTAACAAACCAACAATCCATAGTCTTATACAAGTCATTGGCCATGTCACTCATGGAATATTTGAACAACAACTATTTGAGAGCACCATATGTGATGTTTGTCATCTTATATAAAGCACAAAAATCATTGAAGAACTGACGATGGTCTTGAAAAAATTCACCTATTCTCCCAACAAATTCACAACCTTGAAGCATGGTGATTCATTGTGTGAGGATCCGAAATTGTGGAGCAGTGATGGAGATAGGCACAACAAGATGTAGTGCATCGATGGAATTAGGGACTAAGAAGTCCTTAATTTTCTTTTGTCACAATGCTTCTTGTTGTGTGGTGTCTTGGGCTTGTAGCTCAACAACAGTGACAACCTTCAAATTGATGAAGATGGCTACTCTCTGTGCGGCCAGGACCCATTCTATCTACCGGTTGGCTTACTTTTGATCCATCATGTATTTATAGGTTTGATTTAGGTGATGGGAGACTCTTTCCATCTTGGGGCCAAACACAAACAGTATAAAAGTCGTGCCTTGAGAACAGCACATAAACTATTAGTTCATGGAAAAGAGATGAACACGTGTAGAGGTTGAAAAAGGGTAAGATTCAAGAATATATGAGTGAATATCAATTGAAATAAAAATTCTAAACTATTCAAAGCCATGGGGGTTCAAAAGAAAACATTGTTGACCCCGACAATGATTTGTTATGTGTCATGTGCACACAAAAATCCACTAGCGGGAAATCCTATAGTTTAACCTTTGCAATGATGGTTAACTCATTGAAAACAATGAGTGATTTTAGTATAGAAAGGTGTGGGTCCTAGAGGGCAATGTGATTAAATCAAACAGAATGCAACAAACAATATTTAAAATCCAATTCAAAAGAGGTTGATTAGAACTATAGCAAGAATCAAAGTGTAGAAATAAAACTAATTGATATGGATCAAGTATAAGGTAATGAGGAATCACCACCATAACCCATGTTCCTACATCAACTGATTCAATTCCTTAGTTTTAATGATTAAATTAGGACCATGTGGATTGGTATCCTTGCGGAGCACAAATCTCAAAAGGGTTAGACTTTTCTCAAATCTTGGGTCTCGGCATTTGAAGATCCATGTCTAACCATCGAACAAAATCCTACCAAGGGGCTCATCAAGAATATGCAAATTCCAATTTGACGTTCAAACTTATGGGTTAGGTGTCTCGTCACCACAAGTTAAAAAAACATGATAAACTAGATAAAAAGATCATAAACTCCATCAAGGTCCCGTCAGGAGGTTATGAGTTCATCCTTGTTGGTATTAAGGGTATTGTCACCCCACAAGGAATATAATTGTAACATACTGAAATCTGGGTACATTCTTAATTTGGCCCTTTTCCTAAGTTGTTCCTTTCCTTATTATCCTTTTTGGCCTTGATGACAGATTTGTGGAATTATTACTGGTTTGGAGTATATTTGATCTCTATTCATGTGAATGTATGGGTTTGTGCATAAATACCTCAGTTAATGTTTCAATCAAGGTCTAAGATACAAATATATCACTTAAGTGTGATTATGATTAAATAATTCATTTTGGAACTTCCCTTATCCTTATGGAGCAAGGAAGAGAGAAAGGAATAAATGATAAAGCTTTTAACATGACATAGCATTAAATAATTTAATTTGATAAATAGTGATACTAGTGCATAAAGGAGATAAAACTAATAAAACAAAGACTCATCAGATAAAAATAACTTTAGATCTGAATTCCTTGGGTCTTAATTGACTTGAGTGTCAAGTTTCACTTTATTTGCATAATAATAAATATTTTAATTCAATTTGGAAAAAAAATAGGATTAATGCCCAAAATTTGAAGTCATTAACAACTCCAAAATTGGCAACAAATCACATATTCATAATCTACACATCAAAATTAGTCTATGGTAAATTTTCAACTAATGTGGACAATCTTTAATGTTCTAATGTGTTTAGGAGAGAGAAAGTGTAATTAAAGTCAAAAATATTAAATAATGTGTTAAATATTACCAAGATAGGAAATTAATGGCAAATTTATGTCTCACAAGTTTATGTTTGTTTGAGGATGAAGTTTCACATTAATTGGTGGTTTCTAGATTTCTCTAAGTTATGAGGGAAGAGAAAATGTGTTTTACTATAAAAGAATTAAATAAAATAACTTAAATCTCCAAAAATGAAAACTAATGCCAAAATTAGATTCTACACATAATTAGGCTATTATCAAATTTCACTTAATTTGGAGTTTGTTTGCATCCTCAAATGAAGAGAGAGAAAAAGAGAAATAATTTAACGCACCACTTTAGTCGGATTCCAATTTAGATATGGTTTTTTATTTATTTAAATGTCACACACTTTCCCAATTTTGTCCATAGCATGGACCATCTGGTCCCAATTTAATGGTGATAAACTATTCTTCAACCTCGGGTAGGAGAGGGTACGGATGAACAATGAATGCACCCTGGTATTTCACAAATAACTCTCTCGATTCCTGATGATTTTTGCGATTTTTATTGTTGAGGATCCGTGAGGTAATTCGCAGCCAACGAGCCATAACTCGTGCCCTCATTTCCTTTATTCGTGAAATGCCTCATTTCCTTTCCGAGCTTCTCAAAGCTACCCACCTCCAATGCCCAAAAGCAACCCTCACCTAAAACACTATCACCCCGACCTCCGCTAGCACCTATGCAAGATTTCTCTTGCGCCAATTTGTTTGGAATCTCCTTGCACAACCACCATGATTGAGCTTTCTTCTCCTAGCTTGTGGCCCATTCATGATGCTTGGTTTTGCCAGAGTGCAATTGATTTTGGGGTAAGTTCGTGCAACCTTCTTCTTTCTTTAATTGCCTTCGCTTCGACGAATCATTGCTGACGTGGAATATTATCACACTAACAAACTCACTCGAGGTTGAGATCCCCGAGTTTTTACCAAAACCTCGTGCAATAACACTACTCGCAAGCGGACGGGTCTTATCGCAGTATAGATAAGGATTGAATCCCAAGGGACAATGTTTTTAAGAATCTTTGTCAGTCAAATCTAGCTCAAGTAACTAATATTTAGAACGATTGATTTGGTTGAGGTTAATTAAACTAATTGCAGGAAAGTAAAAGAGCGGAATTAAAGCTTGTTCTAGATTAATGATATGGAATTGTTGGGATGGTATCGGGTTTCACCACCACTGCACATGCAAACACATCCATACACATAACATCCAAGCAAGCATCTAACTATCCAAATGGAACTACTGCGAACCCTCCCCGAGGGATTTTTAGGCCTGCGTAAGAATCCCCATAGGCATCAAATTTCTCGTCGCCATCTGGATCATGCACTTACAGTTTTGAAGATACAACATCCAACTAAGGTTGTGCTCCTCCCTGAGGGATGTTTAGACCACAGAAGTATCACAGTGGGCTAGATGGCTCGTCCCCTCACAGATCATACATTCATGACATCAATGAACCCCATTCTATTTCTAGTCTGGAAGTCAGGCGTGCTAATCAACAAGCATGTAGGTGATTAGTCTACAAGCAAACATCGATGATTAACAGGAAGATACAACATCCAACTAAGGTTGTGGTCCTCCCTGAGGGATGTTTAGACCACAAAAGCATCATCATGGGCTAGATGACTCGTCCCCTCACAGATCACACACTTACGACCTCAAGGAACCCTATAAGATCTCTCGTCAAGGAGTCTACCTCATTAATCGACCTTCTATACAATGAAGAGAAGAACATGATGAAATCAAGTAGGTAATCAAACTACAAACGTGTCAATTAGCAATGAAATCAAAAGTTACATATATTTCCTTGGAATGTTAAATGTAAAAACATGGAAGCATGAGCAGTGGGGCTAGTCCCTGCACCCCAGCAAAAAGTAACTACTCGCTCATGGTTTGAGAAACAAAAAGAATAAGAGAGAAGGAATATTCCTCCATGAGCATAATGTAGAAGGTAGTCGCATCTTGGTGAAGATGATGCGGTCTTCTACATCACGTCGGGGCAGATCTGGATGAGGAGGAAGAACCACCAAGGCAGGCCAGGCAGACCTTCTTCTCCACCTTCTTTCTCTTCTCGACCTCCTAGCTTGCACCAAGAGGAGGTGAGGATGGTGTGGCAATGGCATGGAGATGTGGAATGGCAGCGGTGTGGAAGGGAGACCAATTCTTTGCCCAAGCAGCCTCTCGGCGTCCTGGAATTGATGCCCAAATGAGGACCTTGTTGGTCCTATTTATAGGCTTGGATGGGGTCCTCACATTTTTGGTGTGAGTCTATCATACGGTTTGGTCCAAACGGTTTGGTCACTTTTGCCCAAACGGTTTGCTTTGATCGGTCTTGAGATTTAGTGACCATACAGTCTTGCAATGAGTCCATACGGTTTTGTTGCAACTGGTCTCGGAGACTTCCAAACGGTCTTGGATGGTGGCTGGACAAACGGTTTGGAGACCATTTGGATGCCCAAATGATTTGCGTTCTTCGGTCATTGCTCATCATTTGAACGGTCTCACAATCCTATCGGTCTCAAGGACCGATCACAACCAAACGTTTTGGAGACTGTTTGGATGGCCAAATGGTCTGGAGAGCTCGTGATGCCCAAACGATTTAGAGACCGTTTGGGTGACCAAACGGTCTTGGCTGAGGCTCCATACGGTTTCGAGATGGCAGGCTCCAAACGGTCCTTGGTTCTCATTCATACGGTTTCGGTGATCGATGCTCCTCCAAACAGTTTCGTGCGGTAGCTCCAATCGGTCTCGGGGAAGAGTGGAATCCAAACGGTCTTGAGGCAAAGGCTACCCATACGGTCTTGAAACTGTATGGATGAGACCGTTTGGTGAGACCATTTGGTGAGACCATTTGGTCAGACCGTTTGGTGAGACCAAGGATGAGTGAAGGTAGATCTTGAACTTCATCATGACCTGCACAAAATTGATATAAACTTAGTTAATAACCTTGGTAATTGAATCATTGAAGTAATTTTGCATTTTGAGAGATTTAATAGATGAAATCGAAAGTATTGAATCGAATTGATCCCAAAAAGGTGACTGAAAATCATGATGAATGTGCATTCATCAAAACTCCCCGAACTTAAATGTTTCTCATCCTCGAGTAACACAAAATCTGAAATAGTCTCCAAATGAATACTTTTTTATCGTGTAATTGCCTCCTCTTCACATCACGATTGTTTCCTCTCTGCTAAGTATGACTAAGCATCTCAACTTCCTGAGACCACTGAACATATCTTACCATATATTTGATCCTAAGTTTGCTTTCCAACTTCACTTCTTCATCACTTTTTCTAACAACAAGCATGTCAAAGAGTTTCGTAAGAGTCCATAGATACCCACATAACAACAAGTGTGCATCTGATCTGACACTGGTGTATTTCAGGGTGGTGGAGGCATTTATTGTGCCATTAGGTAGAAAAGGGAGTGAAGGGTGGTATGGAAGGAAGAAATAAATCTCTCCTCTATTCGACTCGAGATTTTTATTATATTATTTTCAATTTCATTTATTGCATTTTTTTGTCCGAATCTCTCCTCTATTCGAATCGAGATTGCATTTCTTTTTGTGTGCGCTTTGGCATCTTTTCTTGGTGGTACGCCCCTATTTATTTATGAGGGGTCTGGAAGAAGTGGATATAGAAGGAAGTGGCATGCCACCCCGAACTTAGGGTTTGGCACTATTTTGGCTATTTTTGTTTCTTTTTTATGGATGGAGGGGTACGAAGATGATAGAAGAAGTGTAGAAGAGAGTTCAGATCAGAATGCAACTTGATTTACAATTTTGTGCATTGGGTTGTTATCCTTGTCGTACTCTGCTCAATTAATGAATTGATGGGGATCTGGTGGGGATTCCATGTTGTTGTTCCTCTAGTCAGTTAGGAAGCACGATGTGTTTGATCCCTATCAGTTCGACGGACACTTGCCTTTTTTTCTTTTTTTTGGAAATAGGTAAATAGTATTGCCAAAAACCAAAATGGTATAGCAAGCTATACAAGTACACGGCACCATGACAAGCTATACAAAACAAAAGGAACCAGGATGAAAGTTACGTGGAGGGGTTATCTACAAAATCCCCAAAATAGCTTTTTATTAGTGCTGACAACAGCAGTCGGCTCGGGTTTAGTAGCAAAACCCCATCTCAAGTCAGCCGCAATCATCTATCAACCCACTGTCATGGTTTCTCCTATTCCTTTCTCTCCAGATGTGATAACAGGCACAAGCAAGGAATAAGCCATATCTGCTAGCATCTTTACCTTTATTGTCAGGTCTGCCTGATATCCAGTTAATGACACCATCGATGTTATTAGGTACCTAAAGACTCCATTCATTCCGTAAGCACACAATCTGCCATATGTTTCTGGAGAACTTGCATTCAAAGAACAAATGGTCCTTCAATTCGGCCCCTACATTGCACACTGTGACCTCACGGACATGGGCTTTAGCGGGAACATGTTCACTTGGCAGAGGGATTTTTCACCAGAGACACTTGTTCGGGAAAGGCTGGATAGAGGGCTCGCTAGCATGGAATGGATGACAAAGTTTCAGTACGCAAGAGTGGTCCATCTTCCTAAAGTGGAATCTGATCATCTCCCTATAATCATTAACACTGAGGGCAGAAGGCATTCTAAAAGGAGAAGGCACAACTACTTTTTCTTCAAACCAATGTGGGCGGATGATGAAAGATGTGAACAAATTGTTAGACAGGTTTGGGAAGAAAGAAGGACATCAAGGATTGAGGAAAAGGTAAATTTCTGTGGCAGCAAACTGAAGGCATGGGATTCCGAAACGTTTGGAGAAAGGAAAAGGAAAATCAAAGAGATTGAGAAACAGCTTGGGGAGACGCAGCTTCTACCACCGGATAGGGAAACTCTCGATAGATGTAATTTTCTTGCGGGGGAGTTGTAGAAGTGGCACAGATGTGATGAAGCTTACTGGCATGCTAGAGCCCGAGTGAATGAGATGAAATCCGGGGACAAAAATACAGCGTACTTCCATCACAAAGCATCACAGAGGAGGAAAAAAAATAACATAGAAGGCCTCAAAAACGCAGAGGGGAGATGGCTGGAAAAGCCGGAAGAAATAGAGAAGATCATCACCGACTTTTTCAAAGAGTTGTTCCAAACATCGAACCCATCGGGTTGGCAGGAAGCTACACAAGGTGTTTTGAAAAAGATTGATGAGGGGAGAAGATAGAGCTGGAAATGGATATAGAGACGGAGGAAATTCGGGCAGCACTTAAGAGCATGCATCCAAACAAAGCTCCCGGTCCAGATGGGATGAAAGCTATGTTTTTTCAGAAATTCTGGCATATTGTAGGGGAAGATGTCTCTAGCTATATAAAAGGTTGGTGGAAATCAGATAGAAGTATTTCTGAGATTAATTCTACTCTCCTTGTTCTGATTCCAAAAGTCCCCAAGCCTACGGAGATTGGTGAATACAGGCCCATAAGTCTTTGTAATGTGGTGTATAAAATCGCCTCTAAAGTCATTGCTAATAGATTGAGACCGTTGATGGATAGAATCATAACGGAACATCAGAGTGCCTTCATTCCATGTAGACTTATCACCGACAATGCCCTCATTGCCTACGAGCTTTTTCACACCATGAAAGGGAGCAAAGGAAGAAAAAAGGGTCAGATTGCTTTGAAACTGCATATGTCTAAAGCCTATGACAGGGTGGAATGGGGTTTTGTGGACTACATTCAGGAGAAGTTGGGGTTCGGTGAGAGATGGAGGAAGAAGACTCTCGACTGCATGACTTCGGTGTCCCACTCTTTTGCTATAAACGGAGAGCGTACCAAGAAGACTCAACCGTCCAGAGGCCTGCGACAGGGAGACCCTTTTTCCCCTTATCTATTTATTTTATGTGCTGAAGCTTTCTCTACTTCACTTCTTTTAGCTTCACAACAAAATATAATTCATGGGGTGAAAGCCAGCAGGAATGGCCCGCGGATTTCTCACCTTTTCTTTGCAGATGACTCCATTCTTTTTGCAAGAGACACTAAGGAAGAATGTCTGAAATTAGCTGAAATAATCAGCCAATATGAACGGGCATCCGGGCAGAAAATCAACTTATCCAAAACCGAGGTGGTATTTAGCAAAGGAGTACACAGAGAAAAGAGAGTGGAACTGGTCGAGCTGCTGCAGGTGAAGGATGTGGACAGACACGGGAAGTATTTGGGACTTCCAACGGCGGTGGGAAGATCAAAAAAGCAAGTCTTCGCCTACATCCAGGAACGTGTTTGGAGAAAGCTGCAAGGGTGGAAAGAAAAGTTACTATGTAAAGCGGGGAAGGAAGTCCTCATCAAAGCTGTGGCACAGGCGATACCCTCATATATTATGAGTATCTTTCAGCTACCTTCATATCTTCTGGATAGTATCAATAGCACCATATCTAGATTTTGGTGGGGTGCTAAGGGAACGGAAAGGAAAATGGCATGGGTCAGCTGGGATAACCTATGTATACCAAAAAGTCAAGGAGGCATGGGTTTTAGAAATCTGCACAACTTCAACCAGGCGTTGCTAGCAAAGCAGGTGTGGAGACTCATTCACAGGAGGGACACTCTAGCATACAAGGTCCTTAAAGCGAGGTATTTCCCATCAGTGAGTATGCTGCAGGCGAGAAGGGGGCACAATCTGAGCTTCACGTGGCGTAGCATCTAGAATGCAAAGAGCCTGGTGATGGAAGGCATGCAATGGAGAATAGGGGATGGTTCGGAGGTAAAAATATGGTCAGACCACTGGATACCCAATATTAATGGAAGTCTAGAGGCCATCTATGGTGTATCTAGCCCGTCCTTTCAGTGGGTGCAGCAGTTAATCGATCCAGAATCCATGCAATGGAGGAGGGATAGTGTAGAAGAGCTTTTTATTCCGGATATTGCAAGAAAGGTTCTAGCCATCCCGCTGGACGTTTCGAACAAAGAAGACTCCATATACTGGAAGCCAAGTAGAACAGCAGATTTTACAGTAAGATCTGCCTACTGGCTAGCATGCAAACCAGCTTCAGCAGCTTTCACGAGTTCTATAGAAGGAGGGGAGTTGATTTGGTGAGCTATATGGAAGCGAGGTCTTATCCCGAAGGCATCTCATTTTCTGTGGCGCTGTGCTAGAGGAGCCTTGACCACGACCGGGAGACTGTTTGATCGTCATTGCCACGAGACGGGAGTTTGTAGCTTGTGCCAGCGTGAAAAAGAAGATATCAGCCACCTACTGTTCTGGTGCACGAACGCAGAAGCTACGTGGAGCGGATGCCAGCTGGTTTAGCACGACAGGCTCCGTCAATGCAGAGAAGAGCCGTCAGTAGCGGAAGCAATCTTTCACCTCACTCGGACGGGGAACATCGACCAAGAAGAAGAAGTGATAGCTGCGTTGTGGGCTATCTGGTCACGCCGCAACGAAATTGTTTTCGAGCAGAAGCACAGGCCGCCGAGCATCATACACCGGGGACTCCTACAGATGATCCGAGCGCACCGCGAGGGCAATCACAAGCACAATACATGCACGGTAGCGATGGCGAGCCAAAACAGCACCAAATGGATTCCCCCACCGCCGGCAGTCACGAAGCTTAATTGTGACGCGGCCGTGGGAGTTCAATTCTGGGATGGTGCAGGGTTAGTATGGAGGAACAGTACTGGGAAGGTGGAGAGGATAGCAGGGACAAGGAAACCGACGTTGGTGGATGCGAGATGCGCAGAAGCGTGGGCTATTTCTGAAGGTCTACGCATATTAAAAGATAAGGGATATACCGAGCTCATAGTGGAATCGGACTCGGAAGCGGTGATTAACCTTCTCAGAACTACAGCTCGGCGAAAGGACCTGCTTGGAACATACTTAGATTTCATCTATAATCATGTTGTTTCTTTCTCTAGTGTAACTTTTAGTTTCTGTAGGAGGCAAGACAACGGGCTAGCGCATCTTCTAGCCAAGAGGGCCGTCTTGAGTAGTGATGGGTTTAGCTCAACCTCATCCTTTCCATCCTCTGTAATCAATCATGCTGTAACTGACTTGAATGATTAATAGAAGGTGGAGAGTTTAGACTTCAAAAAAAAAAAAGCAGGTAGAACCCACATGTATGCCCCATTCGTCCATCCTGTCATTAGTGGGAAGTTTGTTCAGTAAAGCTCTATACAAAAGAGTGCTCCATTTAGGGCAATAAAACTTGCCCCAAACAACGTGGAACCAAGGCATGTCAGGTTCATTACTACTGTTGTTGATGGGTATAATGGGCAGGCACCCCATATGCCCCAAAGGAACAACAGAAGTCACACCAAACTTATTCTTATAAATCTTGCACATACTTCTCCAAATCCTGGATGGATTGGTTCCTTCCTCCATATTAATGATGGAACCATATCTATTTTTCATCCACTGGACCCACACATTGTCCGGTTTATTGTAGAATTTCTCAATTCTCTTCATAGTGCACATTTCCATAATCTTGTGGCCATCAGTAATTTGCAGCCCATCTTTAACAAAAGGTTTAGTAATCTTTTCCCAAGAGATACCATGCCCACACCCACCCCACAAGAAAGTAGCAGTCATAGATTTAATTTTGTTCAGACAAACACTTGGTATATCACAAAGATCCCCCCAATACCTCAGCATGCTTTGAATGATTGTTCTGATGAGTACCATGCGTCCAGCCATAGAGATGTTAATACCCGACCATTTGTCCACCTTATCTTTAACCTTGTCCACCAGCATACTAAAATCTTTCACAACTCCTCTGCCACCCATGATGGGTATACCCAAGTATCTGGTGGGCCACCTGCCTTTTCTGACCCCCATAGCCATTTTCAATCTGCCCCTTCTCGAGTCACATGATTTAGAGTTGAAAATATGAGATTTTATCGTATTGATGTACAACCCGGTTGCATGACTAAAGCACGTCACCACCTTCTTGTACTCTTTTAATTTACATGCATGTCCCGCCGAGAAGTGCAAAATATCATCAGCGAAAATTAGATGTGTCATGACTTTGTAGCCTTTAACCTTGAAGCTTTTAATCTTGCCCTGTTGTTCGGCACTCCTAATAGCATTGGTAAGCCCCTCCATCATGAGGGTGAAGAGTAAAGGTGATAACGGATCACCCTGTCTCAACACTTGCCTCTTTTGCATAGAGATCATGATGTTAGGATTCATGAGCTTCACAGGATGATTTCAGTCAGAAGGCTAGTTTTCATAAAAAGGTCCCTTTGAGGATCTGCTTCGAATAAGGAGGGTATAATGATTCAAAATGCATAGAGATATTAAAAAGTGTCAAAACTTCATCCGATATCTGTTCAAATTTCTTTTGAAAACTTTAAAATTTTGAAAATTTTATTTGAAAATTTAGGTCAAAAATGTGATGATGAAATCTTAAATCTGATTTAGATGGGTGAAGGTGGAAAGTAAGATACGTACCACCCACCCTCCACCCCGAACTTAGAAATCTTCTCATCCCGAGAAAACTCTAAATCCGAGATGGAGGGGAATTTTCATGCCGTTTGGACCACCGGATGTGGTTGTGTTCCAATCAGCGTATTTCCTCCATTTGAAAATCTCAACAAAAAGACCATTCAGACCTCAAAATAGCATCTCGCGGTGCAATTTTATTTGGTGCAAAATTATCTAAAAAGTAAAAACAAAATTAAAGGAAAATCCTAATTTGAAAGTAAAACTAAATACAAATTTATTTATCATGTTGCCTCTCGACAAGCGCCTTTGTTTTACGTCGATGGCTCGACTTGATTCCTTCAACTTTTACAGTGGATATGTTGGATTGGTGAGATCCAACATTGTTTCAGAGTCTGTGTTAGTCGAGGTGAAATATCTCTTCAATCGTTGACCATTTTCCACAAATTCACCCATCTTTTCACTCCATAAAGAGAAAGCACCATGTGGGTAGATTCTCTTGACAATGTAAGGTCTTGACCAGCGAGAATGGAGTTTTCTTGGGAATAACTTCAATCTGGAATTGAACATAAGCATTTGGTCTCCCACTTGTATGTACTTTCTTTTTAGATGGCCGTCATGCCAAAGTTTTGTACGTTCTTTATATATTCGTGCATTCTCGTAAGATGTCATCTGGAGTTCTTCCAGCTCCTAAAGTTGTAGAATCCTAGCTTGGCCTACTTCCTTCATATCAAAATTAAGTTGTTTAATTGCCCACCATGATTTGTGTTCATGTTCAACAGGCAGGTGGCAAGCCTTTCCATATATTAATCTAAATGTTGTAGTTCTAAGGGGAGTTTTGAAAGCATTTTGGTAGGCCCACAATGCGTCATTGATTTTCACAGACCAATCCTTTTGATTGCGGCCTACAGTCTTTTCCAAAATAGCCTTGAGTTGTCGGTTAGAAACCTCTACCTATCCACTCATTTGTGGATGGTAGGGCGAGGCTACCTTGTGTGTTACACCATACTTTTTCAGTAAATCTTCAAAGCTTCTTTCAAGGAAATGAGACCCTCCGTCAGATATCACAGTTCGTGGTACTCCAAAATGGGGGAAAATAATATCTTTGAATATCTTGATGATGGGTTTGGAATCACTAGTGACGATTGGTATAGCTTCAACCCATTTTGAGACATAATCAACAGCCACTAGGATGTAGGAAAATCCATGACAAGATGGGAATGGACCCATGTAGTCCACACCCCAAACGTCAAATATCTCGACTTCTTGCCATAAATTTAATGGCATCTCATCTCTCTTTGTTATGTTGCCTGATCTTTGACATTTGTCACATGATAAGACAAAGTCATGGGAATCTTTGGAAATGGTTGGCCAAAAGAATCCACATTGCAAAACCTTCAAGGCAGTCTTCTTAGAGCTCATATGTCCCCCAACTGGGCCTATGTGACATTGCTCCAAAATAAGTTGAGCTTCTTCTTCGGCGATACATCATCTCTATAGACCATCAACACATAGTTTGAAAAGGTACGGCTCATCCCAGTAGTACTATTTCACATCATGCATAAATTTCTTCAGTGCATTTCCGGTGCATTGAGGATGGATAACCCCAGCAGTAAGGTAGTTCACATAATCTGAGTACCATGGTGTAGCTTCTAAAACCTTCATTAGTTGATCATATGGAAGGGAGTCATTAATCAGAATCTTCTCGGTATCCAGAGTGTGGATGTGACTGAGGTGGTCTGCTACAACATTCTCTTTACCCTTTTTATCTCTTATCTCCAAATCAAATTCTTGCAATAGGAGAATCCATCTAATTAGCCTAGGTTTTGCATCTTTCTTTGTCAGAAGGTAACAGATAGCGGCATGATCTATGTAGACAATGACTTTTGAACCAATTAGGTAGGATTTGAACTTGTCAAATGCATACACAACTGTCATAAGTTCTTTCTCAATAGTAGCATAATTCCTCTAACCTTCATCGAGGGTCTTTGATGCATAATAGATCACATAATGTTTCTTTTCTATGCATTGGCCCAAGACAGCGTCCACAACATAATCGCTTGCATCACACCTAATTTCAAAAGGGTGGTCCCAATAGGGAGCGCTGATGATGGGTGTTGTTGTAAGGGCGTGTTTTAGTTTGTTGAAACTTTTGACACATTCCTCGTCAAAATTGAATTCAGCATCCTTTAGTAACAGATTTGTCATTGTCTTGGTTATCTTTGAGAAGTCATTTATAAACCGTCTATAGAAGCATGCATGACCTAGGAATGCTCAAACCACCTTTACATTGATAGGGATAGAGAGATTGAATATCACTTCAATGTTGGCCTTATCTACTTCAATTCCTCGAATACTGACCCTATGGCCGACTGCCTTCCTTCACCATAAAGTGACACTTCTCCCAATTCAGCACAAGATGTGCTTCTTCACATCATTTGAGAACAAGGGAGAGGCATTTTAGACATGAATCAAATACATCTCCGTACACAAAAAATCATCCATGAAAACTTCCATAATTTTTTCAGTGAGACTGGAAAATATGGCAGCCATGCAACGTTGGAAAGTTACAGGTGCCTTACATAGGCCAAATAGCATTCTTCTAAATGTGTATGTTCCGAATGGGTAGGTGAAAGTAGTTTTATCCTAGTCATATGGATGTATAGGTATTTGATAGAATCCATAGTAGCCATCGAGGTAATAGAAGTATTCTTGATGAGCCAGCCGCTCTAATACTTGATCAAGAAAGGGCATTGGAAAATGATCCTTTCGAGTTTCCTTGTTTAACTTCCTATAATCAATGCACATCCTTCACCCTGTGATTATTTGAGTGGGGATGAGTTCATCATTTTCATTTCGTATCACAGTTGTTCCACCTTTCTTCGGGACCACATGCACTGGGCTTACCCATGGTGAGTCTGATATCGGATAGATTATTCTAGCGGTGAGTAGTTTAATGACTTCACGACATACTACTACCTTCATATTTGGATTGAATTTCCATTGATGTTCAATGGTTGGCTTGTGATCTTCCATCATAGGGATTTTGTGCATACTTAGTGCTTGACTAGCCCCAATGAGGTCACTCATCTTGTAGCCAATCGCTTTCTTCCTTTCCTTCAATTCTTTCAAGAGTTTATCTTCTTGTTCGGTCGTTAGATCAGAATTTATAATGACTGGGCAAACCTTGAGATCGTCCAAAAACACGTACTTCAGTCCCTCCGGAAGGGGCTTCATCTCAGGGGCTTGTGGCTCTTCACATGGTTCTTTAGTAACTTCTACAACTTTGAGTTCCTTGATTTCAGCTTTAGGATCTTCTTTTATAAAATTGAGGTGAAGAACACAATCTTTAACTTGTTCATTGATGGAATTTTCAATAGATGGGTTCATGAGTGTCACTTCTAAAGGATCGTCTTGGTCATATTCCTCTTGTGTGAGGAGTGACATTTTCTCAATGCAGTCAATCAGATAGACTTCTTCTTGCATACTTGGTCTTCTCATGCTTTCAAAAACTTTAAACTCGAGAGTTTCCTTGCCTAATCAAAGCAGTAAGGATCCTGCTTCAACATCAATTAGGGCTCTTGCAATGGCAAGGAACATATGACCAAAGATAATAGGGTATCTGGCGTCTTCCTTTATGTCCATGATGACAAAATCACACGGGACATAGGAATCCTTGCCCACCTTGACTAGGACATCTTCGATGATTCCCATGGGAAGAGTCACGGAGTTGTCCACAAGTTGTATGGTCATGCCAGTTGGAAGAAATTCTGCAAACCCTAGCCTCTTGCAAAGGCTAAGTGGCATGATAGAGATGCTCGCACCGAGATCGGCCAATCCCTTCTTACATGAAGAGTCACCAATATGACATGAAATTCTAGAGGATCCTGGGTCTTTCTATTTCTTGGGAATCTTGCTCAGAATGATATCAGAAGTGGTTGTTGCTAACTTTACTATCTCATATTCTTTAGTTATATACTTCCATGTGAGAAGTGACTTTAAGTAGTTAGTCTAGGCTGGTATCTCAACTAGAGCATCAAGAAAGGGTATATCAACATGAAGCTTTTTCATTGCTTCTTTGAACTTGTTGAAATGGGTATCAAGCTTTGTTTGCCTTAGACGAGCTAGCAAGGGTATACGAGCCTTGTATACAGGGACCTCCGGCTCTAGTGTTTCAGTTTCTTCAGAATTTTTCCTGGTTGCCTCATCAGTAATCATTGGTTCTTTCGATTGAGAATCATGTGTTTTCGAGTCTTGTGTAATCATAGGTTCATCCTCATCTGTAATAACCATAGGAGGCTTAACATGAGGATCAGAATGGTCTTTTCCTGACCTGGTGGTGACCACCTTCAGTCGTTCTGGGTGCTTAGGATTGTTTTCCGGTTGTCCAGCAAAGACTCCCGTGGGTGGCTTTATGCTAGCTCCAAGTTGAGCTAGTTGAGATTCAATAGCCTTCTGCTGGGATTGCTGGTTAGCTATCATAGTTTGTTGAGTTTGCAACATCTTTTCAATGGTTGTTAGCTTGTCATCGGGAGAGACGAGACCTGCTTGTTGTCCTTGTTGTTGATAAGGAACTTGGTTAAGACTCTGGTACTGGGAATTGTTTTTATAATTATTGAAGTTCCTATTCTGAAAGTTACCCCGGAAATTTCCTTGATTCCCAAAATTCGATTGTTGATTATACTAGAATCCTAGTGGGCCTCATTGTTGATTGTTCGAACCGAGTTGATGTGAGTTTACTACTTTAGTGGGGTTTCCATATTGAAAACCTGGATGGTTCCTATTCTGTTTTGGATTGTAATATCCTTGGCTAGAAATGGTGTTAACAACATTAAGATTCTCCATTTGACTGTTATCTCATTTCCCACATGCATTGCTTAGAACCACATCATAAAGAAGATTGCATGTTAAAGTGGAATGATCAGTAATTTTGCATGCTTCACAAAATAGTGAAGCAGACTTGATTTGTTCGGTTGTTGAAGGGGTGGACATACTCTTCCAATCGCAGTAAGGGATGTTTCGATATGATCTTTCTTAGCTACTAAAAGCTTGAGTGTTTCAATGATAGACTTGTATTCTGGGATAGCTTCGGCCATGGCTACCTTCAACACTCCTTTACCCATAGATCTACCCCAATTTGCTTGATTTTCATCTCCAAGGGTGACAACTCTCCATGTGTTGTCGTAACTCTGACGCATGAAGTTTCCTCCGTATGAGGAATCTAAAAACCTCTTGATATCATCGTCCACACACCTATAGAAGATTTCTATGAGTTGATTCTTGGGGATGCCATGGCTTGGACACTTGCGTAGAAGTTCCTTATATCTTTCCCATGCTTTAGCAAGGGTTTCTCTAGGGGCTTGAGTGAACATTGTTATTCGTCCCCTAATTTCATAAGTGAGAGGAGGGTAGAATTTTTCCAGAAAAGCATTTTGAAGCTGCTCCCAGGTGGTGATGGGTTCACATTGCAGGGAGTTGTACCAACTTATGGCTCTATCAACAAGAGAATACTTGAAGAGTCGGAGTCGAATAGCATCATCGGACACTCCATTTTGCTTCGTCATAGCACATAGATTGATAAACCTCAAAAGGTGTTCCTGGCTATCTTCACCTTGTTTATCATAGAACAAGTTGTTTTGGAGCAAGGTGATCCAATGTGCTCGTATCTCGAAGTTGGGAGCATGGATGGGTGGAGGTCGGACTGGGTGATGTACGTCAACAACTTTAGGGATTGAGAACTCCCTAAGATCCTTTTGCAGTTCTATTGCTTGTGTCGCTGCTTGTGCTACTAGGATTTCTTGTTGAACCGCAGCTCTAGCTTCTTGCATGAGCCTCTCTCTCTCTCTCTGTGTTGATGGCTTGAGCCACCCTTCGGGCTACTTCCTCATCTTGAGCCATTCTTGCTTAGTTTTCTCTATTTTGACAATGAAAGGTTCTATCGATCTCCATATCAAAGCTGGCAATGAGTAGGGGACTGTTCAGGCAGTGCATGCACTAATCCTTCTAAAGTACCTAAAATAGAAAGATTTTGAAAGTGAGATCCACGGAGTAGGGTCAAATTCAAGTGAATGATCAATAGTTTCAAAAAGAAAAAGCAAAATCCTAGATTAGCCTTAAAAGAACTAGATTTGACTAATTGATTTCGTTGTCCCCGACAAAGGTGCCAGAATTTGATGTGGAATATTATCGCACTAACAAACTCACTCGGGGTTGAGATCCTTGAATTTTTACCAAAACCTTGTGCAATAATACCACTCGCAAGTGGACAGGTCTTATCGCAGTACAGCTAAGGATTGAATCCCAAGGGATAATGTTTTTAAGAATCTTTGTCAGTCGAATCTAGCTCAAGTAAGACTAATATTTAGAACGATTGATTTGGTTGAGGTTAATTAAACTAATTGCAGGAAAGTAAAAGAGAGGAATTAAAGTTTGTTTAATATTAATGATATGGAATCGCTAGGATGGTATCAGGTTTCACCACCACTGCACATGCAAACACATCCATACACATAACATCCAGGCAAGCATCTAACTATCCAAATGGAACTGATGTGAACCCTCTCGGAGGGATGTTTAGGCCCACATAAGCATCCCCTTAGGCATCAGATTTCTCATGACCATATGAATCATGCACTTACAGTTCCATAGATACAACATCCAACTAAGGTTGTGGTCCTCCCTGAGGGATGTTTAGACCATAGAAGTGTCACTGTGGGCTAGATGGCTCATCCCCTCATGGATCATACACTCACGACCTCAAGGAACCCCATTCTATTTTGAGTCTGGGAGTCAGTCGTGCTAATCAAGAAGCATGTAGGCGATTAGTATGCAAGAAAACATCGACGATTAACAGGAAGATACAACATCTAACTAAGGTTGTGGTCCTCCCCGAGGGATGTTTAGACCACAGAAGTATCATCGTGGACTAGATGACTCATCCCCCATGGATCACACACTTATGACCTCAAGGAACCCTATCAGATCTCTCGTCAAGGAGTCTACCTCATTAATTGACCTTCTATACTATGAAGAGAAGAACAAGATGAAAGCAAGCAGGTAATAAAACAACAAACGTGTCAATTAGCAATGAAATGAAAAGTTATATGCATTGCCTTGGAATGTTAAATGTAAAGACATGGAAGCATGGGCAGTGGGGCTAGTCCCCCCACCCCAGCGAAAAGGAACTACTCGCTCATGGTGCGAGAAACAAGAAGAACAAGAGAGAAGGAAGATTCTGCCATGAGCATAATGTAGAAGGTAGTCACAGCTCGGTGAAGATGATGTGGTCTTCTACATCGCTTCGAGGTAGATCTGGATGAGGAAGAAGAATCACCAAGGCAGGCCGAACAGACCTTCTTCTCCACCTTCTTTCTCTTCTCGACCTCCTAGCTTGCACCAAGAGGATGTGAGGACGGCGTGGCAATCGCGTGGATATGTGGAATGGCAATGATGTGAAAGGGAGATTGATTCTTTACCCAAGCAGCCTCTCGGCATCATGGAATCGATGCCCAAATGAGGACCCTGCTGGTCCTATTTATAGGCTTGGATGGGTTCCTCACGTTTTTGGTGTGAGTCTTCCAAATGGTTTGGTCCAAACGGTTTGGTCACTTTTTCCCAAACGGTTTGCTTTGATCGGTCTTGAGATTTAGTGACCATACGGTCTTGCACTGAGTCCATACGATTTTGCTGCAACCGGTCTTGGAGACGTCCAAACGGTCTTATATGGTGGTTGGCCAAACCATTTGGATGACCAAACGGTATGCGTTCTTCGGTCGTCCAATCGGTCATTGCTCATCGTTCGAACGGTCTCACGATCCTATCAATCTCAAGGACCGATCATAGACAAACGGTTTGGAGACTATTTGGATGGCCAAATGGTCTGGAGAGCTCGTGACGCCCAAACGGTTTGGAGACCTTTTGGGTGACCAAACGGTCTTGGCTAAGGCTCCATATGGTTTCGAGATGGCAGGCTCCAAATGGTCATTGGTTCTCGTTCATATGGTTTCGGTGATCGATGCTCCTCCAAATGGTTTCGTGCGACAGCTCCAATCGGTCTCAGGGAAGAGTGGAATCCAAACTGTCTTGAGGCAATGGCTACCCATACGGTCTTGAAACTGTATGAATGAGACCGTTTGGTGAGACCATTTGGTCAGACCATTTGGTCAGACCAAGGATGAGTGAAGGTAGATCTTGAACTTCATCATGACCTGCATAAAATTGATATAAACTTAGTTAATAGCCTTGGTAATTGAATCATTGAAGTAATTTTGCATTTTGAGATATTTAATAGATGAAATTGAAAGTATTGAATAGAATGGATCCTGAAATGGCGATTGAAAATCATGATGAATGTGCATTCATCAATCGTGTATGGTAGATTTTCCCAAATCTCCCCAATCCTCATCCTACTGCACAAGCAGACATCGCATTGGTAAGAGGAAGGGGATGATTCCCCCTTGCAATTTCTCTATTCTACCCCCTCTTTCCTTCTTTCTTTCATTTTTCACTTAGGGGCATCATCGTCTTTTCACCATTTTGTCTTTGTTTTAGTGCAGGTCTTGCTAGCATTGATCGGGTGACTTTCCCACACCCAGTTGGGACAAGTCATGCGGGCCCAACCTCTCTCTCTCTCTTCTTTGGTTATGTGACTTTTTTCTGAATTTTTTTATTGTTAGACTTGTAAAACCCGTGTCTTTTGCTGTGGTGATCCAAAAACTCTATAAAAATATATTTTGGAATTGAAAAAATGAGATCTTTCTAATAAAAATAATTATAGAGTTTAATTTCAATGTTTTCGAGGGTTGATTTTTAGGAATCTAATGAAATACATGAAAATCCCTAAAAATTGTAATTAATTCATATGAACTCCAATTAAAGCAAATAAATCTATTTTCTTGGTAAAAAAGCATAAGGAATCGTCTGGTTTAGCTTTTGTGTCCAAAATTCGAGGTTTTTCAAAAGGTCTAGAATTAGGGTTTCTTTACACTTATATACAATACAAACCCTAATACATGTGAGTAACTTGAAATTAGGCAAAGGTGATCTTGGAATCTTATAAGTTGGTGAAAAGTGATAACTAGGACTCTGAATTGAGGTATGTGCATCTTATCCCTTAAGTTGGGTATTTTTTATAACCAAGCCCTAATTTTTCGATGAGGCGTGAACTAAAACCTTTATTCCTATTATTGCCCTTTTTGGATACAATTACTTCATTACTTGCTTGGGTATTCAATCCACTTGCCATATCAATTTGTTGCTTAATCTTGCTATAGGATTTCTTTGAGTATGATGATATGTTTGACTTATTAGCTAATGTAGTGGTACTTATGTACAACCACCCATAGTTGGGCATGTGTTATTTCACCTTGGGGAATGTGTTTACTCTCCCCATTATATAAATACTTTGTGTGTGATTGGGAATGTGTTTACTCTCCCCTCACCTATTGGTTGGAGTCTGGTAGGTGCCTCAACCGTACTTATTTAATTTAGTATAACTTAATTATTCATGCAAAATTTTCTTATTATTTGTTATAGCAAGAATCTTATTTGATATGTGCCTCGTACTCTTGACCCTCTATGATCTTGATGAATCTATACTCTATATTTTCCTTTGTTGTTCTTATCTTGATCTTGTTTCTTATTTTACACATATCTTATTTTCTCCTCTTGTTGGGTGATCCCAACCACCCACACCTAGGAAAAGGAGTGGAACAAGACCAAAGAGGACCTGCCCAGAAGTACATTCAAGGAGACTTTGTTGAGATGTCTAGGTTTCTACTTCTATATCATGTAGTTTTATTTTCTAGTTTATGTTTCATGAAACTCATGTAGTGACCTGAAATCAAAGCCATGCAATAGCTTAGTCTTTTCTTTCTGTTGCTACTATTGCCATTTTTGTATCTAGATCATGCTTATTTAAATGGAATTATTATGCATGCATCCTTCATAATCTAAATTTCTCAAGAGAGATGGATGTTGTCTATTTAAATTTTAGCAAGGGGTGATCTCACCTCCTTACATCATGGTATCAGATCCAGGTTAGGTAGCTATTAGGGCATAAGTTGAAAGCAAGGGTGACTAGAAAGGATCAAGGTTTAGGGGTTGGCAAGATTTTCCTCCATGATACTAGTTTGATTTACAAGGACTCCAAAATCCATATGATACCTACTTAGCCTGAGATGATGATTGTTTGAAATAGAATACCTATAGGCAATATTAGATTTATACATCTATTTTGAATACTCCTAGTAATCTAATGTGATGACCATGTGACTTGTTTTTTTATTACTGGAGAAACAACACCCCCCAAGCGGAGGCCCAGATAGTAGAATGGAAAATCTGGGAGACCTATGTGCCCGCGATCAATATTTCAATAAGTCACATCAGAGGCTGGTTGACACTGTGAGAAATTCATTTTCGAATAGCACTTATAGCGGGAGTCGAACCCAGGATCCTTCGTGAGGGGCCTTGATCTATGACCAGCTAGGCTACTGCTTTCCAACACCTTGTTTGAAAATGGATACCCTATATAATTCCCTTATGTCCCATACGACCACATGTTTGGGGTAGTCTATCACTAGAACCCAGAATTTGAGGTTTGGTGAAATTAATTAGTAAGAAATCTAGTGATAGATCTTATACATGGTTTAGTTAGTCTCTTTTTACCTCTAGTTTTAGTTTGACTTGGTAGGTCAAATATTTTAAGGGGTGGAGGGTTAGTAGTAGTACCTTGATAGATCATGAATATGCTGATTTTGAGGACGAAATCCTTTTTAAGGGGATGTAATCCTGTAATATACCGAAATCTACCTACTATGATTCTAGAAACCCTAACTCCATGATTGGGAGGTTAGTGTGCTTGGATCCTTAGAATTGACCAAACAATGTTAGACTTATCCCATAACATGCTTATTTATATCTATTGATCGTATAATGGTCACTTGATGAATAGTTCACATGTTCGAACCTAATGAATATTTAATGTACGTAATATGAGTAACTTGCATACTAATCCTAATTGTGGATACACATGATGTTGACCATATCATGGACTAGTAAAACCTAATTTTATTATGAGTGAGATAAATGGAACATAACCCTAGACTTTATAAGAAGGTATAAGTGAAGTATAATGATCATGTTGACATAAACCTTAAGTTGTAATCATTTAACATTGATATATGTATCCTTAATGACATTCATGATACATTAATGACATTAGCTATCATAATCAAATAAGATATATTGATACACATAAAACCACATAATCTTGAATTAATATATATATATATATATGTATATGTATATATATATGTATATGTATATATATTGATTCATTAATATATAATATGTTTCACCTTGTTCACAAATATACACCTAATGACTCAAATATGAATGATAAGTAACTGGATTTACATAAACATGCATGAATGCCAAATGTGGTGTTAAATGTGCATAATCAATATAAGGAAGTGAATAACTATGGATAAATGATTTATGAGGACATCAATGTGAGTAAGAAAGGTAAATGTGAAAATGTATATATGTTTAATATAGGAAGAAGTAATTAACGTCACATTAATTGGATTAATTGTAGACTTAATAACAAATTGGATAAAATTATCTATTTCATGCAAATTATCTTATATAATTTAATATGGTGATAATATGAGGATAATGGAGTTAAAATCCAAATTATTAAGGATAATGGTCAAATATAGATATTGAGATAATTGAGTAAACTCTAATTGTGCTAAAACTCTTAAGGAGATATATAAGATATACATTGAATTGTGTGCATAATAATGAAATATAACTCCTTTGGTAACAAAGAGAATATAATAGGACACAATGAAAAGAATAATAAGTATGATAATAAATATAATGCTAATAATTCAAAAATGTAAATTGTGTTATATCTAATAAAAGGAAATCTCATTAGTGAAACCTTTAGTTATCCATGAGAACTTGACCTATGAGAAGTTTCTATGAAGATTCTGGACTCCTGAGTTGAGCTAGTGAAAGTCTTGTGGAAGTACCATGGTTTAGAAGAAACAACCTAAAATCTTAGAGATGAAATGTTGTGTACTCATACTTCTATCTTTACTTGATATTCTAGAGATGAAATCCTTTTTAAGGGGTGGAGTGTTGTAACATACTGAAATCTGGGTACATTCTTAATTTAGCCCTTTTCCTAAGTTTTTTCTTTCCTTTTTATCCTTTTTGGCCTTAATGATGAATTTGTGGAATTATTAGTGGTTTGGAGTATATTTGATCTCTATTCATGCCAATGTATGAGTTTGTGCACAAATACCTTAATTAATGTTTCAATCAGGGTCTAAGATACTAATTTACCACTTAAGTGAGATTATGATAAAATAATTTCCTTCAGAACTTCTCTTAGACTTATGGAGCAAGGAAGAGAAAAAGGAATAAATAATAAGGATTTAAACATGATAATGTAGCATTAAATAATTTAATTTTATAAATAGTGATAATAATGTGTAAAGGATATGAAACTCATAAAAGAAAGACTCATTGGATAAAATTAACTTCAAATTCGAATTCCTTGGGTCTTAATTGACTTGAGTGCCAAGTTTCACTTTATTTGCATAAAAATAAATATTTTAATTCAATTTGGAAAGAAAATAGGAGTAAAGTCCAAAATATGAAATTAGTAATTTAATGATTCCAAAAGAAGTAAATAATCTCATATTCATAATACATACATTAAAATTAGTCTATTAGGTAAATTTTCAACTAATTTGGACAATCTTTAATGTTCTAACATGTTTAGGAGGGAGAAAGTGTAATTAAAATCTAAATATTAAATAATGTATCAATAACTATAGGAGAGGAAATTAATGGCAAATTCGTGTTTCATAAATTTAAGTTTGCTTGAGGGTGAATTTTCACATTAATTGGTGGTTTCTAGACGTCTATAAGTTATGCGGAAAGAGAAAATATATTTTTATTTAAAAGAATTAAATAAAAATATTTAGAGTCTTCAAAATTGAAAACTAATACAAAATTGGATTCTACACGTCCTAATTAGGCTAGGTATCAAATTTCATTTAATTTGGAGTTTGTTTGCACCCTCAAATGAAGAGAGTGAAAAAGAGAAATAATTGAATGCATTACTTTAGTCAGATTCCGATTTAAATTTGGTTTTTGATTTATTATAACATCACACACTTTCTTGATTTCAGTCATGATGTAGACTACCTGATCCATATTTGATAGTGATAAGTCCATCTCCTACCTTGGGTAGGATAGGGCGTGAGTGAAAGTAAATACAACCTGGTATTTTGCGGGTAACTCTCTCGATTCTTGATGGTTTTTTGATATTTTTGTTGTTGCAGATTCGTGAGGTAATTTTGCAGCCAAAGAGCCATAACTCTAACCATGGTTTCCTTTATTTGTAAAATGCCTAGTTTCCTTTCTGAGCTTCTCGAAGCTACCCACGTCCAAAGCCCTAAAGCAACCCTCACCTATAAATACTGGCACTTTGACCTTTGCTAGAACCAATGCAAGACTCTTCTCATGCCAATTTGTTCAGAATCTCCTCACACAACCACCATGATTGAGCTTTCTTCTCTAAGCTTGCGGCCCATCTCCACAGGACTTGACTTTTCCAGAGTGCAATTGATTTTGGGGGTAAGTTCGTGCAAACTTCTTCTTTCTTTCTTTGCCTTCACTTCGACCAATCATCGCTTATAGTGGATTTTCCCAAATCTCCCCAAGCCTCAGTGTGTTACACGAGCAGCCATGTCATGGGTGGGAGAAAGGGGATGATTCTCCCTTGCAATTTCTCTATTCTACCCCCTCTTTCCTTCTTTCTTTGATTTTTCACTTAGGGGCATTATTTTCTTATCACCTTTTCTCTTTGTTTTAACGTAGGTCTCCCTAGCATTGACCAGGTCACTTTTCTGCACCCAGTTGGGCTAAGTCATGCAAGCCCACCCCCTCTCTCGAACTCGTTTCTTTGCTTATGTTGCTTTTTTCATATTTTCTGATTGGTTAGACTAGTAAAAATTGTATCTTTTTCTTTGGTTGTCCAAAAATTCTATAAAAATACATTTTGGAATTGGAAAAATGAAATATTTCTAATAAAAATAATTCCAATGTTTGATTTCAAAATTTTCCAAGTTTTATTTTAGGTAATCTAATAAAATACATGAAAATACCTAAAATTATAGTTAATTCATATAAACTCCAATTAAATCAAATAAATGTGTTTTCTTTATTGAAAAAATGTAAAAAATCAATTGTTTATGTTTTATGTCCAAAATCCAAGGTTTCTTAAAAAGGTCTAGAATTAGGGTTTCTTTACACTTATATGCAATACAAACCCTAATACATGGTAATAACTTGAAATTAGGCAACGGTGATCTTGGAATCGTCTAAGTTGTTAAAAAGTGATAACTAGGACTCTGAATTGAGATATGTGTATCTTATCCCTTAATTTGCCATTTTTGATAACAAAACCCTAATTTCCCAATGAGGCATGGACTAAAACCTTTGTTCCTATTATTGCTCTTTTTGGATACAATTACTTCATTAATTGCTTGGGTATTCAACCCACCTGTCATATCACCATTATTTGTTCTCAATCTTGCCGTATGATTTCTTTGAGCATGATGATATGTTTGACTTATTAGCTAATTTAGTGGTACTTGTGTACAACCACCCATAGTTGGGAATGTGTTATTTCGCCCTAGGGAATGTTTTTACTCCCCCCCCTTATATAAATACTTTGTAGGTGACTGTAAATGTGTTTACTCTCCCTCACCTATTGGTTGGGGTCCGGTACATGCTTCAACCCTACTTAGTTAATTTAGCACAACTTAATCATTCTTGCAGAATTTTTCTATTATTTATTATGGAAAGAATCTTATTTGATACGCGCCTCGTACTCTTAACCCTCTATGATCTTGATGCATCTATACCCTATATTTTCCTTTGTTGTTCTTATCTTGATCTTGTTCCTTTTTTGACACATACCGTGTTTTCTCCTCTTGCTAGGTGATCCCAACCACCCAGACCTAGGACAAGGAATGGAACAAGACCAAGGTGGGCCTACCTATGAGTAGATTCAAGGAGACCTTGCTGAGATATCTAGGTTGCTAATGCTAGATCACGTAGTTTTATTTTCTAGTTTATGTTTCATGAAACTCATGTAGTGAACGGAGATTAAAGCCATGCAATAGCTTAGTCATTTCTTTCCACTGCTACTATTGACATTTTTGTATCTGGATCATGCTTATTTAAATGGAATTATTATACATGCATCCTTCATAATCAGAATTTCTCATGAGAGATGGATGTTATGTATTTTTCATAAAAATTTAGTAAGGGGTAATCTCACCTCTTTAAAATAATCTAATTAACTAGAAACTGAGTACAAAATTAGATGGAAAACATTTAATCACTGAGCATTGGAGTTAATTACAATCAAGGTAAGGACGGGCTATGGGGCTACTCCCCATGACCCAATAGAGAAACTACTTTGACATAATAGAAATGAAAACAAGGATCATCCCTTGAATATGAGATATTTGATACTTTTGTGTTGGACTCCCCTCCTTTTTGGGGGGGAAATGGGTGCTGAAACCCTAAAAAAGGTTGTTGGTGGTGACTGGGTGACTTTATACGCAACACAGATCGGTCGACTGGAAACCCAGTCGGTCGACTTGGTTAATTGCTTGCTTTGACGTGAGGGCATGTTTGATTGCAATAATGGGCCTCCTTGATTCAGAGTGTGACTGAGTCATGTGGACAAGTCAATCGACTGGGAAGCCAATCGATTGATTGTCTTTAAATGTTTACTTTGAGTCAGTTGTTTTGTCTAAAGTAACAAGCTTTCTTGATTCTAACTTCAACTAGATCTTTACTAGCAAGTCGATCGAATGGAATTTTGGTCAATCGATTGGAATTTCTAAACTTGACCAATTCTTGCATGTGAATCAATCGACTGGGAAGTCAGACGATCGACTGGAAAATCTGGGAGGCTAGACATGCAAGTGAAAACTTTAGTTCTTGGATATTTTTGGGCATGGGATTGCTTTGATCATTTCCATGCAAAAGTCAACCAAATCTAGTAAAAATGCCAATTAAAGAAGGAAAATTTAATTTAAGACAATCAACTCTAGAAAAACCGAATAATAAACAAAATGCTCCTAAAGAGAGATCTAAAAGATGTAATTAAAATGGATAAATATGCATTTATCTATGTCATAACAACGTTATCCAATATTCTGACAACACAATCATATTCATCAAGCCAGATGATTATTAGTCTATCAACATTATCAGGATCCTTGACATCTTTTGGCACCTTTTTGGACTCAATATTAATTGTCACAAGTTACCATCACTGGAAATCATGTTCCCCACTATGACATGGAAAAAATTCAATCCCTTTTGGAATGTATTACTAAAGCCTTCCCTGTAGTGTATCTTGGTCTTACCCTTTCTCCGTGGAGGATTCCAACTACAACATGGAATCATGCCATTTGATGCATATTATAGACGCCTTTTCACGTGGAAAAATAATTTTCTTTCACTTGAAGGTCGTCTTACTCTTCTCAACTCATCACTCATACCACTCATTACTTTCCATCTCAGATGCATTCCACCTCCCAGAATGAGTATCAAACACATTGATAAAATTTATAGGACTTTCCTATGGGATCACCATAAGAAGAGTTCACATCTCATCCACTAGGATGCCATTTGTAGTCCCAAGTCATCCGAGGGATGGGGCATCATCAAACTCAATGTACACACTCTTTGTCTCATAGAAAGAATTACAAATTTCATCTGTATTTTAAAGAACACAAGTTTTAGACTGATCTCGTCTATGATAAATATACCATAAATGCCATAATGCATGGTGCAACATCCGTTTGAATGGAATATCACCTATATGGAAGCATACATCAAAAACTATGTACATTATCCAAAGTGTCATACACATCCCACCATACTGTGGGCAGCATATCCACTTTTGGCAGGGTCCATGGAGCCACATTTTGCATCCATTAACCATATGACCAACTACAACATGTGTTATGACCCCACTTCTCGGTAACCCCCAATTAAGGAAGACCAAGAAGCCATATCCTCTATCCCAAAATAGGGTCAATGGTTTTACAAATAATCAAAATAATTAATAAGTTCTACCAAAGACTAAGCTTAAAGTAGGATAAAATTTCACTTTTCGCATACAAATAGGAATTGGAACTTTATCCAATGTAGAGTTCTATCTATCTAAATCCTCCTTTCTTTAATTAGCTTTATTCTTCAAATATCACTTTACTATTTGTCCCTTTTCAGGTATTCCTAAAATGTTGACAAACAAAATGTCGGCCAGTATATTGAATATAGTAGTATGTGGTGGCAACCAATAACTAACACATATTTCCTAACAACCTAATCACATCAAACAGTTGTTAACAATTCAACATTACATTTTCATTATGACTTCTTAATTGTTTTTACTCATCCTCTGGGATACCCTCTCTTAGGGTTTAGTCCTTGCAAGGGACTTTAGGCTACCTTCTCCATCCTGAGCTTGGTATCTTTGGGTTACCTCTCTGGGTGCCATGGGGTCTTCCCTCTGAGGCTTGACCACCTATGACCTTCCATCTAGGGCTTGGTTCTCATAAATCTTACATCCAGAGACGGTATGTGGGTTCGGGCAAGTCATAAATAATTACATTGTGATAATCATAGTCACTTTCTGGATTGCAGAAAATAAAGTCATTCAAGCATTATTTTCACGCAATCGATGCAAATTTGGAAATCACCATGAAATTAAAGAGAGTAATCATAAAATAACCACATACTTGATTTAGAGATCTCAAAGAAGTAATATATCCAAATCCAACTAGATGTCCAATCAAGCAAGCCAATCAATCAAGCAAGCAAACATTGATCTTAAAAACATGCATAATGTCTAATTGTCACAATCATATCCCAAAAAAACTCCTTATTGACTTGGGATAGCTTTCTAAGGTTTCTAAGTCTCATTAGAATTCATTAGGGCTTCTTAGATCAATTTATCAATCTTTATCCTTTTTAGGTCAACAAACCTTAAAATGGGTTTTCTACTCATAAAACCCTAATTACTCAAACTATCTATATAAAATCCCCTTTATCATTAAATTAGTCTTAGGATCACTCTAACTCTATCTTATATATAGGTTTTTGAAATATAAGTCATTAAACGTCATAATCACCTAGATCAGGGTTTTGAAGCCCAATAATGCACTTTATACACATGAAACCCTAAATTAGGCCAATTAAGCACAAAGATCATCTTTTTAGATCTTAAACATCCTTTTTATTAACAACGGGTTAATATTAACTTAAATCATCCATAGCACTTTACTCAATCTCATTAATTTCAAAATTAGGGTTTCATGTCCATAAATACATTTAAGGAGACAAGTTTATATACTTTATGAATTTCGAATAAATTCAAGCTTCAATTATATTTTTACGAAAATCTATTTATTTTTTGATCAACTTTCATGATGATTTATCATCATCTGAGTTACCAATAATTAATTATGAATTTTGCAAGAAAATTACCTTTCAACCAATTGGACACTGCCACGCTAGCAACTTGCTCCATGTAGGCAAAGCCGCACTGAAGGAGACAGAAAGGCTCTTTTACCCTTGTTTCCTTTCACAAGTGTCGGGGGCAAGGATGTCTTTTCTTCCTATTGCATCTTCAACCTCGCAAGCCCCTACTTTGTAAAGCAGCGCCCAACTGTGACTTTGCACATCTTGCCTCCCTAGCAGTCGATGAAGGCCGCCACTCCTTTGCCATGTCCCACCGAACCCACCGGTGGTCTCAGCTTTGCCAAAGCTAGCTAAAGTCATTGGCACGGTCAAGAGATACCTCAGCCAGGAAGGCGTGGCTTGGAGAAGGAAAAAGAAAGTCCCAGTCGCAAAATTGAGTCGGGGAAACAAATCGCATAGTCCATCGGAGTCCCAGGGACACAATTGTAGTCTCAAAGAGAGACTTGTACCCCTTTATTTAGATCTGGGTCAGGAGTCGATCCTAGGCAATTTGGGGAAAACCTCCCTATTCCTCCAAAACCATCCAACCTTAGGATCATTTGACTTGGAATGGGATCCCAATCGCAATGGGAGAGTTCCCACAGATGCTTGTGTATTGGTCAGTGAGGAAATCGGTCCCAAAATCTTATTTACCTGTTCTTTCTTTCCTGTTTCTAATCATAGTGAGTGAAGGCATAGCCACCATTGGATCTTAAATCCAACGGATGTCATGCCATGCGTTCAATTAAAATCCCGAAAATAGCCTCAAATAATCGTGACATTTAATGTTATCCTCTTCACTTTAGGAAATATTCCAAAAATCATATTTCCTAAACCAAGCATCCTTTTAATCCCAAATTTTAAGGGAAAGTCCATAATGACTTAAAATACTTGTGTGCCAAGCTTGGGATTCAAATTCGAATATATGATAGACTTTTATTCATATGCAAGTTATCACTTAAAAATTCATATTTTATTCATATTTTCTCTCTCTTACTCTTTATATCCTTTATTTGGATTCCTTTTACCATTAGAAACCATGTGGATTTTTAATATAATCCATGATGACCAATCATACAACTTTCTAGAGAATTCCACATATTTCTCCTCATTATCTTAATTTCTTTTCCTTTTTATGTATTATTTGATTTCATTCAACTTTTCTTTCCTTTTTACCATGTTGGACTCACTAACTCATTAGGATCCACGAAATCATACATTTAAAGGAAATATTATCAAAGAAATTCATATAAATCATACAATTTCATAATCATACATTTTATTGGAGAAATTGCATTTCATACCATATATGCCCAAAAATTGGGGTTGTAACATCCTTCCCCTCTTATAGGAATTTTGCCCTCAAAATTCCACCAAACATACAAACAATTCAGGATAAAACTTTTCCATGTCCATCCTCAGCTCCCATGTGGCTTCATCCTCTCCATGGTGCTTCCAAAGAACCTTTACCATCTTTATCCTTTACTCTTGAGCTCTCTCACCTTTATATCTCGTACCTTCATATGTGAACCAGTGTAAGTCATCCTCCCTTGGAGTTCAATAGGTTCAATGCTCATCACATGGCTCGGGTACATCACATAGTTCTCTATATCGGACATATGGAACGCATCATACATCATATTATCATGATGAGTAAGGCTAAACAAAAGCATCTTCACCAATCCGTTCCAACAGACCTATGTATCTGGGACTCAACTTTTCTCTATTCTCAGTTGTATCTCGGAGGGGTCATGTTTCTAAAACACATGTTCACCCACAGTGAAGTGTGACTCAGTCCGCTTCACATCAGCATGTGAGTCATGTCGATCCTACAAGGTCTTTTCACCAACCTCATCCTAGTGAAGCGGTGACCAACATGTCCTCCCATAAAGAGCTTCATACATCCTGATACTTGTCATGGTATCTGCCATAACAAGAAAACTCACTAGGGGCTTATACTTCTCCCATGATCCACCCCAAACAAGTACATATGCTCTCATCAGACCTTCTAAAGTCTGGATCATACTCTCTTGATTGTACACCAATCAGGGGGTAATATGTTGTACTAAACTTCAATCTAGTATCAAGTTCTTCATGTACCTACTTCCACAACATGGAACTGAACTTAAGGCCATGCTCACGAATATTCGAACTTAGATCACTATTTAGTTGAACTATCTCTCAAAAATATATAGCTCAACTAGATATGTCATAGTGGAAGTAGTCCCTAGGGCGAGGAGATATTCTGATGTGGTAAGGTGATCTACCAAAACCCATATTACATCATGACCTCTATCGGTCCAGGGGAGACTCACCACTATGTATTTGGTGGTCTTATCTCATTCCACTCGAGACTTTCCAATCCTCTATAGCAATCCATTGAGTTACTAGTGTTTATCCTTCACCTTCTAGCATGCTTGACATCTGGCCATAAATGCCTCTATATCCTCCTTCCTTCCAAGCATCTAAAGTACCACTGCAAACTTTAACTATCTTAGTAGTACCAGAGTGTGTGGTGTACTTTAGTATCATGAGCTTCTTGCACGACATGATTCTCCCAGGGTGAATCCTCAGAAACCCTAAAACACTTTGGTAGTGGATTTCACCATCTACTCCTCCTGAGAGGTGCATCGGAGGTTCTTCTAACAAACTTTTTATCTTGTATGCTATGGGTTGGCTAACTGGGCAACCACCAACTCGACCAACAAGTATGGTTGTATCTAGATGTTATCCACACATGTCTAGTCTTCTAATGGTCACAAGGTCCATCTATCAACCTCTTTCAGCTCTCTCCACTGGCTAAATAAGACAATTGCACACCTGAGCTGGTTTCAATTGAGGATATCTCGTTACCTCATTAGCTTCCTTATACTCTTCCCTATACTCCTCTCGTTGATCTTGTCTTGGTTTTTGGTCTATCTGAGTCAGGTAAACTTCAAGCTCTTGCATCCATCATCTCAGTTATCAAGTCTAATCTTTAACTCATAGAATCCAACATACTCTTGACAAGCATTGTAACGACCATTCTCAAAGTGAAAAATAAATCATTATTAATTAAGCGGAATAACCATAAACAGAGGATTAACAAAAAGCACAAAAATTTAAAACCCTTTAGCACTTAGGCCCATCTTCCAGAAAACTCTTACATAAAGAACCAAATCCATATACACATTCAATGTACTATCTCTTCTCGAGGATAACAAGTACTAGCTGCTTTGCTTTATTACACACATTAACAACATAAAATCCTCCAGATAAGCAAACCAAAATCTCAAGTTTTTCATGAAAACCACCAAGAATATCTCCCAAGGACCTGAGAGTACAGAGATGACACATAGGACTTCTATCTACAGGAAATTACAGACAGCATACTCAACCTGAGATAAATTTATGAACCTTGCTTATTCGCTCCTTCTTCTACAACACGATTTTTAGTCTCTCATTCGTGTCTTACCTAAAAAATTGTGGATCCCACGGGGTGAGACTATTGTCCCAGCGAGAGATATAACTCTCTGCCAACAATATTATTATCAAAGGAAATAATATATAACTGAAAAGAGTTATGAAAACATCTATTTACTTGAAAAGGAATATAAAGAACATGTATATAATCTATCTATCAAGATGTGTGAAAGTATTAAATTCATTAACAAGAATTATGTCAAATGCTATAGAGAAAAGAATAATTGCATTTATCAAGCACTTTCATACTTACTAAGACATATAAGTCACTTACAATCTCAATCTTATCTCACTGTCATGCTTGGGTATTTAAACTCTTTATTTCATCACTGATTATTGTCACCACTTAGCAGATGATCATTACCTCTACGTCATCAAACCCAGATAATTGTTCACATAGTCCACACAGTTCATTGAGTTTGTATCACATAGCCACATAGCTCTTACTAAACCATACCTACTACTTTAAGATACTCATATGATTATCATATCATGTTAACAACCATCTCAACATATGCCTTTAATCATGAAGTACCAAGGAACACATCCTTTGGATTATCATTAATCAATTAGGGTTTCAAAATTTCATTAGTAATGATTATGTTCTAACCCATACTCCACTCATCTCAGGAGTATTAGTGTATGCTAATTACATACTTATCTTTCAATCAATGAGTTAAGCTCATTATGTCTCAGTATTATATTAATCATATTCATTACTTAGTCCATCTTAAATAATTGAGGACATGCCTACCATAACAAGTAGCGTGATTGATAATGTCATTCATGTATCATCTTGTCAAATATTCAATTTGATCATGTGGTATAACCACATCCTCATATCAGGTATAGGGCATATCTCCTATTACCATATCGTGCACCCAACTAAGGCTATCTTATCATGTACCCATCTAGAGTTACCATATCATGTACCCACCTAGGGTTACCATATCGTGTACTCACCTAGGGTTACCATATCGTGTACTCACTTAGGGTTATCATATCGTGCACTATCAAGGGTATCATATCATGCACCATCTTTGACACCATATCGTGCACCATCTTGGGTACCATATCATGCACCATCAAGGGTATCATATCGTGCACCATTAGAGGTATCATATCGACCACCATTAAAGGTATCATATTGGCTATGCATGTTGGGCAACATATCGGCCATCCATCTCGGGCACCCATCCTTATTCTAGGGTTCTATACATATCAGGAACAAGGCATCATTTCACCTTTGTACTAAGAACAAGTGATAGATATGGGGCCTTCATATTGACCATAAGACATACCATGACTTACCTACATATCAGGCAAGTTCCCATATCGGGTTCCATATCATTTTTCCCCAAGTCTTCAACCCATGTCGGGTTGCAAGGCCCTCAACCCATATCAGGTTGTTCAAGGGTAAACAACTTATATTGGGTATCCGATGATGATGTCATCATCATCAACCCCAAGATCACTAATCTTATTCAAAACTATGGATAAGAATCCTAATTATATTTTGGAACCCATGATTACATCAATTGATCATAGGAAACCCTAACTTGCAAATAATCAATAATTTGAGTAACATTAAAGAAAGGATATATAATATGTAAGGGTTTGAGTTATATAACCTACCTCTTATGAGCTTCTAAGCTTCAATCCTCACTTCCTCACATTCCAAGGTTGAGGATGGACCTTCTCCAAGCTCCAAGACTTGGGCTTCAAGCTCTTGCACGATATCCTTCATCATCTTAGGTGATATCACCTTAAGTGGTTCCTTCAACCTTCCTTTGGCAGATATCTCTCCTCATTAGTCGATACCACTCATCCTCTTCACCATGGGTGACACAAGAAGTGATGTTGCATGATATAAGAGAAAAGGGTACTTGCTAGATCTGAAAATCTTGCCCACAAATGAAGGTCAAGGTATTCATACTTGAAGTTAATTGAAAAGAGGGACATAGGTGTCACTTACTTAAGGTGCTTCATGCTACCTAGCCATGCAAGGTTGACACATGCTCTTGCATGTATGCCACTATTATTTTGTCATGCAAAAATAAAGAAAAGATAAAGGGGCGGCCCTTGAGTTTCCTCCTAGGGCAAGCTCTCTTTTCACTAACTTATTATTATATTCCACTCCATCATTTACAAGGCAAAGAAAATTGATGCCTTATTCTTCCTTAAAGTGCCTTGCCCATCATGGTCCAAACCAAGGCTCCACAAAACCGATAGGATGCCCTCCTTATGGCTCTATGGCCGATAGGGGCTCCCTTCCTTAGTATTCAATCAATATGGCTCATGTGTATGACTTCAACTTTTGCATTTTCTTATTTTCTTCATCATTAAGAGTATTAACACTTCAAAATGCTTCAAACATATTGCCTCCTTCTTTCTCTTTCCTCTAGGTAACACTAAGTAAGAGAAAAAACAATGTAGAGGTGGTAAAATACACATTAGACCTTCATTTTGTACATATTTCAAATTGTACCACAATTGATGCACCAAGCACTTAGCAATTTACTCAAGTTCTCACTTAGGGTTTAGGCTTTGCTCAAGCCACCACTTAGCATCATATTCTCTTTCATGACATATACAATACTTAGAATATATTCAACATTTAACATTTGCAACATGACCCTTATCTTGGGTAAATTTTACTTTTCACTTAGATTATCATTTAATGCACACATAGTTTACATATAAGCTTAATTTTTTAGAATAAACTCCACAAAGTCCTTAATTACTTTTCCCAAAAGATAATAACTAGTTGTAAGCAGATTTCTTAAGAAAAACATCTAGGATTTGGCCATAACCCAGGTCAGGGGTGTTATAATTATAAACCAGATGGAGCGGGGACTTACACCAAAAGATTGCTCTTCCAATGGAAATCCTGATATGCACCAAAAACCCTAGAGAGTTGATGTTCTCTCTAGGTTTACCTACAACTAGTGCTATATAAATGCTCCAGCCCCACAAGAGTGTGGAAGCCTTATCGTAGTACAGATTTAGGATCGAACCCAAAGGACAACGTGTAGAATCTGGATGTCTTTGTCTCATCTCGTCTTGATCTAAGTTAATCATTTACAACCAAGAGATTGATAGGATTAATCTAAACTAATATAGAACATTCAAAAGTAAAGGTAAATATGAAACCTAGTTAAAGTATGAAATTTAAGATTATCGGATGATGATGGATCATCGGGGTGATGCGAGTATTCACCACCACTACACATCCATTGTACCTGTACCAATCATAGCAAGACCTGCAAGCAAGATACATGGATGTTGTGTAATGTTGATGCCTTTTCAGACAAGGATCATTGCACACCTCCTTCACATGTTGAATAGCTATCATTCGGTACATATCTACGTGTCAATGGAGATACATGCCCTCTGAATAGAGGTCTTACTCAACCTTGTGAAACGTGCATCGAACGACTAACAAGTGAGTGATGTTATCAATATGATTAGTATCCTTATAGACTATCCCTCTTTCAAGGACATAGTTATGAGAAATGTGGGAGTGTTGCAATGCCATCCATCCCCAAATGAATGGTCACTTACTTTGCATCACTCCCTTCATAGAATGTGTTCCTCGACCTATCAAGGTTGTACTTTTGTACATCAATTGATTCCATTTCATAGTACGAAAGTACAACGATGGAGGTGAGTTTACTCCACTCCTTGAAGAACGTTCCTAGAGACCGAATAGATGTGTGGTGGATACACACATCAAGAACCAACACTAAATCGATATTCGAGTCTCAAGAGCAATTGTAGACAAACCACAATGAAATACAATAGATCACGCAAGAAGGCAACCGACATTCGAGCATGTAATGAAATGATTTAGTATTGAATCAGAAGGATAACATCTTTAGGTATAGATTACAAAGCATGGGAAGTGGGGCTAGTCCCTGCGCCCCAGTGAATTACACTACTCGCTCCTCATAGAGGGAGCAAAAAATACTGAGAAGAAAGATAGAACAAGCATCGTCGGAGCAGAAGAGTAGATCTGTGACAGCCCAGTGTAGATCACCCCAGTCTTCGAAACTGCTCTGACTTTGTCGATAAAGTATGTCTCTTGCTGCCTCAATCTTCATGTGCACCTTTGGAGATGTACGAGTAGGGCCAGGAAGAGTTTGGTGGAGATGAGGTAGAAGTGGAGCAGCCTTTCGGCCTCCCCGGGTCTTCTCCAAATGAGGACCCTTGTGGTCCTATTTATAGGCTTGGGTTTGGTCCTCACGTTTTTGTTGTGAACTCTTCTTCAAATGGTTTGGAGTCTTTGTCTAAACGTTCTTGATTAATATCCTCCAACCGGTCTTGGAGACCGTTTGGTGGCTAAACGGCCTTGAGGACCAATGGCCTCCAAATGGTCTTAGGGCCAAACTGTAACATCCCTGACCTGGGTTATGCCTTAACACTAGGTATTTTTCTTAATAAAGGTTAGTTATAAGCCTGTCCTTATTGCTTGAAAAGTAATTAACGATCAAGAGGAACTTATGTTTCAATTTTAGTCCTTTTCAAATAATGTTGAAACATTGTTTTGCTTATTTTGGATTAAAGTGCAAATTACCCAAGTTGAGGGGTTAAATTGCAAATGTTACATAGTGATATGTTCCTCATGTTTTGAAGCATAATGAGAGTGAAGATGATGCAGATGTATGGCTTGTGATAGCCTGAATACAAAGAAAGAGCTGATAAAGCAATGTTTGTGCATGAAAACCTAGTTTTGGTGTAATATGCAATTTACCCAAAACCTAGGGTGCAATATGCAAATTAACACTTCAGAATGGTCCCTAATGTTTCTTGGCATCATATGGAGTAAATCAAATGAGAGGGGTGTCTCATTTGTATCTCCTTGAAGGAGAGAGAATCTTGATATTAAAATAATCAAGTTTAAGCATAATGGAAACATTAGTTCAATTTAATTCAAGAATAAATAAAATAATTGAAGGGTCTTCAACAAAAATTAAAATGGTTGAGTTCATATATGTGTGGTCGTCTTTGTGCCTTGCAAGAGTCACGAAATATCTCAAGGAGGTGAAATTTCCACTCACCATATTAAAAGGAAAAAGAAATATCCACCAAGTTATGGATATTAATATAAAAAGGGTTAAAGTGCTGAATTTTCTTTTCTTTAAAATGTGGATAATTGAAGGGAATAAGAGGCCAAGAGGATAGCCTCATTCCTAAGGAAGGATAGGGGGCAAGTGGCAAGGGAATTGAGGGGATAATTCCTACTTTCTCTCTCCTAATTGAATTTTTTTAATAAAATTCACATATAAGCTCATTTATCCATAGAATGAAAGGGGATTTCGGATTCACTTCCACCCTTTGCTTGGAAAACGACCTTGGGAGCTTGGGAGCAAGAGGACAACGACCCCCAACCTGTTGGTAAGTCCTTGACCTTCGTTCTTCTTGATTTCATGGTGAAAAACATAAAACAATGCATAATTCCTTCATTTCTTCACTCCATCTTCAACCCTAGCCGATCCTTTCACTCCAAAAGCTTGAGAACAGACCTTGGGAGGTTTCTAGAGCTTCATACACCATTGTATCCGTGAAGCTTGGAGCTTATGATCAGATTTGAAGGTGGGTTATATAACTTGAACCCTTTTTCATTATTATTGAATCCAATTTCTCAACCCTTTATGCTCAATTGTTATTTATGCAATAGCTTTGTGTGATTGATGGAGTTGCCATGGAAAATGGCATAGTTTCGTGAGTCTAAAGGTTGAATATGATAACCTGATCTTAAGCACACACCTCAATCAAATATCAAGAGCAAACGGTCTTGGATCTTTGGTCCAAACGGTTTCACCAAAACACTTGAGACCAAACCATTTCAAAACCGTTTGGTGAATTGGACTCCAAACTGCATGAAGGGGTTGATCATTTGGTTTAGTTGACCGTTTGAGGTCTGAAATTAATTACTTTTTGAATTATGATCCAATGGACTCAATTGATTGATCCAATGTGTGCACAATCCTTCAAGTAGAAACCCTAATCAAGTTGATTGAAGAATCCTTGATTGGTCCTAACGATTTCATGACAACTTGGGTCAAACGGTCTTGAGACTGTTTGAGCTCAAACGATCTTGAAACCGTTTGGTGGGTTAGTGTTTGATCCTTGACCCATGGATGATGATCTAATGGTTTAGATTGATGAACCCTTCAATTGAATAATCATGAGTCAATTCAATGGTGCAATTGGATATCGGTTTAATTGATAAATGACCTAGTGAGCCCTTACAATTTTGGGACTGGTTTGGCCCAAACGGTCTTGAGATCGTTTGAGACCAAATGGTCTTGAAACCGTTTGGGGCCAAACGATTTCAAAACCATTTAGTGGCAAACGGTTTCAAAACCGTTTGGTGGTGAAACTTCAAAACCGCATGGAGGTTCAATGTGGTTCAATAACTTGGATATTGAAGGTAGTGTTAGTTCCAATAATCCAATGATGGGTAGTAATGATAATCAATGAAGGTACATAGGTTAAAAACCTAATATACCTAAGTGATTAGTGCCAATTAAGGGGTGAACCCTAATTGCTTATAAGAACAATGACTTGGTACACTATGTTAATCATAGTTGTATGTACTTGATTGAAGGGTTGATATGACCTAATCAAGTTGAAAGGATGATAGCATGAAATTCATATATTAGTATGATTCATGTGGTGATTAAGGGTATGATCCTTAAGTAAAGAGATCATGAAACCCTAATCATGAACACAAACCCTAATTGATAGGGTTATTGATTTCTAACCCTAATTGAGGGAAATTCTAAATGTAATCCAAATCCAGGGTGAGAATGTAGCCCTAATCTAGAGTAATGAATTGTGAAACTCTAATTTAGGGAAATGAGATGTAAAACTCTAACTGGGATGAATAGTGAATCTCTAATTATGGACAATTGAATGAAATCCTAATGGAGATGAATAGTAGACCCAAATTGTGGGTAATTATAGTGGAAACCCTAATTAAGGATGATTCCATGTGAAATCCTATTCTGGGGTAATACCATGAGAAACCCTAAGTTAGGATAATGTATATGGAACATTGATGTGATGATGTGATGCGAGAATCAAATCTAGGGTGATGTCATGTAATGATATGTGAAACCCTAGTTGAGGGTGATTCCATGTGAGACCCTAGTTGAGGGTGATTCCATGAGAAGCCCCAGTTGAGGGTGATTCCATGAGAAACCCTGATTAAGAATTAACACCACATGAAGCCCTAATATTATGTTGTGATGAGAGGCCCTAAGATGGGTGAAGGTATGTGAGACTCTAATGAGGAGTCATAATACATAAAGCCCTAATCCTGGGCAATATGACAATGAATCATAATCCTAATTTTAAGTAAGGGGATAAGGAAACCATAATGATGAGATAGAAGTTTTTACCTTATAAAGGTGAAACATTTCATGTGGTTGATTATATGCAACCTAATTGTAAACAATTTCTTTATCATTAGACAAGTCCATATCATTAAAGATAGTTGGACAATTCTAATGAGTGGCCTATGCATTACATGCTAAAGGTGAGAGATTAATGATGGGATGTATTAAGAGGGAAATACCTTAATACAAGATAAGTTGGTTAACTCAAGAGAGTCTGAAATGATGAGCAAAGTGATACATCAAGATATGATAGTTATCACATTCAACACTTCATGGTTTATATACCTTGATGCACTTCAAATCCAATATATTTGGGTAAGAAACATGAGAAGTGTGTTATGCAACTATTACAATGAAATGTAATGAGTTAATGCACTTTGATAAGTGTTAATTAATGTATCTTGAGAATGGGGTAAACCAAATTTATGAGTATGATGTAGTCATACCATGATGAGGATGAGAAATGAACTCATACCTTGAATTGATGATCATTAATGCTATATGATGAGAGTAATGATCTTGAATAATCATTTATGATATTTTTTAATGCCCCAGAGGTATGGAATAATGAATTAAGGGTTGGACAGATAATATAACCATGAAACTCTAATTAATGAGAAATGGGGAACCCTAACCCTAATTTAGGGTAAAGGGAAGGAAAAGCCCTATTTGATAGTAAACCCTAATTCCTGGTAAAGGAATAATGGTGTTACTATTGTATCACATGATGTGATGAATGATTTGTATAACTGTTACCATGCCTAAAAACATGCAGGTATTATGAGATGATGGATATAGCCAAGTTTGAGCTGTGACATTTATATAATAAATGTTGATTGGCCTTATGTGCCTAAATGTTGTTGTTTCCTAGTAAAAGTAACAAATGTACAAGGACCTTATGAGTCATATGAATAAGCTGTTACCTGGAGAGAGGTGACAAGACACTTTATGGGCCTTGTGATCCATGAGAAAGGTTGTTGCCTAGTGAGAGGTAACAAGATGATTATGGAAGTCCCTTGTAAGGGATGATAATATTCATAATACCTAGAATAATGTCACAGGATTGACATAGATCAATACCTGGAATAATGTCACAGGATTGACATAGATCAATACCTGGAATAATGTCACAGGATTGACATAAATCAATACCTAGAATAATGTCACAGGATTGACATAGATCAATACCTAGAATAATAACATAGGATTGACATAGTTGAATACCTGGAATAATAACACAGGATTGATTAAATCCCTAAACCTGGAATAATAACACAGGATTGGTTAAATCCCAATACCTGGAATAATAACACAGGATTGGTTAAATGTCAATACCTGGAATAATAGCACAGGATTGACATAGTTCAATACCTGGAATAATACCATAGGGTTGGTCAAATCCTAATACCTGGAATAGTTGCACAGGATTGACATAGTTCAATACCTGGAATAACTGCACTGCATTGGTAACAAGCCAATACCTAGAATAACTGCACAGGATTTACATAGTTCAATACCTGGAATAGTTGTATAGGATTAACATAGTTCAATACCTAGAATAGTGGCACAGGATTGGCATAGTCCAATGCCTGGAATGGTTGTATAAGATTGGCATAGTCCAATACTTGAAACAATGACACATGCATTGGGTCTAATTTGTAACATCCCTGACCTGGGTTATGCCTTAACCCTAGGTTTTTTGCTTAATAAAGTTAATTATAAGCTTGCCCTTATTTCTTGAAAATTAATTAAGGATCGAGAGAAACTTATGTTTCAATTTTAGTCCTTTTCAAATAATGTTGAAACATTGTTTTGCTTGTTTTGGACTAAAGTGAAAATTACCAAAGTTGAGGGGTTAAATTGCAAATGTTACATAGTGATATGTTCCTCATGTGTTTAATCATCATGAGAGTCAATATGATGCAGAGGTATGGCTTGTGATAGTCTGAATACCAAGAAAGAGCTGATAAAGCAATGTTTGTGCATGAAAACCTAGTTTTGGTGTAATGTGCAATTTACCCAAAACCTAGGGTGCAATATGCAAATTAACACTTCAAAATGGTCCCTAATGTTTCTTGGTATCATGTGTAGTAAATAAAATGAGAGGGTCATCTCATTGGTATCTCCTTGAAGGAGAGAGAATCTTGATATTAAAATAATCAAGATTTAAGCATAATGGAAACATTAATTCAATTTAATGCAAGAATAAATAAAATAATTGAAGGGCCTTCAACCAAAATTAAAATGGTTGAGTTCAGATATGTATGGTCGTCTTTGTTCCTTGCAAGAGTCACGAAATATCTCAAGGAGGTGAAATTTCCACTCACCATATTATAAGGAAAAAGAAATATGCACTAAGTTATGGATATTAATATAAAAAGGGTTAAGGTGCTTAATTTGCTTTTCTTTAAAATGTGGATAATTGAAGGGAATAAGAGGCCAAGAAGATTTCCTCATTCCTAATGAAGGAGAGCGGGCAAGTGGAAAGGGAATTGAGGGAATAATTCCTACTTTCTCTCTCCTAATTGAATTTTTTTAAAATAAAATTCGCATATAAGCTCATTTATCCATAGAATGAAAGGGGATTTCGGATACACTTCCACCCTTTGCTTGTAAAACGACCTTGGGAGCTTGGGAGTAAGAGGAGAATGACCCCCAACCTGTTGGTAAGTCCTTGACCTACGTTCTTCTTGATTTCATGGTGAAAATCATAAAATAATGCATAATTCCTTCATTTCTTCACTCCATCTTCAACCCTAGCCGATCCTTTCACTCCAAAAGCTTGAGAACAAACCTTGGGAGGTTTCTAGAGCTTCATCCACCATTGGAGCCATGAATCTTGGAGCTTGGGATCAGATTTGAAGGCAGGTTATATAACTTGAACCCTTTTTCATTATTATTGAATCGAGTTTTTTCAACCCTTTATGTTCAATTGTTATTTATGCAATAGTTTTGTCTGATTGATGGAGTTGCCATGGAAAATGGCAGCAGTTTTGTGAGTCTAAAGGTTGAAAATGATAACCTGATCTTAAAGACACACCTCAATCAAATATCAAGAGCAAACGGTCTTGGACCTTTAGTACAAACGGTTTCACCAAACCGTTTGAAACCAAATGATTTCAAAACCGTTTGGTGATTTGGACTCCAAACCGCATGAAGGAGTTGACCGTTTGGTTTAGTTGACTGTTTGAGGTCTGAACTTAATTACTTGTTGAATGATGATCTAATGGACTCAATTGATTGATCCAATGTGTGCACAATCCTTCAAGTAGAAACCCTAATCAAATTGATTGAAGAATCCTTGATTGGTCCTAACGATTTCAAGACAACTTGGGTCAAACGGCCTTGAGACCGTTTGGTGGGTTAGTGGTTGATCCTTGACCCATGGATGATGATCTAATGTTTTAAATTGATGAACCCTTTAATTGAATAATCAATAGTCAATTCAATGGTGCAATTGGAAATCAATTTGATCGATAAATGACCTGGTGAGCCCTTGCGGTTTTGGGACTGATTTGGCCCAAACGGTCTTGAAACTGTTTGGGGTCAAACGGTTTCAAAACCATTTTGTGGCAAACGGTTTCAAAACCGTTTGGTGATGAAACTTCAAAACCACATCGAGGTTCAATGTGGTTCAATTACTTGGATATTTAAGGTAATGATAGTTCCAATAATCCAATAATGGTTAGTAATGATAATCAATGAAGGTACAAAGGTTAAAACCCTAATAGTACCTAAGTGATTAGTGCTAATTAAGGGATGAACCCTAATTGATTATAAGAACAATGACTTGGTACACTATGTCAATCATAGTTGTATGCACTTGACAAAGGGGTTATTATAGCCTACTCAAGTTGAGAAGATGATAGAATGGAATTCATACAGTAGTATGATTCATGTGGTGATTAAGGGTATGATTCTTAGCAAAGAGATCATGAAACCCTAATCATGAGCACAAAACCTAATTGACAAGGTTATTGAACCCTAACCCTAATTCAGGGCAATTCTAATTGAAACCCTAATCCAAGGTAAGGGTGTAACCCTAATCTAGGGTGATGATATGTGTGAACCTAATTATAGGCAATTGAACAGTAAGCCCTAATTATGGGAATGAAGAGTGAAACTCTAATTAGGATGAGTATCTCCAATTGATATGACATGTGAAACCCTAATTAAGGGTGATTCCATGTGAAACCCTAATTGAGGGTGATTCCATGTGAAATCATAATTGAGGTTGATTCCCTAAGGAAAACCCTAATTGAGGGTGATGTTATGAGAAATCCTAATTGAGAGGAATAGTAACCTCTAAAGTATAGGCAATATGATATGAACGCCTAATGATGGTTGATGCTATATGCAATCCTAACTCTAATGAAGTATGATTCTAAGTGGAACCCCAAAGCCCTAATATAGGGTAAAGGTATGTGAAACTCTAATTGGAGTTATAATATATGAAGCCCTAATCTTATGTAATGTGATGACAAACCAGAATCTTGATAATAAAGTAGTGGGTTAAACCTCATGAAGGTGAAATATCTTATATGATTGATTATAGGCAACCTTATTGTAGGCAATGCCTTAACCTGAAATGAGTCCATACCATTAAAGGTAGTTGGACCATTCTTGTGTGTGACCTATGCACTTCATAGTGAAAGTATTAGGTTAATGGATGAAAGTATTAAGATGGGAAATACCTTAATACAAGATAAGATGATAACTCAAGAAAGTTGGAGGTGATGAGGGAAGTAATATATCAAGATGTGATAGATATCACTTTTTACATTTCAGGGTAGATATACCTTGATGCACTTCAAATCCCATCTATTAGGTAAGAAACATATGAAGTGTCTTATGCAACTATTACAATGAAATTTAATGAGTTTGATGCACTTTGATAAATATTGACTAATATACCTGGAGAATGGGGTAAAGCCAAATTAATAAGTATGATGTAATCATACCATGATGAGGATGAGAAATGAACACATACCTTGAATTGATGATCTTTAATGCTATATGATGAGAGTAATGATTTTGAGTATTTACTCATGATATATTTTGAATGCCCCAGAGGTATGGAATAATGAATTAAGGTTTGAACAAATAATATAATTATGAAACCCTAATTAATGAGAAATGGGAAACCCTAACCCTAATTTTGGGTATAGGGATTGAAATGCCCTATTTGATAGTAAACCCTAACCCTAGTTTTGGGTATAGGGATTGAAAAGCCTATTTGATAGTAAACCCTAATCCTGATAAAGGAACAGTGGTGTTACTATTGTATCACATGATGTGATAAATGATTTGTGTAACTGTTATCATGACCAAAAATACATGCAGATATTATGATATGATGGACATAGCTAGTTTTGAGCTATGATATTTATATATCAAATGGTTGATTGACCTTATGTGCCTAAATGTTGTTGTTGCTTAGTAAAAGTAACAAATGTGCATGGACCTTATGAGTCATATGAATAAGTTGTTGCCTGAAAGAGGTGACAAGACACTTTATGGGCCTTGTGAGACATGATATAGGTTGTTGCCTAGTGAGAGGTAACAAAATGTTTTGATGGGCTTGAGGATCACATGAGCAAGTTGATACCTAGTGAGAGGTATCAAGTTGATTCTGGCAGTCCCTTGTAAGGGATGATAATGTTCATAATGAACCAATGAATGTACAGTATTGACATAGTTCAATACCTAGAATAGATGCATAGGATTGGCATAGTCCAATACCTGGAATAATGTCACGGGATTGACATAGATCAATACCTGGAATGTATGCACAAGTTTGGCACAGTCCAATACCTGGAATAACAACACATGATTGGTTAAATCCCAATACCTGGAATAATAACACATGATTGACATAAGTTCAATACCTGGAATAATAACACAGGATTGGTTAAATCCCAATACCTGGAATAATAACACAGGATTGACATAAGCTCAATACCTGGAATAATAACACAGGGATGGTCAAATCCCAATACCTGGAATAGTTGCACAGGATTGACATAGTTCAATACCTGGAATAACTGCATTGGATTGGTAACAAGCCAATACCTGGAATAATTGCACAGGATTGACATAGTTCAATACTTGGAATAGTTGTGCAGGATTGACATAATTCAATACCTGGAATAGTGGCACGGGATTGGCATAGTTCAATTCCTGGAATTGTTGTATAAGATTGGCATAGTCCAATACTTGAAACAATTATACGGGATTGGTACTGACCCAATGCATGTAATGATGACACAATATTGTTACTAACCCAATACTTGTGTTGATGATACCGGATTGGTAATAACCCAATGCCTGTATTGATGATATATGAGTATATGGTGGATATAATTCCTTACCTATTTAGCAGATTGGCTAGGGCCAATGGTTTGAAATAAGAATGTTTCATGGGTGACATATCAAGATGATGAATGTCATAAGAAAAGGTTGACATGATGGTATTATATGATGAATAAATGGCATACATGTTCTCCTTATTCCTTAATAAGAGAATAGATGAATCATTTGTTCTATCTTAAAAAGTTACATTGCTTTACAATGAGAATGCTTTTAACTTCTTAACCTTTGCCCAAATTTATATCTTTAAACTATAATAATAATGTTTTGGCAGAGAGTTATATCTCTCCCTGGGGCAATTTTCAATTGTCTCAACCCCGTGGGATCCAACATTTTTTAGGTGGACGAGCACGGAGGAGTTTGAAAATATCCTGTAGAGGTAGAACTTCAGCAATAGCAGGGACAACAGTGACAGCTCAAGTTGAGTGTATTGTCTGTCGTGTCTTGTAGATAGAAGTCCTATGTGTCGTCTCTGTACTCTCAGGTCCTCAGAGTTTATAGTTAGTGTTTTTAATGAATCATTTGAGATTTTGGCTTGATGCCTCGAGATTTGTGTACTGTCTGTATATAATGTTTATAAGGCAGCTGGTGTTGTAATCTCTGAGAAGAGATGGTACAGGTTATGTACGTTTGGATCAGAATGTAAATGTTATACAATGGTTCTTGATGGAAAAGATTTCCTATGTGTGGATCTCTTTGCAAAAAGTTTTAAATTTTTAGTGATTTTCAGCAATCCGCTGCAAATGATTCGCTTCCGCTTAAGTTAATCTTGTTTTTGTAAGTTGGATGCCAAAATTAAGTGGTATCAGAGCTCTAGGTTTTCTGAGTCTACAGAGACATGGGACTAAGGTATCGAGTTTGTTCTAAGTGTACTTCAGTGTATCTTATAGTGCCTTCTGCTTATGCAGAAGAAGATATATAACTCCAAGATGTCTAGAGAACATGAGGAATACGTTGATGAGAGCAATGTTGCTGCACCAGTGGAAGGTGCAAGGGATCAGGCAAGGGAGGAACCAGTGCCTGTGAATCCCCCTGTTGATAAGGTCTTGATGAGAAACCCAGATTTTTCTACCCTATTTGGGCAATTCATGACTACAGTAACGCATATAATAGACCAGATGTCGGTACCACCATCCATGGTACCAGTTCCCAATGAGGGATATGGGTCTGGTAAGACCTGTGAATGACTACGTCATGTAGGATCCATAGAATATGCTAGAACATCTGACCCATTAGATGCTGATCTCTGGCTCACTGAGTTAGAAAAGGCTTTTAAGATCCTTAGTGTAACATCCCAGGATTTGAGGCCTCGGATAACATGATCTTAAAAGGAATGATTGGACTACCCATATCACCAAGGTGCACCTCCTTTTTTGAGAGCCCATCTCTAAAGAACTCCATAGTTAAGCGTGCTCAACTTGGAGTAGTACTAGGGTGGGTGACCAGTCGGGAAGTTGATCCTGGCTTGCGCATCAGTGTGGACAAAGTGCGCAGTTAAGGCTAGTGGTGGTTTGTGGGGCCAGTCGTCATTCCTGAAACTCTACTAGAGCCTTGGGCAGCGGGCCCAGTCGTTACACTTAGTATCCCAGATGCTGACAAAGTTAAACATGTTGTGTACCTTTTGAAGGGTAGTGCTGGATATTGGTGGGCTATAGAAGAAATAAAAAGGAATGATGAAGAGGTTGGATGGGACAAATTCCGTCAAGAATTCGTCAATAAGTATTTTCCAAAGAGTTATTTAGATGAAAAGATCTCACAGTTCGAGAAGATACGATAGGGATCCATGTCAATAAGTGAATATGAGGTTAAGTTCATGGAACTTTTATGATTTTGTCCTCGGATGGCTGCTACTGAGGAGGAAAAGATTCGACATTTTGAGAAAGGATTGAATGCTGAGATGTTCATCCCGGCATCCGCCCTAGAAAGTAGGGAGAGGTTTGCCACATTTGTGGAGTCCATACGAAGGATAGAAAGGTCTACAATAAAGAAACATGAGACATACCTTAAAAGGAAGACTACACAGTCACGGGAACAGTGGAGTAGTGGAAGCAAACAACTAAAATATTCACCAGTCCAATCACAATATAGTGCACCTAAGCAAGGGTCATCAAATTGGGGACGAGCTTGTCATAAATGTGGACAGCTAGGACATTTTAGACAACAATGTCCAAGGAGAAGTAGTGAGGTGACCCAACAGTGAAGGCATAATCTGCAAAACCCACAAGGACCTCAGTCCAGTGGAGCAGATGGTGAAGGACGAAGACAAATGTCACATTTTGGCCCATCTACTTCTGGTAGTAGAGGACAAAGGCAATAATAAATAACAAATATGTCCATGTTTTGGGTCAGATAAGATGCTAGTTATCTTGTAAAAGGTAGACTTGTCAAGATAGAACTTTCTATTTTGAGTTACCTTTTGTTTCCTACTATAAGAAAAGTAGTTAGTTCATCTGTATAATCCTTTAAGGATATGAGGAAGAGATAAGAAGGATGAGAAACTTATGTTCAGTTAAATATTCTCTTGCATGTTTGAAAATTTCTCTTTACATGTAGAAAGGGAAAAGATGTAAAAGAAACACTCAGAGAAAATTTGAGATATTAAGTAGTGAAATTTAAAGAGATGTCAAGAATATGGAACATAATATAAAACAAATACATACTACCTAATTTCAGTTCTTGAATACCCTGGCCAGGTATTCATTTATTGAAGGAAATGTAAGTATGACATATCTAGGTTGTTATCTTTTTTATTACTCTAATTAAGTAATCATTCTGAAACAATCTTAAGAGTTTAAAGAAGGAGATGTGGCATGTATATTTCTACCACATTCTAATTGATATATGAAGGAATTTGATTTACTCGTAAATCAACTTATAAAGGAAAATGAGGATGTAGTGTGTTATCAACACATGTGTAGATACCAAGGTAAGAGATTTTGGTATCTGAGAAACATCAGACTATCTTATAATAGTTGCATGGAATGGTTAACTGTGGAATCAGTCTAGTTACCTAATGTAGTATGGACATCATATGTTAGGGGTTTATGCTTGGCATAAACATAACATTGATGTGAATGATCTATTTAAAGGAATAATTGTAAAATTATTACAATAAAAGCTTATTAAATTAAATTAACAAATCACCTCTATCTAAATAAGAAAAGTGTTACTTGACACAAAATTGAGCCCACAGTCAATGATGAAGAACAGTGGAGCATGTGTCTTGTGTGTTGATTCTATGAGAATCATGTATGGGAAAACTTTGTGCTGATCAAAGTTTTATGGAGTCTCCATAATAATGATATGATATGTGAAGACTAGATAGTATGATGAATGAAATATATTTGTCTTCCTTTATTTGGATTTTGGGGACGAAATCCTTATTAGGGGTTTATAATTTGTAACATCCCTGACCCGGGTTATGCCTTAACCCTAGGTGTTTTGCTTAATAAATTTAATTATAAGCTTTCCCTTATTTCTTGAAAAGTAATTAAGGATCGAGAGGAACTTACGTTTCAATTTTAGTCCTTTTCAAATAATGTTGAAACATTATTTTGCTTATTTTGGACTAAAGTGCAAATTACCCAAGTTGAGGGGTTAAATTGCAAATGTTACATAGTGATATGTTCCTCATGTGTTGAAGCATCATGAGAGTGAATATGATGTAGAGGTATGGCTTGTGATAGCCTGAATACCAAGAAAGGGCTGATAAAGCAATGTTTGTGCATGAAAACCTAGTTTTGGTGTAATGTGCAATTTACCCAAAACCTAGGGTGCAATATGCAAATTAACACTTCAAAATGGTCCCTAATGTTTCTTGGCATAATTTTTAGTAAATAAAATGAGAGGGGCATCTCATTTGTATCTCCTTGAAGGAGAGAGAATCTTGATATTAAAATAATCAAGATTTAAGCATAATGGAAACATTAGTTCAATTTAATGCAAGAATAAATAAAATAATTGAAGGGACTTCAACCAAAATTAAAATGGTTGAGTTCAGATATTTTTGGTCGTCTTTGTGCCTTGCAAGAGTCACGAAATATCTCAAGGAGGTGAAATTTCCACTCACCATATTAAAAGGAAAAAGAAATATCCACTAAGTTATGGATATTAATATAAAAAGGGTTAAGGTGCTTAATTTTCTTTTCTTTAAAATGTGGATAATTGAAAGGACTAAGAGGACAAGAGGATATCCTCATTCGTAAGGAAGGATAGGGTGAAAGTGGCAAGGGAATTGAGGGGATAATTCCTACTTTCTCTCTCCTAATTGATTTTTTTAATAAAATTCACATATAAGCTCATTTATCCATAGAATGAAAGGGGATTTCGGATTCACTTACACCCTTTGCTTGTAAAACGACCTTGGGAGCTTGGGAGCAAGAGGAGAAAGACCCCCAACCTGTTGGTAATTCCTTGACCTTCGTTCTACTTGATTTCATGGTGAAAATCATAAAACAATGCATAATTCCTTCATTTCTTCACTCCATCTTCAACCCTAGTCGATCCTTTCACTCCAAAAGCTCGAGAACAGACCTTGGGAGGTTTCTAGAGCTTCATCCACCATTGGATCCGTGAATCTTGGAGATTGGGATCTGATTTGAAGGCGGGTTATATAACTTAAACCCTTTTTCATTATTATTGAATCCAATTTCTCAACCCTTTATGTTCAATTGTTATTTATGCAATAGCTTTGTGTGATTGATGGAGTTGCCATGGAAAATGGCAGTAGTTTCGTGAGTCTAAAGGTTGAATATGATAACATGATCTTAAGCACACACCTCAATCAAATATCAAGAGCAAACTGTCTTGGACCTTTGGTCCAAACGGTTTCACCAAACCGTTTGAAACCAAACCGTTTCAAAACCGTTTGGTGATTTGGACTCCAAACCGCATGAAGGAGTTGACCATTTTGTTTAGTTGACTATTTGAGGTCTGAACTTAATTACTTGTTGAATGATGATCCAATGGACTCAATTGATTGATCCAATGTGTGCACAATCCTTCAAGTAGAAACCCTAATCAAATTGATTGAAGAATCCTTGATTGGTCCTAATGATTTCAAGACAACTAGGGTCAAACGGTCTTGAGACTGTTTGAGCCCAAACGGTCTTGAAACCATTTGGGACCAAACGGTTTCAAAACCGTTTGGTGGGTTAGTGGTTGATCCTTGACCCATGGATGATGATCTAATGGTTTAAATTGATGAACCCTTTAATTGAATAATCAATAGTCAATTCAATGGTGCAATTGGAAATCGATTTGATTGATAAATGACCTAGTGAGCTCGTGTGGTTTTGGGACTTATTTGGCCCAAACGGTCTTGAGACCATTTGAGACCAAACGGTCTTGAGGTATTCATTTATTGAAGGGAGGGTAAGTATGGCATATCTAGGTTGTTATCTTTTTTATTACTCTGATCAAGTAATCATTCTGAAACAATCTCAAGAGTTTACAAAAAAAAGGAGATGTGGCATGGATATTTCTACCACATTCTAATTGATATATGAAGGAATTTGATTTACTCATAAATCAACTGATAAAGGAAAATGAGGATGTAGTGTGTTATCAACAAATGTGTAGATACCAAGGTAAGAGATTCTGGTATCTGAGAAACATCAGGCTATCTTATGATAGTTACCTGGAAAGGTTAACTGTGGAATCAGTCCAGTTACCTAATGTAGTATGGACATCATGTGTTAGGGTTTTATGCTTTGCATAAACATAACATTGATGTGAATGATCTATTCGAAGGAATAATTGTAAAAAAAACACTACATTAAAAGTTTGTCAAATTAGATTAACAAACAACCTTTACCTAAGTGAGAAAAATGTTACCTGACCCAGAAATAACTTCACAGTCAATAATGAAAGGACAGTGGAGTATGTATCCCATGTGTATGATTCCATGGGAATTTAGTATACAAGGACTTTGTATTGATCAAATTTCTATGGTGTCTCCATAACAAAGAGATGTTATGAGGAGACTTGATGATATAATGAATGAATAATATCTGTCTCTTTTTTTCTGGGATTTCGAGGATGAAATCCTTGTTAGGGGTTTATGAATTGTAACATCCCTGACCTGGTTTATGCCTTAACCCTAGGTTTTTTTCTTAATAAAGGTTAATTATAAACCTATCCTTATTGCTTGAAAAGTAATTAAGGATCAAGAGGAACTTATGTTTCAATTTTAGTCCTTTTCAAATAATGTTGAAGCATTGTTTTGCTTATTTTGGACTAAAGTGCAAATTACCCAAGTCGAGGGGTTAAATTGCAAATGTTAGATAGTTATATTTTCCTCATGTTTTGAATCATCATGAGAGTGAAGATGATGCAGAGGTATGGCTTGTGGTAGCCTGAATACCAAGAAAGAGCTGATAAAGCAATGTTTGTGCATGAAAATCTAGTTTTGGTGTAATGTGAAATTTACCCACAACCTAGGGTGCAATATGCAAATTAACACTTCAAAATGGTCCCTAATGTTTCTTGGAATCATGTGGAGTAAAGAAAATGAGATGGGAATCTCATTTGTATCTCCTTGAAGGAGAGCGAATCTTGATATTAAAATAATCAAGATTTAAGCATAATGGAAACATTAGTTCAATTTAATTCAAGAATAAATAAAATAATTGAAGGGTCTTCAACCAAAATTAAAATGGTTGAGTTCATATATGTGTGGTCGTCTTTGTTCCTTGCAAGAGTCACGAAATATCTCAAGGAGGTGAAATTTCCACTCACCATATTATAAGGAAAAGAAATATCCACTAAGTTATGGATACTAATATAAAAAGGGTTAAGGTGCTTAATTTACTTTTCTTTAAAATGTGGATGATTGAAGGTAATAAGAGGCCAATAGGATAGCCTCGTTCCTAATTATGGAGAGGGGGCAAGTGTCAAGGGAATTGAGGGGATAATTCCTACTTTCTCTCTCCTAATTGAATTTTTTATAAAATTCACATATAAGCTCATTTATCCATAGCATGAAAGGGGATTTCGGATTCACTTCCACCCTTTTCTTGTAAAACGACCTTGGGAGCTTGGGAGCAAGAGGATAACGACCCCCAACCTGTTGGTAAGTCCTTGACCTTCGTTCTTCTTGATTTCATAGTGAAAATCATAAAACAATGCATAATTCCTTCATTTCTTCACTCCATCTTCAACCCTAGCCGATCCTTTCACTCCAAAAGCTTGAGAACAGACCATGGGAGGTTTCTAGAGATTCATCTACCATTGGAGCCGTGAAGCTTGGATCTTGGGATCATATTTGAAGGTGGGTTATATAACTTGAACCCTTTTTCATTATTATTGAATCCAATTTCTCAACCCTTTATGTTCAATTGTTATTTATGCAATAAATTTATGTGATTGATGGAGTTTCCATGGAAAATGGTAGTATTTTTGTGAGTCTAAAGGTTGAATATTATAACATGATCTTAAGCACACACCTGAATCAAATATCAAGAGCAAACGGTCTTGGACCTTTGGTCCAAACGGTTTCACCAAACTGCTTGAGACCAAACGGTTTCAAAACCGTTTGATGAATTGGACTCCAAACCGCATGAAGGGGTTGACCGTTTGGTTTAGTTGACCATTTGAGGTCTGAACTTAATTACTTGTTGAATGATGATCTAATGGACTCAATTGATTGATCCAATGTGTGCACAATCCTTCAAGTAGAAACCCTAATCAAGTTGATTGAAGAATCCTTGATTGGTCCTAACGATTTCAAGACAACTTGGGTCAAACGGTCTTGAGACCGTTTGAGCCCAAATGGTCTTCACACCATTTGGGACCAAATGGTTTCAAAACCATTTGGTGGGTTAGTGGTTGATCCTTGACCCATGGATGATGATCTAATGGTTTAGATTGATGAACCTTTCAATTGAATAATCACGAGTCAATTCAATGGTGCAATTGGAAATCGATTTGATTGATAAATGACCTAGTGAGCCCTTGCAGTCTTGGGACTGATTTGGCCCAAACGGTCTTGAGACCGTTTGGGGCCAAATGGTTTCAAAACTGTTTGGGGTCAAACAGTTTCAAAACCATTTGTTGGCAAACGGTTTCAAAACCATATGGTGGTGAAACTTCAAAACTGCATGGAGGTTCAATGTGGTTCAATAACTTGGATATTGAAGGTAATGTTAGTTCCAATAATCCAATGATGGGTAGTAATGATAATCAATGAAGGTACATAGGTTGAAAACCTAATAGTGCCTAAGTGATTAGTGCCAATTAAGGGGTGAACCCTAATTGCTTATAAGAACAATGACTTGGTACATTATGTTAATCATAGTTGTATGTACTTGATTGAAGGGTTGATATGACCTAATCAAGTTGAAAGGATGATAGCATGAAATTCATATATTAGTATGATTCATGTGGTGATTAAGGGTATGATCCTTAAGTAAAGAGATCATGAAACCCTAATCATGAACACAAACCCTAATTGACAGGGTTATTGATTTCTAACCCTAATTGAGGGAAATTCTAAATGTAATCCTAATCCAGGGTGAGAATGTAGCCCTAATCTAGAGTAATGAATTATGAAACTCTAATTTATGGAAATGAGATGTAAAACCCTAATTGGGATGAATAGTGAATCTCTAATTATGGACAATTGAATGAAATCCTAATGGAGATGAATAGTAGACCCAAATTGTGGGTAATTATAGTGGAAACCCTAATTAAGGATGATTCCATGTGAAATCCTATTCTAGGGTAATACCATGAGAAACCCTAAGTTAGGATGATGTATATGGAACATTGATGTGATGATGTGATGCGAGAATCAAATCTAGGGTGATGTCATGTAATGATATGTGAAACCCTAGTTGAGGGTGATTCCATGTGAGACCCTAGTTGAGGGTGATTCCATGAGAAGCCCCAGTTGAGGGTGATTCCATGAGAAACCCTGATTATGAATTAACACCACATGAAGACCTAATATTATGTTGTGATGAGAGGCCCTAAGATGGGTGAAGGTATGTGAGACTCTAATGAGGAGTCATAATACATAAAGCCCAAATCCTGGGCAATATGACAATGAATCATAATCCTAATTTTAAGTAAGGGTATAAGGAAACCCTAATGATGAGATAGAAGGAAATACCTTATAAAGGTGAAACATTTCATGTGGTTGATTATATGCAACCTAATTGTAAACAATGTCTTTATCATTAGACAAGTCCATATCATTAAAGATAGTTGGACAATTCTAATGAGTGGCCTATGCATTACATGCTAAAGGTGAGAGATTAATGATGGGATGTATTAAGAGGGAAATACCTTAATACAAGATAATTTGGTTAACTCAAGAGAGTCTGAAATGATGAGAAAAGTGATACATCAAGATATGATAGTTATCACATTCTGCACTTCATGGTTTATATACCTTGATGCACTTCAAATCCAATATATTTGGGTAAGAAACATGAGAAGTGTGTTATGCAACTATTACAATGAAATGTAATGAGTTAATGCACTTTGATAAGTGTTAATTAATGTACCTTGAGAATGGGGTAAGCCAAATTGATGAGTATGATGTAGTCATACCATGATGACGATGAGAAATGAACTCATACCTTGAATTGATGATCATTAATGCTATATGATGAGAGTAATGATCTTGAATAATCATTTATGATATTTTTGAATGCCCCAGAGCTATGGAATAATGAATTAAGGGTTGGACAGATAATATAACCATAAAACTCTAATTAATGAGAAATGGGGAACCCTAACCCTAATTTAGGGTAAAGGGAAGGAAAATCCCTATTTGATAGTAAACCCTAATTCCTGGTAAAGGAATAATGGTGTTACTATTGTATCACATGATGTGATGAATGATTTGTATAACTGTTACCATGCCTAAAAACCATACAGGTATTATGAGATGATGGATATAGCCAGGTTTCAGTTGTGACATTTATATAATAAACGTTGATTGGCCTTATGTGCCTAAATGTTGTTGTTGCCTAGTAAAAGTAACAAATGTACATGGACCTTATGAGTCATATGAATAAGTTGTTACCTGGAAAGAGGTGACAAGACACTTTATGGGCCTTGTGAGCCATGAGAAAGGTTTTTGCCTAGTGAGAGGTAACAATATGATTATGGAAGTCCCTTGTAAGGGATGATAATATTCATAATACCTGGAATAATGTCACAGGATTGACATAGATCAATACCTGGAATAATGTCACAGGATTGACATAGATCAATACCTGGAATAATGTCACAGGATTGACATGGATCAATACCTGGAATAATGTCACAGGATTGACATAGATCAATACCTGGAATAATAACACAGGATTGACATAGTTCAATACCTGGAATAATAACACAGGATTGGTTAAATCCCTATACCTAGAATAATAACATAGGATTGGTTAAATCCCAATACCTGGAATAATAACACAGGATTGGTTAAATCCCAATATCTGGAATAATAGCATAGGATTGACATAGTTCAATACATGGAATAATACCACAGGGTTGGTCAAATCCCAATACCCAGAATAGTTGCATAGGATTGACATAGTTCAATACCTGGAATAACTGCACTGGATTGGTAACAAGCCAATACATGGAATAACTGTACAGGATTGACATAGTTCAATACCTGGAATAGTTGTATAGGATTGACATAGTTCAATACCTGGAATAGTGGCACAGGATTGGCATAGTCCAATGTCTGGAATGGTTGTATAAGATTGGCATAGTCTAATACTTGAAACAATGACACAGGATTGGTACTGACCCAATGCCTGTAATGATGACACAGTATTGTTACTAACCCAATACCTGTGTTGATGATACCGGATTGGTAATAACCCAATGCCTGTGTTGATGATATATGAATATAAGGTGGATATAATTCCTTACCTATTTAGTAGATTGGCTAAGGCCAACAGGGTGAAACAAGAATGTTTCATGGGTGATATATCAAGGTAATGAGTATCACAATAGATGTTTGACATGATGATATAATATGTGGATAAAAGATATACATGTTCTTCCTATTTCTCAATAAGAGAATAGATGATTTATTGCTCTATCATAAATAGTTGCAATGCCCTAAAAGTTGAGAATGCTTTTAACTGCTTATCCTCTACCCAGTTTTATATCATTAAACTGCAATAATAATGTTTCTGGCGGAGAGTTATATCTCTCGTTGGGACAATTTTCAATTGTCTCACCCCCGTGGGATCCAACATTTTTAGGTGGACGAGCATGGAGGAGACTGAGAATACCTTGCAGAGGAAGAACATTAGCAGCAGCAAGGACAGTAGTGACAGCTCATGTTGAGTGTACTATCGGTCGTGACTTGTAGATAGAAGTCTTATGTGTCTTCTTTGTACTCTCAGGTCCTCAGAGTTTATAGTTAGTGTTTTTAAGAAATCGTTTGAGATTTTGGCTTGATGCCTCGAGATTTGTGTACTGTCTGTATATAATGTTTATAAGGCAGCTGATGTTGTAATCTCTGAGAAGAGATGGTACAGGTTATATACGTTTGAACCAGAATGTAAATGTTATACAATGGTTCTTGATGGAAAATATTTCCTAAGTGTTGATCTCTTTGCAAATAGTTTTAATTTTTAGTGATTTTCAGTCATCTGCAGCAAATGATTCGCTTCCGCATTAGTTAATCTCATTTTATAAGTTGGATGCCACACAAACGATCTTTCTCTCAATCGGTCTTTGCTTGAGTGCTCAAACGGTCTTCATCCAAAAAATTTTGAAACTGTTAGGCATCATACGGTCTTGAGAACCGATGGCTTCCAATCGGTATTCAGCATCCAAACGGTCCTTGGTCCAAACAGGTTTGGAACCTTTAGGCATCATACGGTCTCAAGACCGTTTGAGCCCAAATGGTCTTGAGACCGTATGGGCTCAAATGGTCTTGAGGTTGTGTGGAATCAAACGGTCTTGAGACCGTTTGGGATCAAACGGTCTTGAGACCGTATGGGCTCAAATGGTCTTAAGGTTGTTTGGACTCAAACGGTCTTGAGGCCGTTTGGGCTAAAATAGTCTTGAGACTGTTTGGGGTCAAATGGTCTTGAGACCGTATGGGCTCAAACAGTCTTGAACCCGTTCGGGCAAACCGTTTGGTCAAGATCGATTGGTCAAGACCAAAGTTGAGAGGATCTTGAGTGAATTCCATATGATGGTTGAACCTTATCGTGACCTTTGATGATAGCGATGGTTGATGATGATCTGCGAAGAAGAAAGAAAGTGAGTAAGGGAGGATGAGAACAAATAAGCTGAAAACTAGGGTAATTAGAACTAGTAATGCGCTATTTACATGAAACTAAAGAGATACTTAAAGTAAACCAAAACAAGGGTAGATTAGTCGATATGAGGCATAAAATCCCTAGAATTGCCGACTGTGAGGATGAATCTGGAGGATCCATCACCACACCGAACTTAAGTGTTGCTCATCCTGAGGAACGAAAAAGCCTAAGACGGTTGCCAAAATGCTCGTTCGTCTCGTAAGTACCTCATCTTCATGCAAATGTTAGAATTTTCATGAAGATGCGAAAAAAAAATGAGGCAAAACAAAAATGGGGCAAAAACATCAGAAATCCTTTGAATTGGTGATTGAGGATGAATATGGGGGATTCATCACCCCACCAAACTTGAGCGTTGCTCATCCCAAGGAACAAAAAACCTAAAACAGTCGCCAATGAAATTGTTCATCTCGTGATTGCCTCATCCTTATGTCATATCATAATTTTGTTCATGGCTCAGATCGATACAACATTAAGACTTCCTTAGATCACATAATACATCTTATGATATCCTCATTTCTGAGTTCACTTTACTGAAGTATTTCCTTCTCACTCTTGGTTGTATGAGACTTTGAAAATGATATCTTAATGTCCTTCGGAAGGTAATCCTTGTTAATGTTGGTGTCGATAGAAGTAGCATATTTCATTCCAAAGTTAAGGTGTTGTTTAGATTCTTCTTCGATGTGTACTCTTAATTCATCTGAGTAACTAGAGGGGGATTCAACAGGTAGAACGAATTCTTACTTGGATAGAAAAATTATGAGCTCCTGAGGTTGAGGCTCTAGTGATGTCTCTTCATAAGAAGGGTTAGCCCATGGCATATCATTTTGCAGACTAGAGTTATCCCACGAATCCATTTCTTCGATATTGAGACCAATATACTCCATTCCTGAGTCAAGCTATTATTCCAGCTCATCCTCATAGCACTCATCCAGTTCTATTGAGTGTTCGAAATAAGTTTCTATGGGAAGAATGAAATCTTGTTTAGGTAATGGAGATATGTCAGTCTCCTGTATGTTTGGTAGCTTGAGAGGATCTTCTCTGTAGGGGAGAGTAGCCATAGGAAGATTGTTTTGTGGCTCGATGTCTTCCCAAAGGTCCTTGTTATCATTACAGGGGTCTACGGCAACATCGTATTCCATTCCAAAATCAAGAAATGGTCCATGCTTCTCTTCGTAGTGCACCATCAATTTGTTCAAGTGACTAGAAGGGGATTCAATGGAAAGAACATACTCTTGTTTGAGAATTGGCTCCATCTAGACTTCTTGTAGGGATGGAAGTTCTGGTAACATCATTTTATAGAAAGAATCAATCATAAAATTTTCCTCTTGAGATCCATCAACCTCCCATGATTCTTTTTCATCATCGTCAGGATCACTGAGAGTAGTATGGTCCACCCCTGAATCAAGATCTTGATCAGTTCCATCCTCAAAGTCTGTTCCTAGATCAACTGAATGATTAGAAATTTCTTCATAAGGACAAATCAAATCTTGTTCCAGTGATGAAGACATTTGGGTTTCTTGCATAAAAGACATCTCCTTATCTGAATCAGTCACATAGTGATCTGAGTCTTACTGTGAAGGAGTGTAGAGTTCTTGTAATGTAGACACTTCTTCATTGGAATTCATCAACAAGACAGTTGGAATAGAAGAATGTTTGTCCTATAAGGAGTCAATTTTACTGACTTCTCCTCGATCTGTATAGTTGGATCTGGGTTAATGGGGAAAGAAGATGGGTAAATACCAGAATTTATCCCCAATTGATCTCCCATCTTTAGAAAATCTCCACATTGGCTAATCAATTTTTCATCTAAGGGAATAGTGCAGGAGTCATTTTCTAAGTCAGACCTTGGCTCAGAAGATGATTCTTTTTCTTGTGATATTGTGGAGAAATCATCCTCAGGTTCAATCATTTGTTTTGAGGATGATTCCTCTCCCTGCACTGCTGCTAGAAGATCATTGGAAGGCACCTCCCACATGATATCATAATCGTCATCGTAGTCGACTGCAATATGCCGATGAGGATTGTGCTCAAGGGAAATTGGTTGTTGTTCTTCATGTTGTTCAGAAGTGTCGACAAGTTGCGTAAGTTGATCAAGATCGGTTATCAACTTCTTAGTCGTGGTTGTCTGAGCAGCAATTTGTTGAGCCACCAATTTTTTTATGGCACATACTTCTTCTATTAATGTGTATCGATCTTCATAGTGAGGCTCTTCACAGTACCCGTTGGGTTGATGTTGGTAGTAGCTCTCCCCATCATAGTATTGATTTGCATTACAGTCCAGATTTCCTTCTGCATTGCAATCTATGCCTTGAAATCTGTCGTGATTGGGCTCGTCATAGTAGCTTCTAAGAGGATATGGATTATAACTTGCGTTATATCCATATTGTATGAAGAGGATGCATTGAGATTCCCAACTATATGACTCGTGATCACCTGACGTAGTGCACTTACGTGGTGAGGAGGAGCGTTGAAGCAGTTGATCGATAAATGGGAATAGTCACCACATAATTGACATATAGTGGTTGGTGGCGTTGACTGCTTCCTTTTGAAGAGAATTGGTACCTAAAATCAAAGAAGGTGTTTATCAAGCTTGACCAATCACTTCAAATTCAAGAGAGTATGTAATAAGAACTTCAACTTTTGAGACTAAGGTTTACACTTTTTTTCTTTTCTTTTTTGAAAAGAAAATGAAAAACCCTAGAGAAACCTAGGTTGATACGGAATTTGACGACAACGATTCTTACAACGTTGTCCCCGAAAACGATGCCATTTTTTGATGGAGTGGGGACTTACACCAAAAGATTGCTCTTCCAATGGAAATCTTGATATGCACCAAAAACCCTAGAGAGTTGATGTTCTCTCTAGGTTTACCTACAACTAGTGCTAGATAAATGCTCCAACCCCACAAGAGTGTGGAAGCCTTATCGTAGTACAGATTTAGGATTGAACCCAAAGGATAACATGAAGAATCTGGATATATTTGTCTCATCTCGTCTCGATCTAAGTTAATCATTTACAACTAAGAGATTGATAGGATTAATCTAAACTAATCTAGAACATTCAAAAGTAAAGGCAAATACAAAACCTAGTTAAAGTATGAAATCTAAGATTATCAGATGATGATGGATCACTGAGGTGATGCGGGTATTCACCACCACTACACATCCATTGTACCTGTACCAATCATAGAAAGACCTGCAAGCAAGATACATGGATGTTGTGCAATGCTCATACCTTTTCAGACAAGGAGCATCACACACATCCTTCACAGGTTGAATAGCTCCCATCCGATACATATCTATGTGGCAATGGATATACATGCCCTCCGAAGAGAGTTATTATTCAACCTTGTGAAATGTGCATCGAAAGACTAACAAGCGAGTGATGTTATCAATACGATTAGTATCCTTATAGACTATCCCTCTTTCGAGGACATAGTTATGAGAAACGTGGGAGTATTGCAATGTCAGCCATCCCCGAATGAATGGTCACTTAATTTGCATCACTCCCTTCACAAAATGTGTTCCTCGACCAATCAAGGTTGTACTTTTGTACGTCAACTTATTCCATTTCATAGTACGAAAGTACAACAATGGAGGTGAGTTTACTCCACTCCTTGAAGAATGTTCCTAGAGACCGAACAGATGTGTGGTGGATACACACATCAAGAACCAACACTAAATCGATATTCAAGTCTCAAGAGCGGTCATAGACAAACCACAATGAAAGACAATAGATCACACAAGAAGGCAGACAAAATTTGAGCATGTAATGAAATGATTTAGTATTGAATCGGAAGGATAACATCTTTAGGTATAGATTACAAAGCATGGGCAGCGGGGCTAGTCCTCGCGCCCTAGTGAATTACACTACTTGCTCCTCATAGAGGGAGCAACAAAGACTGATAAGAAAGATACAACAAGCATTATCGGAGCAGAAGAGTAGATTTGTGACATCCCGGTGTAGATCGCCCCAGTCTTCGGGACTGCTCTGACTTTGTCGATGAAGTTCGTCTCTTGTTGCCTCGATCTTCATGTGTACCTCCGGAGATGTACGAGTAGGGCCAGGCAGAGGTTGGTGGAGATGAGGTAGCAGTGGAGCAGCCTTTCGGCCTCCCCAGATCTTCTCCAAATGAGAACCCTTATGGTCCTATTTATAGGCTTGGGTTTGGTCCTCACATTTTTGTTGTGAACTCTTCTTCAAACAATTTGGAGTCTTTGTCTAAACATTCTTGATTAATATCCTCCAACTGGTCGTGGATACCATTTGGTGGCTAAACGGTCTTGAGGACCGATGGACTCCAAATGGTCTTGGGGCCAAATGGTCTTGCTCTTGATCGGTCTTTGCTTGAGTGCTCAAACGGTCTTCATCCAAATGGTTTTGAAACTGTTAGGCGTCATACGGTCTTGAGAACCGATGGCTTCCAATCGGTCTTCAGCATCCAAACTGTCCTTGTCCAAACAGTTTTGGAACCGTTAGGCGTCATACGTTCTTGAGGCTATTTGGACTCAAATGGTCTTGAGACCGTTTGGGCTCAAATGATCTTGAGACTGTATGGGCTCAAACGGTCTTGAACCCGTTAGGGCAAACCGTTTGGTCAAGATCGATTGGTCAAGACCAAAGTTGAGAGGATCTTGAGTGAATTCCATATGATGGTTGAACCTTATTGTGACCTTTGATGATAGAGATGGTTGAGGATGATCTGCGAAGAAGAAATAAAGTGTGTAAGGGAGGATGAGATCAAATAAGCTGAAAACTAGGGTAATTAGAACTAGTAATGCACTATTTACATGAAACTAAAGAGATACTTAAAGTAAACCAAAACAAGGGTAGATTAGTCGATATGAGGCACAAAATCCCTAGAATTGGTGATTGTAAGGATGAATTTGGAGGATTCATCAAAACCCCTAACAAGGATTTCATCCCCAAAATCCCAGATAAAGGGAGATAGTTGTTGTTCATGCATCATATCATCAAGTGTCTACACAAAATCTTGATTTCATGGAAATACTACAGAATCTTGACCAGCACAAGATCCTTTCTGACAAGATTTTCTATTATACTCATCTGTCTTTCCCAAACTTGAGTTACATTCTGTCCTTCATTTGAGGCTACAAGTTTAATCATACCTCTATTGTACCAATCCAATCAGTTGGTTCAACACTATCTTTCTTATGACTTGTACCAACTATCCCGTTAGTTGTTTATTTTCGTTGTCATAAGGAGAGGCTACTTGTACAAGAAGAACATATCTTGAAGGTATCTCTAGAGACTAGGTATAAGTTCCATCAACAGATCTAGTTAAGGATATTTTAAGGAATCATTTTTAGCTTGATAAGCTTTTTCTTAAAATGATTGTACAATTGTTCCTTCAATTAGTACCTCCCTATCGATGTTATGTTTATGCGGAGCATAAACCCCTAACATATGAATTTCATACTAAAGTTATCTCAAGGTTGGCCCTTCTAAGTTACCAAACATTATTCATTTTATCAGAAGTTATATTCTTAATCTCTCATATCATCTGACACATCTTGGGTACCAAAATTCCTCATCTTGGTATGCTTCACATGTACTGAAAACTCGTCGCATCCTAATCATTTCCATTTCCCTATTACTAGTACCAAAGTTAAACATACAAAGGATCTTTCTTTAACCTTGAGACATTATATATATATATATATATATATATATTACACATATCTTAATTTTTAAAACTAAAGTCTCAATGAAAGGACACTTTTCTAAGTACCCATCAAATGAACGACTCTAACTCATGTACATCAAATGTCACAAAACTCACTTTATTTCCATGTTCATGAAAGGAAATAACATAAAGGAACATATTCCTTTTTATCACCCCATCATTACCCAGGGTTGTTCATCAAAGAGGAGACATACACTTAGTTGAGGAAGTCCACTTAGCAAGCTTTATAGTTAGTGAAGTCCACTTAGCAATCCATGTTCAGTTAGGAAAGTCCACTTAGCAATCCTTTATTAGTTAGGGAAGTACACTTAGCAATCTTGTATTAGTTAGGGAAGTCCACTTAGCAATCCTGTATTAGTTAGGGAAGTCCACTTAGCAATCCATGTTCAGTTAGGAAAGTTCACTTAGCAATCATGTATTAGTTAGGGAAGTCCACTTAGTAGTCCCTATTTGGTTGGACAAGTTCACTTAGCAATCCCTATGTATTTGGGAAAGTTCACTTAGAAATCCCTATATATTTGGGAAAGTTCACTTAGCAATCCCTATGTATTTGGAAAAATTCACTTAGCAATCCCTATTCAGTTTCATTCCTTTCTTTGTCTTAGTCTAACATGTTTATGAGCATTCTTATAATTTTATCACATTTTCCATTTCCATGTTATGGAAAAGATCCTTACTATTCACACTGACTTTATTGAATAGGGATCATCTCCCTCATTTTCCTTCCTCCTATCATGATGATTATACTTTTTACTTCCTCATGCAAACATATTGATCTGAGATTATTTTAGATTCCAATTTACTACACTTAGGATGTGATGAAAACACTCATGCCATATTTCTAGTCTTGTTAGGCTTACTAGATTATCTCAAATTGACTACTTGATCATAGTAATCAAAGAGATAACAATCTAAGAGCGTCGAATACCTGAACAGGGTATACTAATACTGAGATTAGGTAATATGCTCATTGTTTACCATCAACATCCTAGATTTTCTCCAAGCATCACCTCTATGCCTCACCCTCTTTCACACAGATAAGAGTAATTATAAAGCATTTAAAAGAATACTGAACATATTATAAATTCTAGTTCTCACTGTTCCTTCCCTATGCTCCCATAGAGTCATCAATAGGGAAGTTCATAATAGCAATCCCCCCTATGTCTATTAGTTACAATCAAAAGAAGGTATATTAAAATGAGAAAGTTCTATCTGAATGTCACACCTCGCGGTCATCTACCGCTTCATGTTGATTTAACACATAGCAAGGTGATATCGCCCAAGGAGACTGGAGATATCGTACAAGGGCTTGGAGTTCCAGTCTTAGAGCTTGGAGAAGGCTCATCTTCAACCTTAGAACGTGAGAGTAAAAGCTTGTAATGACCGTTCTCAAACTAACAAACAAATCATTATTAATTAAGTGGAATAACCATGAACATCGAATTAACAAAAAGCATAAAAATTTAAAACCCATTAGCATATAGGTCCATCTTCCAGAAAACTCTTACATAAAGAACCAAAGCCACATACACATTCAATGTACTGTCTCTTCTCGAGGATAACAAGTACTAACTACTTTGCTTTATTACACACAGTAACAACATAAAATCCTCGAGTTAAGCAAACCAAAATCTCAAGTTGTTTGTGAAAACCACCAAGAATATCTTCCAAAGACCTGAGAGTACAGAGACGACACATATGACTTCTATATACATGACATTACAAACAGCGTACTCAACCTGAGATACATTTATGATCCTTGTTGATTCTCTCCTTCTTCTGCAGCCTGATTCTTAGTCTCTCGTCTGCGTCTTACCTAAAAATTTGTGGATCCCACGAGGTGAGACTATTGTCCCAGCGAGAGATATAACTCTCTGCCAACAATATTATTATCAAAGGAAATAATATATAACTGAACAGAGTTATGAAAACATCTATTTACTTGAAAAGGAATATAAAGAACATGTATATCATCTATCTATCAAGATGTATGAAAGTATTAAATTCATTAACAAGAATTATGTCAAATGCTACAGAGAACAGCATAATTGCATTTATCAAGCACTTTCATACTTACTAAGACATATAAGTCGCTTAGAATCTCAAGCTCATCTCACCATCATACTTGGGTATTTAAACTCTTTATTTCATCACTGATTATTGTCACCACTTAGCAGATGATCATTACCTATAGGTCATTAGACCCAGATAATTGTTCACATAGTCCGCACAGTTCATTGAGTCTGTATCACATAGCCACATAGCTCTTACTAAGCCATACCTACTACTTTAAGATACTCACATGATTATCATATCATTTTAACAACCATCTCAACATATGCCTTTAATCATGAAGTACCAAGGAACACATCCTTTGGATTATCATTAATCAATTAGGGTTTCAAAATTTCATTAGCAATGATTATGGTCTAACCCATAGACCACTCATCTCAAGAGTATTAGTGTATTCTAATTACATACTTATCTTTCAATCAATGAGTTAAGCTCATTGTGTCTCAATATTATATTAATCATTTTCATCACTTAGTCCATCTTAAATAATTGAGGACATGCCTACCATAACAAGTAGCATGATTAATAATGGCATTCATGTATCATCTTGTCAAATATTCAATTTGATCATGTGGTATAACCACATCCTCATATCAGGTACAGGGCATATCTCCTATTACCATATCATGCACCTGCCTAAGGTTACCTTATCGTGTACCCACCTAGGGTTACCATATCGTGTACCCACCTAGGGTTACCATATCATGTACTCACCTAGGGTTATCATATCGTGCACCATTAAGGGTATCATATCATGCACCATCTTGGACACCATATCGTGCACCATCTTGGGTACCATATCATGCACCATCAAGGGTATCATATCCTGCACCATTACAGGTATCATATCATGGACCATTAAAGGTATCATATCGGCCATGCATGTTGGGCAACATATCGGCCATCCATCTCAGGAAACCATCCTTATTCTAGGGTTCTATACATATCGGGCACAAGGTATCATTTCACCTTTGTACTAAGAAAAAGTGATAGATATGGGTCCTTCATATCGACCATAAGACCTACCATGACTTACCTACATATTGGGCAAGTCCCCATATTGGGTTCCATATCATTTTTCCCCAATTCTTCAACCCATGTCAGGTTGCAAGGCCCTCAACCCGTATCGGGTTGTTCAAGGGTAATCAACATATATCGGGTATCCAATGATGATGTCATCATCATCAACCCCAAGATCACTAATCTTATTCAAAACTATGGATAAGAATCCTAATTATATTTTGGAACCCATGATTACATCAATTGATCATAGGAAACCCTGATTTGCAAATAATCAATAATTTAAATAACATTGAAGGATAAATAGTATTGAAGGGTTTGCGTTATATAACCCGCCTCTTATGAGCTTCTAAGCTTCAAGCCTCACTTTCTCACATTCCAAGGTTGAGGATGGACCTTCTCCAAGCTCCAAGACTTGGGCTTCAAGCTCTTACACAATATCCTTCATCATCTTGGGCAATATCACCTTAAGTGGTTGCTTCAACCTTCCTTTGGCTGATATCTCTCCTCTTTGGCCAATACCACTCACTCTCATCACCATGGGTGACACAAGAAGTGACGTTGTATGATATAAGAGAAAAGGATACTTGCTAGATCTGAAAATCTTGCCCACAAATGAAGGTCAAGGTATGTATACTTGAAGTTCATTGAAAAGAGGGTCATAGGTGTCACTTACTTAAGGTGCTTCATGCCACCTAGCCATGCAAGGTCGACACAGATCTTGCATGTATACCACTATTATTTTGTCATGCAAAAATAAAGAAAAGATAAAGGGTTGGCCCTTGAGTTGCCTCCTAGGGCAAGCTCTCTTTTCACTAACTTATTATTATATTCCACTCCATCATTTCCAAGGCAAAGAAAATTGATGCCTTATTCTCCCTTGAAGTGCCTTGCCCGTCATGGGCCAAACCAAGGCTCCAAAAAACTGATAGGATGCCCTCCTTATGGCTCTATGGCCGATAGGGGCTCCTTTCCTTAGTCTTCAATCAATATGGCTCATGTGTATGACTTCAACTTATGCATTTTCTTATTTTCTTCATTATTAGGAGTAACAACACTTCAAGATGTTTCAAACATATTGCCTCCTTCTTTCTATTTCCTCTAGGTAACACTAAGTAAGAGTAAAAATAATGTAGAGGTGGTAAATTACACATTAGCCCTTCATTTTGTACATATTGCAAATTGTACCACAATTGATGCACCAAGCACTTAGCATTTTACTCAAGTTCTCACTTAGGGTTTAGGCTTTGCACAAGCCACCACTTAGCATCATATTCTATTTCACGACATATAAAACGCTTAGAATATATTCAACATTTAACATTTGCAACATGTCCCTTATCTTGGGTAAATTATACTTTTCGCTTAGATTATCATTTAATGCACACATAGTTTACACATAAGCTTAATTTTTTAGAATAAACTCCACAAAGGCCTTAATTACTTTTCCCAAAAGATAAGAGCACGTTGTAAGAAGCTTTCTTAAGCAAAACATCTAGGGTTAGGCCATAACCCAGGTCAGGGGTGTTACAAGCATGTACTCATATGATGATTACCTTATCTCATATATGCTTTCATACTCTCAAAAAGGTGTGATACCTATTCCTTTCTCCATTATCATAGAAAGGTTTCAATTCATATCACTTTTATCCTTAGTATATGGCATTCGTTTTGTCCTATCTCTGACACCCATAATAAGATGAAATAAGCATTTGGTTGTAGTCCAAATACAAAGTTCATCCCATTCTAAGAGTAGAGATGGTGCATCATACATTGCCATTACACTTTCCAGTCTAAGTTGAAACTTACTTCTCATGACTCTACACCATGAAAATCTCACTTTTGTGTCTATACCCATGATAAGACTTTTCTCATCACCTATGGGTCTTAACACCACTCTTATGTTCAATCCTTAGTCATTATCTCAAGGTCTCTAAGGTGATGGTACTTTTGGGGTGATCTTACCCTTATGCATCTAGGGAATGCCTCTCACATTTACCCCTTAGGCCCCATGAACACATGAAGGTGGCCAACCTCTTAACCCACGGGCCTCGGGAAAAGGTAGTCGTTACCTCCTGACCCTATGGTCTTGTGCATTTAGGTAACAGACAACCCTACTCCCATCAGTCTTATCCATACTTGACCTTAATATTGACTTAGGATTCTACTATAGCTCGTGGTTCCTTTGTTGATACTCAAGCACATATCATCCTTGAATCCTCACCTGAATTCCATCATCTCTCTAGGCACTCATGGTTAACCTTGCATCCCTCATAGGAATCATGGCGACCTACCTAACTTAGTATGGCCCCATATAGGCTACCTCCATGGCAACATACCCTCATGCCCCTGAGAGATGTTCACACATTGATCTATAGATTCATGCTCACACTACGTGATCTTACACTTATCTCATCAAGCTCTTATAAGTGACCTCTTAAGGTTACCTCAAACCTAAATAAGATTTGGTTCTTACTCCAACATGAAGGGTCCCTTCCCATGATAGGAGAAAACTATCACTTGATAGTAGCAAAGGTCACTAAACATTCTTGCATTCAAAGCATGTGTCATCATGTATATCTATAGCTCCTATATAGATATCTATGCACCTGGATAACAACAAGACAACCTATTAAACCATTCTAAGTTCCTTGGTAGGTCATACTTGTTCATCCTTCCTAAAGGTTGGACCAATCTCATACATGCATATGTCACCAACCCGTGTGAGTGGTTCATCAAACATATATCTCTATATTCAAGTGGGGTTTCCTTTTGCTCTAATACATGGGGGTGCCACACTTAATACATGGTTTAATTGATGTACATTCTTTACATACAAAAAGCCTCTACGTAAAGCATGTACGTTTAACCCATGTACTTAAAGAGTGTATATCTATAACTCATCATGTCTTCTCTTTTTCTATCCACTGCTTAAGGTTTTGGGTCGAGCATCATTCTCAGAGGATGCATCAAGTCTCTTCCTCCTCTTGGAGGCTTCTTCCTCGAAGGTTATCCCTCTCCTCATATTCCTACAAGACGATCTAAACTCAACATTCTCCTGAGGGTATCCAAGGGCACAGAAACATGGGCCATGCAAACTGAGCATGCAACTAATCTCATCCTAAGTTTCATCATTTAGACTTATGTCCATGACATATTTCTTGCATGCTTTTTATTATTTGGTGGAGGATTCCTTAATCATTATTATGCTTACCCTGAACTCAGGAGGGGGTCGAGAGAGAGAGAGAGAAACCCTAATCTCTTAAAGTTATTCAATGAATGGGGTTAGAGAAGGGACGAAGACAGATAAGAGAAGATCTAGAGGTATCTTATTTCAAGTCAAATCCTCTGATTTTGGCCAGGCAGTCACATAGAATCTGGGAGTCCTCATAGACCGACTAGCAAGGCATAGGAAAATCGTGCCAGATCCTGGATCGTGATCCTTTTCTAGACACATCCATCTTTAGAAAGTCCCCTAATAACTCCCTTGGGCTCTAAAGAATTTGTAATATTTAATAATTATTAAAGATTAGATGGAAAATCACACTTTGATATTATTTGTAACGACCCTACTTCCCGGTAACCCCTAATTAAGGAAGACCAAGAAGCCAGAGCCACCACCCAAAATAGGACAATGGTTTTACAAATAATAAAAAATAATTAATAAATTCTACCAAAGACTAAGCTTAAAGTAAGATAAACATTCACTTTTCACATACCTTTCAAAAATAGGAATTGGAACTTTACCCAATGTAGAGTTCTATCTATCTAAATCCTCCTTTCTTTAATTAGTTTTATTCTTCAAATATCACTTTACCATTTGTCCTTTTTCAAGTATTCCTAAAACGCCGACAAACAAAATGTCATTCAGTATAAAGAATATACTGGTATGTGGTGGCAACCAATAACTTGCACATATTTCATAACAACCTAATCCCATCAAATAGTTGTTAACAATTCAAGATTACATTTTCATTATGACTTCTTAATTGTTTTTACTCATCCTCTGGGATACCCTCTCTTAGGGTTTAGTCCTTGTAAGGGACTTTAGGCTACCTTTTCCATCCTGAGCTTGGTACCTTATGGGTCACACCTCTGGGTGCCCTGTGGTCTTCCCTCTAGGGCTTGACCACCTATGACCTTTCCTCCAGGGCTTGGTCCTCATAAATCTTACATCCATAGACGGTATGTGGGTTTGGGCAAGTCATAAATAATTACATTATGATAATCATAGTCGCTTTATAGATTGTAGAAAATAAAGTCATCCAAGCAATTATTTCACGCAATCGATGAAACTTCAGAAATCACCATAAAACTAAAGTGGGTAATCATAAAATAACCACATACCTGATTTGGAGATCTCAAAGAAGTAATATATCCAAATCCAACTAGATGTCCAATCAAGCAAGCCAATTAATTAATCAAGCAATCATTGATCCTGAAAACGTGTATAATGTCTAATTGTCACAATCATATCCCAAAAAACTCCTTATTGACTTGGGACACCTTTCTAAGGATTCTAAGTCTCATTAGGATTCATTAGGGCTTCTTAGATCAATTTCTCAATCTTAATCCTTTTTAGGTCAACAACCCCTAAAACAAGTTTTCTACTCAGAAAACCCTAATTACTCAAATTATCCATATAAAAGCCCCTTTATCACTAAATTAGGCTTCAAATCACTCTAACTCTATCTTATATATAGGTTTTCAAAATATAACTAATTAAAAGTCATAATCACCTAGATCGGGATTTTAAGCCCATTAATGCACTTTATACACATGAAACCTAAATTAGGTCAATTAAGCACAAAGAACATCTTTTTAGATCTTAAACATCATTTTTATTAAAAACATTTTAATATCAACTTAAATCGTCCATAACACTTTACTCAATCTCATTAATATCAAAATTAGGGTTTCTTATCCATAAATACATTAAAGGTGACAACTTTATATACTTTTTGAATTGTGAATAGATTTAGGTTTCAATTATATTTTTATTGCAATCTACCTATTTTTCTGATCAACTTTCATATATAATTTATTGTCATCTGAGTTACCAATAATTTTATGAATTTTGCAATTAAATTATCTTTCAACCAATGGGACACTGCCACGTCAGCAACTTGCTCCACGCAGGCAAAGCCACACCAAAGGAGATGGAAAGGCTCTTTTACCCCTATTTCCTTTCACAAGTGTCGGGGAAAAGGAGTTCGTTTCCTCCTATTGCATCTTCAATCTCACAATCCCCTGCTTTGCGAAGCAATGCCTAGCCGCGGTCAACCTCGTGGTTGACTTCACACATCCTGCCTCCCTAGTAGCCGGTGAAGGCTGCCACTCCTTCACTGTGTCCCACTGAACCCACCACTGATCTCAGCTTTGCTAGAGCTGGCCGGAGTCATCGGGACAGCTAGGAGATACATCGGCCAGGAAGATGCAACTCAATGAAGGTAAAAGACTACCCCAGTCACGAAATTGAGTCGGGGAAACAAATCCAGAGTCCTAAGGACGTATTTGTAGTCTCAAAGAGAGACTTTTACCCCTTGATATATATCTGGGTCAGGAGTCAATCTTAGGCGATTTGTGGAAAGCCTCCCTAGTCCTCCAAAACCATCCAACCTTAGGATCATTTGACTCGGAATGGGATCCCAATCGCAATGGGAGAGTTCCCACGGATGCTCGTGTATTGTTCAGCGAGGAAATCAATCTCAAAATCTCATCTCCATGTTCTTCCTTTCCTATTTCTAATCGTAGTGAGTGAGGGCACGACCACAGTTGGATCTTACATCCAACGACTGTCATGCCACACGTTCAATCAAAAGCCAAAAAATAGCCTCCAATAATCGTGACATTTAATGTTATCCTCTTCACTTTAGGAAATCTTCCAAAAATCATATCTCCTAAACCAAGCACCCTTTTCATCTCAAATTTTAGGCAAAAGTCCATAATGACTTAAATTACTTGTGTGCCAAGCTTGGGACTCAAATTAGAAAGTATGATAGACTTTTCTTCATATGCAAGTTATCACTTAAACATGCATATTTTATTCAAATTTTCTCTCTCTTACTCTTTTATATCCTTTATTTGGATTCCTTTTACCATTAGAAACCATGTGGATTCAAAATCTAATCCATGACGATCAATCATACAACTTTCCAAAGAATTCCACATATTTCTCCTCATTACCTTAATTTCTTTTCCTTTTTATGTATTATTTGATTTCATTCAACTGTTTTTCCTTTTTATCATGTTGGACTCACTAACTCATTAGGATCCACAAAATCATACATTTAAAGGAAATAATATCAAAGAAATCCACATAAATCATACACTTTCATAATCATACATTTTATTGGAGAAATTGCATTTCCAACCGATTGTAACAACATGATTCTAGATAAAGTGAAACACATCAAAACAGAAATAGCGTTGAAACTGTGGCATACAACTCATAAAACCCGATTAACTAATGTGGAAGTGTATTATTAACAACGGAATTAAAGAAAATCACTAAAAATTAAAACCATTTATCAAGAGATCCATTCACATTAAACTCTTTCATTCAGAACCAAAGTAAAACATTACATCCTGGTTCGTATATACATTACATGCATCAGTGCACCTCGAGGCATACATGCACAAAATCTCGGATCGAAGTACCAAAAACACTAACTCCTAGGACCCGAGAGTACATAGACGACTATAGGACTATCTACACAAGACCTAGACAGCCAATGTCTCCACCTGTTGGATTACTGTTGTCCCTATGATTGTTGTTGCTCCTCCCTTGCAGAAGAGTTCCTGCCTTGTTATCTGCGTCTACCTAAAAACATTGAATCCCACAGGGGTGAGACAATTATAAAACTTTTCCCCAGTGGGAGATATAACTCTCCGCCAAAACATTGTCATTGTAGTTTAAATAGAAATAAATTGAATCAGTGGGATAATATAAATCAATAACAGGTGAATCACATCTATGCAGACTAGAGCAACATTCTTATGCAATATTACAGCTACAACTTGATTAAGCAACATTTCTCATACTCAATATGAATTAAAGGAACATAAGTATATTCCTGTAACAAAGGAATACTAAACAGTATATCATCAATCAGTGTTTCTCATATTTCAATCTTATGCAAATACGCTACACGGCAGATTATATTTTTACAAACAGATTTAAGCTCTGAGGAGATGAGGTATACCGCTCATACTCCAACCGACCATTTCTAGAATCGAAATCGGTACCATAAATAGGTCAATGGAAGAGTAAGATTCCCATGACCTCCCACATCCTGGTCAGCACAGGACTACAACTAGGACTGTGTCGACTGCTCAAATAGCTTTCCAGGGTATACTGGAACTTCGCTATAGAGTTACAGCGTCAACTGCACTCTCATCGGAAATCGAGGGCATCAATATTTATCTCCATCAACCCGACATAAAATAACATTGGGAGATTAATGGTACATATATCCCAACCATTGGGAGATTTATGATACATCTATCCTGATACATGAAGGATTGAGAGGTTTAGTGTTTACCCTTCCCCAATCTCTTCACCCGGACGTAAGGATATTTTCGCCCATTCACCCCCACATATTCAAAATATGGGAATTCCAGGATTTCCATAGAAAACCTGTTTCACCATCACCAGTTGCTGACGATGATAGATCTATGGTCAGAGCACTACATGAACAGATTTTACTTGATTAATTAAGTACATTTTCATATTCATTTAGCATCAGGCAAGTTTTCAAACAAAACTTATAATATCAATGCTATAAGGAAACATGTACTAATTTCATCAATTACTTAATAGTCCTAAAAGATATTGGGAACTCAATCCCTTCTCAATTTCATCACCATAATCATATGGCCATGGGTATTTAAATCCTTGATTCATCATTACGCATTATTACCACTTTTCCAGGTAACCATCACCTTTAGGTCAATTGACCAAGGCAAACATGATACTTTGCTATTACAAGCATCACACATGTTACTTGATGCCCATTAACTCTCTAGATACCTCTTACCAGGCAGCAAGGTATATTATGGCACTCAAGGTACAATTATAGTAATGAATTAAACATCATAGCTCATACCTGGCCATGATCATCATTTCAAGATACCTGCATGGTTAGCACAGATGATATAGTGATATCAATTGTGTATCAGAACTATGTTCAACAAATATGAATTCACTATTCATGGATAGCACCACTATTCCCTTACCTGAATTAGGGTTTCCCATTTCATGTCATTTAAGGATAATCATCCCCTTATCACATCAAATATATGGTTTATCACCATATTGCCCAAGATTAGGGTCCATTAGGCAATACATAGCATTACCCTGGGTTTGGGCTTTACAGCACATCAAACATCAGGGTTTCTCATGAAACCACCCTTAGTTAGGGTTTCACATAAAATTCACCTTATAAAAGGATTTACATTCAATAATTCACAATTAGGGTTTACTATTCATCCCAATTAGGGTTTCATGATCCATTCCCATAATTAGGGTTTACTACCCTTCCCAATTAGGGTTTCATGATCCATTCCCATAATTAGGGTTTACTACCCATCCCAATTAGGGTTTCATGATCCATTCCCATAATTAGGGTTTAAGGTCACACTACTCTTGATTAGATCTATCCACATCATCACCCTAAATTATGTTTACATCCATACCTTGGATTAGGGTTTTCAATTGTAATTGCCTTGGATTAGGGTTAAGGATCAACCACCTTGTCAATTAGGGTTTGGGTTCATGATTAGGGTTTAATGATCTTATTACTTAAGAATCATACCCTTAATCACCATATGAGTCATACTCATGTATCAACTCTATGTTATCATACCTCTCAACTTGATTAAGGCATATCAACCCTTAATTAAGTTCATACACTATGAATGACATAGTGTACCAAGTCATTGCTCTTATTAGCAATTAGGGTTTCTTCCTTGATTAACACTAATCACATAGGTACTTTTAGGGTTTCAACCTTTGTACCTTATTGATTAACATTACTAACCATCATTGGATAATTAGGACTATTATTGCCTTTAATATCCTAATGATTGAACCAATAACAACCTCCATGCGGTGTTGAAGTTACATCACCAAACAGTTTTGAAACCGTTTGGGCCAAATCAGTCCCAAAACCGCAAGGGATAACTAGGTCAAATCTCAATCAAATTGATTTCCAATGCACCATTGAAATAGCCATTGTTTATTCAATTGAAGGGATCATCAATCTAAACCATTAGATCATCATCCATGGGTCAAGGATCAACCTTCAATCCACCAAACGGTTTTGAAACCGTTTGGTCCCAAACGGTCTCAAGACCGTTTGGGCTCAAACGGTCTCAAGACCGTTTGCCCCAAAAAGTCTTGAGATCATAAGGACCAATCAAGGGTTTCATCAATCAACTTGATTAGGGTTAAAACTTGAAGGATCGTGCACACATTGGATCAATTAATTGAGTCCATTGAATCATCATCCAACCTATGATCAAGTTCAGACCCCAAACGGTCAACTATACCAAATGGTCAACCATGTCATGCGGTTTGGAGTCCAAATGGTCAACTATACCAAACGGAAACCATGTCATGCAGTTTGGAATTCAAATTTACCAAACGGTTTACAAAACCGTTTGGACCAAAATCCAAAATAGTTTGCTATTGTTCTTTGATTGAGGTATGTGCTTATGAACAGGTTATCATCTTCAACCTTTAAACTCATGAAAGCTACTGCCATTTCCATGGCAACTCCATCAATCAAGCAAGGTTATTACAATAATGACAATTAAATCAATTACAAGTAGAAATCAAATTCCATGACAAAGATTAAGGGTTAAAGTTATATAACCCGCCTTCAAATCTGATCCCAAGCTCCCAGATTCACGACTTCGATGGTGGTTGATGCTCTAGCAACCTCCCAAGGTCGTTTCTCAAGCTTTTGGTGTGAAAGGATCGGCTAGGGTTGAAGATGGAGTGAAGAAATGAAGGAATTACACATTGTTTTATGATTTTCACCATGAAATCATGAAGAATGAAGATTAAAGGCTTACCAATAGGTTGGGGACGTGCTTCCTGCTGTACTTAGCCTTCTTGGTCGGTTTTGCAAGAAAGGGGAAGAAAAGGAATCGAAAAAGATCCTTAGGTGGGTTGGAAAAGGCTCTTTTATAAGAAAATTGATGAAAGAGAAAATGTTTTATTAAAATTCAATTAATTCCAAAAATAGTACGACCTCTTCCTCCTTGTTTTTCTTGCATGCAAAGGCAACTCAAAGCCACCGAACTCCCTTCCATTATCCATGGATTAAGGGAAAAGAAATTAAGCACCTTAATCCATTATAATACTAATATATCTTTTGAGTGGAAATTCTTTTCCTTATAATAAGGTGAGTGGAATTTCACCTCCTTAAGATATTTTAGTCCCTTGCAAACCTCAAGGAGGTCCACACACACATCTGAATTCCATCAAATTAATTTTGGTTGAAGGCCCCTGAATTATTTTGTTTATTTTTACATTAATATACCCATTATGCTTAAATCTTGATTATTTTAATATCAAGATTCTCTCTCCTTCAACTTAATTCAAATGAAGCGGCCCTCTCAAATTATTTGCTCCAATTTATTCCAGGAAACATTAGGGACCTTTTTGAAGTGGTAAATTACATATTTCACCCTAGGTTTTGGGTAAATTGCACATTACACCAAAACTAGGTTTTCATGCATAAACACTACTTTATCAACTCTTTCTTGGAAATTCAGGCTATCACAAGCCATACCTCTGCATCATCTTCACTCTCGTGATGTTTCAACACATGAAGAACATATTATCATGCACAATTTGCAAATAGACCCCTCAACTTGGGTAATTTGCACTTTAGTCCAAAACAAGCAAAATATTGATTTCAACAATATTCAAAAAGGATTAAAATTGTAATATAATTTCCTCTTGAGCCCTAATTACTTTTCAAAGACAAAAGCATGCATATAATCACTCTCATTATGTAAAACACCTAGGGTTACTTCATAACCCAGGTCAAGGATGTTACAAGTTTATCCACCCCTTACAATGATTTCGTCCCCGAAATCATCAACATCAAAAAACATTAAGAGAAAAGAGTAGGATATTTCCTCCTCATCTCATCCTCTAGTTCCCATGTAGCTTCTTCAATGCCACAATGATTCCAAAGGACTTTTACAAGACTAATGTCTCTCTTTTTCAGCTTCTTGGTTCTTCTGTCAAGAATCAACACAGGTCCTTCAACATAAGATATGTCATCATTTAGTTATACCTCCACAGGTTGTATAACTAACTCAGTGTCAGGATGACACTTCCTCAACATAGATATATGAAACATTGGGTGTAATCTATGCAACTCAGGTGGTAACTCCAGCTTATAGGCTACCTTTCCCATCCTCTCAATGATTGGATAAGGCCCCATAAATCTCAGAGCTAACTTTCCTTTCTTTCCAAATCTTAGGATACCTTTCCAAGGTGAAACCTTGAGGTACACCCTGTCTCCGACTTTGAATTCTAAGGGTCTACGACGCTTGTCAGCATAGGATTTCTGTCTATCCTGGGCTATTTTTAGCTGTTGTTGTATGATCTTTATCTTCTCAGTTGTTTTTCGAACCAGCTCAGGACCCAAAAGTTGATATTCACCAGTTTCATACCAACATAGGGGAGATCTACAACATCTACCATACAAAGCCTCATATGGTGCCATGTCAATACTGTGCTGATAGCTGTGTTTTATAAGCAAACTCTATCAAGCTCAGATGTAGATCCCAACTCCCCACAAACTGAAGGACACATGCCCTAAGTAAGTCCTCCAAAGTTTGTATCATTCTCTCAGACTGTCCATCTGTCTGAGGATGAAAAGTTGTACTAAACCTCAGTTGTGTACCCAAAGCTTTATGAAGTCATTCCCAAAAATGACTCGTAAACTGAGGACCTCTATCAGAAACTATTGTAACTGAGACCTCGTGCAAAGACACTATCTCATCTATGTAAATTTGTGCAAGCTTCTCAGTTGTATAGGTTGTTTTGACAGGTAAGAAATGTGTTGTCTTTGTCAACCTATCAACTATCACCCAAATGGAATCATGACTTTTGGCTGTTCTAGGCAAACCAACCACAAAGTCCATAGTCGCATGATCCCACTTCCACTGTGGTATAGGCAGGGGTTGCATTGTTCCTGCGGGCTTTTGATGTTCAGCTTTAACTTGCTGACACACCGGACAACCGCATAACGAACTCAGCAGCATCCTTCTTCAAACCAGGCCACCAATACATATCTTTTAAGTTATGATACATCTTGGTGTTCCCTAGATGCATAGCATACATTGAAGAATGAGCCTCCTCTAGAACTAACTTTCTTAAGTTATCAACATCAGGTACTACCATCCTATCATGGTAACAGACTACCTGGTCATCAGAATCATGGAAGCCATCCTGCTTCTCACTACCATATTCTGACCTGATCTGCTGAATCATAGAATCAGTTTGCCGTGCTTCCTTAATCTGTTGTCTCAGAGTTGGTTTTATATGCATCTCAGCTAGCAACCCGGCTAACAATGACACTTTAAGTTGTACATTGTCTTGCCTCAAGGATATAAACATATCCCTCTTAGAGCACACTAAGGAGTTTAGTTGTGCTTTATCTGGGGCTGGTGTTGTCGATTTTCTACTTAGTGCATCAACAACCAGATTGGCTTTCCCTGGATGATAATCAATTGTACAATTGTAGTCCTTGATTAACTCCATCCAGCGGCATTGCCTCATGTTTAGCTCATGCTGAGAAAAGATGTACTTCGGGTTCTTATGATCTGTGAAAATCTAAAATGTCTCTCCATAGAGATAATGTCTCCAGATCTTCAAGGCATGGACCACAACAGCTAACTCTAGATCATGTGTCAGATAATTCTCCTCGTGTTTCTTAAACTGTCGAGAAGCAAAAGAAATCACTTGCTTATCCTGCATCAACACACATCCTAAGCCATTCTTAGATGCATCACAGAAGACTATGTACCCCTTTCTTTGCTCAGGTAGCACCAGAACAGGTGCACATGTTAACCTTTCCTTCAGTAGCTGGAAAGAGTGTTGACACTTGTCATTCCAGACAAAAGGAATCTCCTTCCTTGTCAACTTAGTCAGGGGTAAGGATATTGAACTAAAGTTCTTAATGAACCTCCTGTAATAGCCAGCCAGTCCTAGGAAACTTCTTATCTCTATCGGTGTCTTCGGTTGTTCCCATAGCAGGATAGATTCTACCTTCTTAGGATTAACATGAATACCTGAGGCAGATATTACGTGTCCGAGAAAGGAAACTTCTGGCAACCAGAACTCACATTTACTAAACTTAGCATATAACTTATGCTTCCTTAGCAAAGTTAAAGCTTGGCGAAGATGCTGCCCATGTTGTTGAGAATCTCTACTATATATCAGAATGTCATCTATAAAGATGACAACATACTGATCCAGAAAAGGTCGAAAGATTCTATTCATGAGTTCAATAAATGTAGTTGGTGCATTAGTTAGTCCAAACGACATAACCGTGAACTCATAGTGACCATACCTCGTCCTAAAGCCAGACTTAGGTATGTCACCCTTCTTGATACGTAACTGATGGTATCCCGACTTCATATCTATCTTAGAAAAGACAGTCGCACCACGCAACTGGTCAAACAAGTCATCGATCCTTGGTAGAGGATACTTGTTCTTTATAGTGACTTTGTTTAACTGTCTATAATCAATGCATAATCGCATCCATCCTTTTTCTTAACAAAAAGGACTGGAGCACCCCAGGGTGAAGTGCTTGGTCGGATAAAACCTTTCTCAAGCAACTCTTGCAGTTGTTTCTTGAGTTATGCCATCTCAGCAGGAGCCATCCTATACGGTGTTTGTGCTATTGGTTGCATGTCCGGGATTAGATTTATTTCAAAATCAATCTCTCGGGACGGCAGAACACCTGGAAGTTCTTCAGGAAATACATCTTCAAATTCCCTGACTACATGAACTTCAAAAGGATGAGGGCTTTCCATTGTGGTATCAACCACATGGGCTAAGAATGCAAGGCATCCTTGTCTCATCAACCTCTCAGCTACCATAGCTGACACAAGACCTGTGGGAAGAATCTTTCTATCTCCCTGAAAGATCCATGTGTCACCACCATCTGTGAACACAGCTTGCTTGGAACTACAATCCAAGACAACCTTATACTTCTCTAGGGTGTCCATCCCAAGGATTATATCAAACCCATGCATCTCAAGTGGTATAAGATCCACTTGAATGCGGTGATCAGAAAAGACAAGATTGCAGGAAGAACACACTTCCCGCAATACTGTAGATCCCATCAAAGGTGTTTCTAACAACAAGCTATCTATTTTACAACTAACAATCATATTGCAGTCATCAATCACTTCTCGAGTGATAAAAGAGTGTGTAGCACCCAGATCTATTAACACAGATACGAAGTAGGATAAAGACATCTTTATAAAGTAGTTCCATCTGACCTGTCACAGCCCGAGGGTTGACTACTACTTCAGGTTGGTTCATAGCATAGAACCTAGTTGTGGCCTGTTGTTGACCTTGTGCTCGATTATTAGATGCAGAAGAACTGGCTTGGGACGTTGGTCCACGTCCTCTAGCACCACTACCAAGTTGTTGCCTCTGAGAGCCCTGCTAACTCTACCTCGGTTGTTGGGTCACACTCCTGACTTTCTCAGGACATTCTCTCACCACATGGCCTTCTTTTCCACATTTATAATAGGTTATATTCCCCCTTGGTGGTATGGGTGGTCCTGTTACTGACATAGAAGTTGAGCTTTGAGCTCCCTTTGGTGGTAAACTATGGTTTCTACCCTTACTTGACGTCCACTGTGTCTGGGTATTGAACCTTGGTTGCGGTGTAGGCACAGAATACCTTGGTTTCTTAAAACTTCCAATACTCTATCCTTGAAACTGTGGGTATTCCTTCTTACCCTTGGCATGTCGCTTCTCAACTACAGACCTCTCCATACGTCTTACAGACTCCACAAAAGTTGCAAACCTCTCCCGGTTCTCCAGAGCAGACACCGGAGTGGTTAATTCAGCGTTCAACCCCTTCTCGAACCGCCGAATTCTTTCCTCATCATTGGATGCCATGTGTGGACAGAACCGCAACAACTCCATGAACCTGGCCTCATACTCGCTAATGTTCATAGGTCCTTGTTTGATTATCTCAAACTGAGAAATCTTCTCATCTAGATACGTCTTGGGAAAGTATCTAGCGACGAATTCATGTATGAACTCATCCCATCTGATCGCAACTCCAGGTCTTTTGCCTTCCTCGATGGTCCACCAATGACCAGCACTCCCTTTGAGGAGATATACAACATGTTTGATCCTCTCATCATCGGGAATAATAAGAATCCTGAAGGCTTTCTCCAGCTCGGTCAACCAAAGATCGACATCTGCTGGATCGGCTGTACCAGCATATTCCAAGGCTCCTACCCTCTTAAGCCTTTCAAAAGTCTTGTCAGCACCATGTCTTTCATCATGTGGTGCTGCCCTGGGTGCAGGTACTGGCATTCTATCCGTTAAGTGGGTCATACCTGCCATAAACTACCCGAACATAGCCTGGAAGGCTGGGTTCCCCATATCATCTGGGTTGAACTGGGGCTGTTCAGGTACAGGTTCCTCCCTGTCCTGGTCTCTTGTACCATTTCCCGGTGCAGCAACACTGCTCTCAGCATCGTGTTCTTCGTGTGATCCAGACATCCTTAGTTCTTCTTCTCCTATATGAGCAGAAGGTACTATCAGATAAACTGGAAAACACTTAGAACAGACTCAACTACCTTAATCATATGTCTCTATAGACTCAGCGAACCTAGAGCTCTGATACCACTTTATTTGTGGCATACAACTCATAAAACCAGATTAACTAATGCGGAAGCGTATTACTAACATCAGAATTACTGAAAATCACTAAAAATTAAAACTATTTATCAAGAGATCCATTCACACGAAAACTCGTTCATTCAGAACCAAAGTAAAACATTACATCACGGTTCGTATATACATTACATGCATCAGTGCACCTCGAGGCATACATGCACAAAATCTCAGATCGAAGTACCAAAAACACTAACTCCTAGGACTCGAGAGTACATAGATGACTATAGAACTATCTACACAAGACCTAGACAGCCAATCTCTCCACCTGTTGGATCACTGTTGTCCCTGTGACTACTGCTGCTCTTCCCTTACAGAAGAGTTCCCGCCTTGGTATCTGCGTCTACCTAAAAACATTGAATCCCACGGGGTGAGACAATTATAAAAATTGCCCCAGCGGGAGATATAACTCTCCGCCAAAACATTGTCATTGTAGTTTAAATAGAAATAAACTGAATCAGTGGGATAATATAAATCAATAACAGGTGAATCACATCTATGTAGACTAGAGCAACATTCTTATGCAATATTACAGCTACAACTTGATTAAGCAGCATTTCTCATACTCAATATGAATTAAAGGAACATAAGTATATTCTTGTAACAAAGGCATACTAAACAGTATATCATCAATATGTGTTTCTCGTATTTCAATCTTATGCAAATATGCTACACGGCTGATTATATTTTTACAAACAGATTTAAGCTCTGAGGAGATGAGGTGTAACATCTCTGACCTGGGTTAAGCTGTAACCCTAGGGGTTTTGCTTAAGCAAAGTTCATTAGATCCTTAATTTTTAGTTTGTGAAAAATAATTAAGGCTCAAGAGGAACATATGTTTCAATTTTGGTTATGTTTGAACAATGTTGAAGCAATGTTTGCTTATTTTGGACTAAAGTGCAAATTACCCAAGTTGAGGGGTTAACTTGCAAATTGCACATGATAAGATGTTCCTCTGATGTTGAGACATCATAAGAATGAATATGATGTAGTGGTATGGTTTCCACAAGCTTGGACACCAAGATTAAGCTTGTAAAGCAATCCTTGTGCATCAAAACCTAGTTTTGGAGTAAAGTGCAATTTACCCAAAATCCAGGGTTCAATATGCAAATTACCACTTCAATAAGGTCCTTAATTTTTCTTGGCATCATGTAGAGAAAATAAATGAGAGGGGCATCTCATTTGAATTAAGATGGAGGAGAGAGAATCTTGATATTAAAATAATCAAGATTTAATCCTAATTGAAACCCTAATTCAATTTAGGGCAAAAAAATGAATAAAAATAATTGAAGGGCTTTCAACCAAAATGTTTTGGGTTTATTTTCAATAAGTATGTACGTTCCTTTTACAAGATAAGGAACGAAAATATCTTAAGTAGGTGAAATTCCACTCACCTTATTATAAAGAAAAGTAATTTCCACTCACATATGAGATATTAATATAATAAGCATTAAGGTGCTTAATTTGCTTTTCTTTAAATTGAGGATAATGAAGGAGAATTAAAGGCAAAGTAAGGTGCCTCGTATCCATGGAATTGAGGGGGAAGAGGCGGCCATAATTTTTTGGATTAATTAGATTTTTATAAGGCATTTTCTCTCTCATCCATTTCCTTATAAAAGTGCCTTTTCCAAATCAATTGAAAGGCTTTTTCGGCCCTTTCTTCTTCCTTTGCTTTGGGTGAGCTCAAGGGGACTTAGGAGCAACAGGATGACGAGCCCCAACCTGTTGGTAAGCCTCTTGACCCTTGTTCTTCATGATTTCATGGTGGAAATCGAAAATAAATTAAGGATTCCTTCTTATTTTGATCTCCTCTTCAACCCTAGCCAACTTTTACAATCAAAAGCTTGAGGACAAGCCTAGGGGGAGTTGCAAGAGCTTCATCCACCATTAATGGCGTGATCTTGGAGCTTTGGATCTCAATTGGAGGCAGGTTTTATAACTCAAACCCTTAATCATTGCTATTGCATCAATCATCTATGCTTTGTTGATTGTTTTCTTCAATTTGTTACAAACTTGATTCTTTGCTGCAATTTCCATCAAGAATGGTTGCTATTCTTTGGTGCAAAAAGTAAGATGATGATGACATCATCATAAGCAAGCACCTCACCAAATATCTTGGGAGCAAACGATCTCAAAGGCTGGGACCAAACGGGTTCACCAAAACCGTTTGGTGACCAAACGGGTTGCAAACCGTTTGGTGGCAAACGGGTTCAAACCCATTTGAAGGAGTTGACCAAGCGTTGACCGTTTGGGAATCTCGTTCCTAATTATGTAGTATAATGACCCTCCAAATTTGAGGGGTTAACTCCAAAGGAATCATAGGTTGAAGGCCAATCAATTAGACAAATCGAATTGAATTAAGTGCTGATTTTCAACCTGATTAACTTGACCTGCTTGGGCAAACGGGTTCAAGACCGTTTGAGTGAGTTGACCAAGCGTTGACCGTTTGGTATTCCTGTTCATAATTATGTTGGTTAATGACTCTCCAAATTTGAGGGGTTAACTCCCAAGGAATCGTGAGTTGAAGGATATTCAATTAGGCAAACCCTAATTGAAAACAGTGCTGAAATTCCAATGAGTTAAGTTGAGATTTTGGGTTGATTAGCCCAAACGGGTTCAAGACCGTTTGGGGATCATCCAAACGGGTTCAAGACCGTTTGGGGGTCACCCTAAGACCGTTTGGAGGTCTGGGGTCAAGTTTAGTTGACAAATTGAAGGTCCAAAGGTAACAATAATATTGCAGTTAAGTGCTGAATTGTTGATCAATTCGATAGACCAATCCTTGATGATTTTTCACTAGAATCCAAAGGATGGATGGGCCAAACGGTCTCAAGACCGTTTGGAGCTCATCCAAACGGTCTCAAGACCGTTTGGTGGTCACCCAAGACCGTTTGGAGGTCTAGGGTTGAGTATGGTTAGGTGTTTGAAGGCCTAAAGGTACCAAGTTGATCTGCAATAAATTGCTGAATTGGTGAGCACTTCAATGATCCAAACCCTTCTTGGATGGCTTGGTTTTGAGTGATTTGATGGTCAAACGGTCTCAATACCGTTTGGAGGTCATCCAAACGACCTCAAGACCGTTTAGAGGTCATCCAAACGACCTCAAGACCGTTTGGGGTCAGGTCATACCCAATTTAGATGATGGTTCAATGGTTTTAAAGTAACTAGTCTTACATTGATTAGTGTTGTTGAATCATCGATTCTAAACCCTAATTCAATTGAATCAAACCCTAATTGATGATCAATTGAGGGTCAAATCAGTTTAAGGTTGACCTATTAAACTCAATTGAAGTATGAGTATAGGTCCAATTGATGATTGGTTCCATGAATTCAATGATTGAAGGAATCAACATTTGAAACCCTAATTCAATTGGATACCCCATGTTATTGAAGGTCCGATTGATCAAACCTTTTTGGAAACCTAATGTAACTAGGTGAGAGATACCCTTAATGGTACTAATCAATAATGCATAACAAATGCATGGATCCAATACATGATGTGAAACCCTAGTTGAGGATGTATCCATGTGAAATCCTAACTGAGGGTGTATCCATGTGAAACCCTAATTGAGGGTGATTTCATGAGAAACTCTAATTGGGAATGATTAGTAAACCCTAATTATGGGCAACGTGATATGAAACCCTAATGAAGGGTGATGCTATATGCAATCCCTATTCTAATGAAGGGAAATGGTATGTGAAACCCTAATCCCTAATGAAAGAATAGAATTCACACTTGAATATGATTCATGAGATGATTTAATGTAGCAAGGTTGTGGTGCTCTATAATTGACTTAGAGATGATTTGAAAGTGACCTAATATGGTCGTATACCTTGATGTGTTATAAGTCCAATATAATTGGATGAAGGATACATGAGATATGTGATAGGAAACCCTAATCCTGGTAAAGGAATAAGGGTGATACCCTTGAAATAATGATACATTTGTTTTGCATGGTGTTGATAGATAATTGATGTACTGCTATCATATGTGCTAACCATGCAGGTATCATGAGATGATGGGCATAGCCAGGTATGAGCTATGATGTGTTATTAAATTAAATTGTTTATTGGGCCTTGTGTGTCATAATATACCTTGTTGCCTGGTAAGAGGTAGCAAGAGAGTTAATGTGCCTCAAGTGCCATGATGGATGCTTGTGTAGCAAGTATCATACTTACCTTGGTCAGATGACCTAAAGGTGTTAGTTACCTGAGATAAAGGTAACAGTGCTCAGGTAATGAGCTAAGGGTTTGAATACCCAGGATTACATGGTTATTGTGTTGAAAAGAGGGATTAAGATCCCAATGTCTTACAGAGATTAAGAAGTATATTGCTGAAAATAAGTACATGTTTCTTTATAGCATTGTGTTAATAAGTTATGTTTGAAAAATTGACTGATGCTAAAAGAATATGATAATGTACTTAATTAATCAAGTGAAATCTATTCATGTAGTGCTCTGACCATAGATCCATCATCGTCAGAAGCAGGTGATGGTGAAATAGGTTTTCCTAAGGGATCTCCTGGAATTCGTATATTTTTTAATATACGGGGGTAAATAGGCGAAAATATCCTTACGTTCGTGTGAGAGAATTGAGGAAAGGTTAATAACAAACCTCTCAATTACTCACGTTTTCAGGTTGGATGTATCACGAGTCTCCTGACGTTGGGTTGGATGTCTCACTATTCCCCCAAATTATGTCGGGTCGACGGAGATAAACATGAAATCTCTCGACTGCCGACGAGAGTACAGTTGCGACTGTAACTCTATAGCAAAGTTGCCAGTATACCCTGGAAAGCTATTTTAGCAGAGACGCGAGATGTCCTGCATGTGGTCTCACACTGACCGGGACGTGAGAGGTCATGGAAGCCGGCTCTTCCAATGATCTTGTATGGTACCGATTTCGACTCCTAGCAGTGGTCGGTTGGAGTATGAGCGGTATACCTCATCTCCTCAGAGCTTAAGTTATGTTTGTAAAATGTAATCAGCCGAGTAGCGTATTTGCATAAGTTTTGAAATACGAGAATCACTGGTTGATGTTATCCTGCTTAGCATGATCTAAATGCATAAATGTTATCTGTGTTATTCAATTCTTTATTGAATAGAGACATGCTTCTTAATCAAGTTATAATTGATATTCTTGCATAAGAATGTTGCTCTAAACTGCATAGATATTGAGTTATCTGTTTTTGATTACATATGATTCCACTGTTCAGCTTATTTCCATTAAACTGCAATAACAATGTTTTCGGCGGAGAGTTATATCTCTCGCTGGGGCAATTTACATATTGTCTCACCCCTGTGGGATCAACATTTTTAGGTAACCACCGACGAAAAGGCAAAGAACCTATTACAGAGGAAGAGCAGCAGTAGCAGTAGTAGAGACAGCAGTAAATCCCAGGTGGGGATATGAGTTGTCAAGTTGAATATAGATAGTCCTATGAGTCGTCTCTGTACTCTCGGGTCCTAGGAGTAATGTTTTGAAGATTCGATCTGACATTTTAGCTTTAAGCCTCAAGGGTTTTATACTACCTGTGTACAGTTAAGACAGAGTAGTCATTGTTTGTATTCCTCAAGAAGTAATAGTACATGAGATGTATATATGAACCAGGATGTAAAATTTTACTTTGGTTCTGAATGAAAGAGTTTTCCTGTGAATGGATCTCTTTGCAAATGGTTTTAATTTTTAGTGATTTTTGCTAATCCGCTGCAAATGATCGCTTCCGCATGTTTTATTATTGTTAATGACACTTGTTATCTTAATGATGACGTTTGTCGTGACAACTTAGTGGAATCTGAGCTCTAGGTTCGCTGAGTCTACAGAGACATAGGATTAAGGTTGTTGAGTCTGTTCTAGTGCTTTCCGGTTTATCTGATAAGTATCTTTTGCTCATATAGGAGGAGAAGAACTTAAAGATGTCTGGACAACATGATGAACATGCTGCTGAGAGCAGCATACCTGCACCAGGAGAAGGTGCAAGGGGTCAGGATAGGGAGGAACTTGTACCTGAACAACCCCAGTTCAACCCAGCTGATATGGGGAACCCAGCCTTCCAGTCCATGTTTGGGCAGTTTCTGGCTGCTATGACCCATATGACAGATAGAATGCCAATGCTTGCACCAAGAGCACCAGTCCATGATGAAAGACATGGAGCTGGAAAGACCTTTGAACGGCTTAGAAGGGTAGGAGCCACAGAATATGCTGGTACAGCTGACCCAGCAGATGCTGACATGTGGCTGACCGAGCGAGAGAAAGCCTTCAGAATCCTTATGATTCCTGAAGATGAGAAGGTGAGACATGATGTTTATCTACTAAAGGGGAGTGACGGGCACTGGTGGACCATTGAAGAAGCCAAGAGACCTGGAGTTGAGGTCGGATGGGGTGAATTCCGACGGGAATTTGTCGCTAGATACTTTCCAAAAATGTATCTAGATGAGAAGATCTCTCAATTTGAGAGGATTAGGCAAGGTTTAATGAACATTAGCGAGTATGAGGCTAAGTTCATGGAGTTATTACGGTTTTGTCCACACATGGCATCTATAGATGAGGAGAGGATTCGGCGTTTCGAGAAAGGGTTGAACGCTGAATTGACCACTCTGGTGTCTGCCCTGGAGAACCGTGAGAGGTTTGCTACCTTTGTAGATTCGGTAAGACGAATAGAGAAGTCTGTGATTGAGAAAAGACAGACTAAGGGTAAGAGAGAGTACCCCCATTTTCAAGGACAAAAGTCTGAAGGTTTCAAGAAACCAAAGTATTTTGCACCAGCACCACCACCAAGGTTCAATAACCAGACACAGTGGACGTCAAGTAAGGGTATAGATCATGGTTTACCACAGATGAGAGCTCAAAATGCTGCATCGATGTCAGTAACAGGACCACCCAGACCACAACACGGGAATGTGACATGTTATAAATGTGGAGTAGTGGGACATGTGGTGAAAAATTGTCCTATGCATGCCAGAACTGTAATTCAACCACAGAGACAGAGTCAGCAGGGCTCACAGAGGAGACAGTTTTCTGGTAGTGGTGCAATAGGACGTGGACCAGCGTCACAAGCCGGTTCAACAGCACCCAACAATCAGGCACAGGAACAACAGCAAGCTACAGCTAGATTCTATGCCATGAGTCAGCCTGAAGCAGTAATCAACCCTCGTGATGTGACAGGTCAGATGGAGTTATTTTATTCTGATTTGTCTTGATCCTACTTCGTATCTGTTTTAATTGATCCGGGTGCTACGCACTCTTTTATCACTCGAGAAGTGATGTATGACTGCAACTTGATTCTCAGTCATAGAGTAGATAGTTTGTTGAGTTGCCCCCTTACCCAATCATTGAGAGGATTGGAAAGGTAGCCTATAAGCTAGAGTTGCCCCCTGAGTTGTATGGATTGCACCCAGTGTTCCATATCTCTATGCTGAGGAAGTGTCATCTTGACACTGAGTCAGTGTTGCAACCTATAGAGGTTGAGCTTAATGATGACATATCTTATGTTGAAGAACCTGTGTTGGTTCTTGATTGAAGAATTAGAAAGCTATGTGGGAGCTAGAGGAAGAGATGAGAAAGAAATATCCTTCTCTTTTCTCTTAAGTGATTTTGGGGACGAAATCCTTGTAAGGGGTGGATAATTTGTAACATCCCTGACCTGGGTTAAGCTGTAACCCTAGGGGTTTTGCTTAAGAAAAGTTCATTAGATCCTTAATTTTTAGTTTGTGAAAAATAATTAAGGCTCAAGAGGAACTTATGTTTCAATTTTGGTTATGTTTGAACAATGTTGAAGCAATGTTTGCTTATTTTGGACTAAAGTGCAAATTACCCAAGTTGAGGGGTTAACTTGCAAATTGCACATGATAAGATGTTCCTCTAATGTTGAGACATCATAAGAATGAATATGATGTAGTGGTATGGTTTCCACAAGCTTGGACACCAAGATTAAGCTTGTAAAGCAATCCTTGTGCATTAAAACCTAGTTTTGGAGTAAAGTGCAATTTACCCAAAATTTAGGGTTCAATATGCAAATTACCACTTCAATAAGGTCCTTAATGTTTCTTGGCATCATGTAGAGAAAATAAATGAGAGGGGCATCTCATTTGAATTAAGATGGAGGAGAGAGAATCTTGATATTAAAATAATCAAGATTTAATCCTAATTGAAACCCTAATTCAATTTAGGGCAAAAAAATGAATAAAAATAATTGAAGGGCTTTCAACCAAAATGTTATGGGTTGATTTTCAATAAGGATGGACGTTCCTTTTCCAAGATAAGGAACGAAAATATCTTAAGTAGGTGAAATTCCACTCACCTTATTATAAAGAAAAGTAATTTCCACTCACATATGGGATATTAATATAATAAGCATTAAGGTGCTTAATTTGCTTTTCTTTAAATTTAGGATAATGAAGGAGAATTAAAGGCAAAGTAAGGTGCCTCGTATCCATGGAATTGAGGGGGAAGAGGCGGCCATAATTTTTTGGATTAATTGGATTTTTATAAGGCATTTTCTCTCTCATCAATTTCCTTATAAAAGTGCCTTTTCCAAATCAATTGAAAGGATTTTTCGGCCCTTTCTTCTTCCTTTGCTTTGGGTGAGCTCAAGGGGACTTAGTAGCAACAGGAGGACGAGCCCCAACCTGTTGGTAAGCCTCTTGACCCTTGTTCTTCATGATTTCATGGTCGAAATCGAAAATAAATTAAGGATTCCTTCTTATTTTGATCTCCTCTTCAACCCTAGCCAACTTTTACAATCAAAAGCTTGAGGACGCACCTAGGGGGAGTTGCAAGAGCTTCATACACCATTAATGGCGTGAGCTTGGAGCTTTGGAGCTCAATTGGAGGCGGGTTTTATAACTCAAACCCTTAATCATTGTTATTGCATCAATCATCTATGCTTTGTTGATTGTTTTCTTCAATTTGTTACAAACTTGATTCTTTGCTGCAATTTCCATCAAGAACGGTTGCTGTTATTGGGTGCACGAAGGAAGATTATGATGACATCATCATAAGCAAGCACCTCACCAAATATCTTGGGAGCAAACGATCTCAAAGGTTGCGACCAAACGGGTTCACCAAAACCGTTTGGTGACCAAACGGGTTGCAAACCGTTTGGTGGCAAACGGGTTCAAACCCGTTTGAAGGAGTTGACCAAGCATTGATCGTTTGGAAATCTCGTTCCTAATTATGTAGGATAATGACCCTCCAAATTTGAGGGGTTACCTCTAAAGGAATCATAGGTTGAAGGCCAATCAATTAGACAAATTGAATTGAATTAAGTGCTGATTTTCAACCTGATTAACTTGACCTGCTTGGGAAAACGGGTTCAAGACCGTTTGAGTGAGTTGACCAAGCGTTGACCGTTTGGGATTCCTGTTCATAATTATGTTAATTAATGACTCTCCAAATTTGAGGGGTTAACTCCCAAGGAATCGTGAGTGCAAAGCTATTCAATTAGGCAAACCCTAATTGAAAACAGTGCTGAAATTCCAATGAGTTAAGTTGAGATTTTGGGTTGATTAGCCCAAACGGGTTCAAGACCGTTTGGGGATCATCCAAACGGGTTCAAGACCGTTTGGGGGTCACCCCAAGACCGTTTGGATGTCTGGGGCAAGTTTAGTTGACCAATTGAAGGTCCAAAGGTAACAATCATATTGCAGTTAAGTGCTGAATTGTTGATCAACTCGATAGACCAATCCTTGATGATTTTTCACTAGAATCCAAAGGATGGATGGGCCAAACGGTCTCAAGACCGTTTGGTGGTCACCCAAGACCGTTTGGAGGTCTAGGGTTGAGTATGGTTAGGTGTTTGAAGGCCTAAAGGTACCAAGTTGATCTGCAATAAATTGCTGAATTGGTGAGCACTTCAATGATCCAAACCCTACTTGGATGGCTTGGTTTTGAGTGATTTGATGGGCAAACGGTCTCAAGACCGTTTGGAGGTCATCCAAACGACCTCAAAACCGTTTGGAGGTCATCCAAACGACCTCAATACCGTTTGGGGCCAGGTCATACCCAATTTGGATGATGGTTCAATGGTTTTAAAGTAACTAGTCTTACATTGATTAGTGTTGTTGAATCATCGATTCTAAACCCTAATTCAATTGAATCAAACCCTAATTGATGATCAATTGAGGGTCAAATCAGTTTAAGGTTGACCTATTAAACTCAATTGAAGTACGAGTATAGGTCCAATTGATGATTGGTTCCATGAATTCAATGATTGAAGGAATCAACATTTGAAACCCTAATTCAATTGGATACCCCATGTTATTGAAGGTCCGATTGAATTAACCTTTTTGGAAACCTAATGTAACTAGGTGAGAGATACCCTTAATGGTACTAATCAATAATGCATAACAAATGCATGGATCCAATACATGATGTGAAACCCTAGTTGAGGATGTATCCATGTGAAACCCTAACTGAGGGTGTATCCATGTGAAACCCTAATTGAGGGTGATTTCATGAGAAACCCTAATTGGGAATGATTAGTAAACCCTAATTATGGGCAACGTGATATGAAACCCTAATGAAGGGTGATGCTATATGCAATCCCTATTCTAATGAAGGGAAATGGTATGTGAAACCCTAATCCCTAATGAAAGAATAGAATTCATACTTGAATAGGATTCATGAGATGATTTAATGTAGCAAGGTCGTGGTGCTCTATAATTGACTTAGAGATTATTTGAAAGTGACCTAATATGGTCGTATACCTTGATGTGTTATAAGTCCAACATAATTGGATGAAGGATACATGAGATATGTGATAGGAAACCCTAATCCTGGTAAAGGAATAAGGGTGATACCCTTGAAATAATGATACATTTGTTTTGCATGGTGTTGATAGATAATTGATGTACTGCTATCATATGTGCTAACCATGCAGGTATCATGAGATGATGGGCATAGCCAGGTATGAGCTATGATGTGTTATTAAATTAAATTGTTTATTGGGCCTTGTGTGCCATAATATACCTTGTTGCCTGGTAAGAGGTAGTAAGAGAGTTAATGTGCCTCAAGTGCCATGATGGATGCTTGTGTAGCAAGTATCATACTTACCTTGGTCAGATGACCTAAAGGTGTTAGTTACCTGAGAAAAAGGTAACAGTGCTCAGGTAATGAGCTAAGGGTTTGAATACCCAGGATTACATGGTTATTGTGTTGAAAAGAGGGATTAAGATCCCAATGTCTTACAGAGATTAAGAAGTATATTGCTGAAAATAAGTACATGTTTCTTTATAGCATTGTGTTAATAAGTTATGTTTGAAAACTTGACTGATGCTAAAAGAATATGATAATGTACTTAATTAATCAAGTGAAATCTATTCATGTAGTGCTTTGACCATAGATCCATCATCGTCAGAAGCAGGTGATGGTGAAACAGGTTTTCCTAAGGGATCTCCTGGAATTCGTTTATTTTTTAATATACGGGGGTAAATAGGCGAAAATATCCTTACGTCCGTGTGAGAGAATTGAGGAAAGGTTAATAACAAACCTCTCAATTACTCACGTTGTCAGGTTGGATGTATCACGAGTCTCCTGACGTTGGGTTGGATGTCTCACTATTCCCCCAAATTATGTCGGGTCGACGGAGATAAACATGAAATCTCTCGACTGCCGACGAGAGTACAGTTGCGGTTGTAACTCTATAGCAAAGTTGCCAGTATACCCTGGAAAGCTATTTTAGCAGAGACATGAGATGTCCTGCATGTGGTCTCACACTGATCGGGACGTGAGAGGTCATGGAAGCCGGCTCTTCCAATGATCTTGTATGGTACCGATTTCGACTCCTAGCAGTGGTCGGTTGGAGTATGAGCGGTATACCTCATCTCCTCAGAGCTTAAGTTATGTTTGTAAAATGTAATCAGCCGAGTAGCGTATTTGCATAAGTTTTGAAATATGAGAATCACTGGTTGATGTTATCCTGCTTAGCATGATCTAAATGCATAAATGTTATCTGTGTTATTCAATTCTTTATTGAATAGAGACATGCTTCTTAATCAAGTTATAATTGATATTCTTGCATAAGAATGTTGCTCTAAACTGCATAGATATTGAGTTATCTGCTGTTGATTACATATGATTCCACTTTTCAGTTTATTTCCATTAAACTGCAATAACAATGTTTTCGGCGGAGAGTTATATCTCTCGCTGGGGCAATTTACATATTGTCTCACCCCCGTGGGATCAACATTTTTAGGTAACCGCCGACGAAAAGGCAAAGAACCTATTACAGAGGAAGAGCAGCAGTAGCAGTAGCAGAGACAGCAGTAAATCCCAGGTGGGGATATGAGCTGTCAAGTTGTATATAGATAGTCCTATGAGTCGTCTCTGTACTCTCGGGTCCTAGGAGTAATGTTTTGAAGATTCGATCTGAGATTTTGGCTTTAAGCCTCGAGGGTTTTATACTACCTGTGTACAGTTAAGACAGAGTAGTCATTGTTTGTATTCCTCGAGAAGTAATAGTACATGAGATGTATATATGAACGAGGATGTAAAATTTTACTTTGGTTCTGAATGAAAGAGTTTTCCTGTGAATGGATATCTTTGCAAATGGTTTTAATTTTTAGTGATTTTTGCTAATCCGCTGCAAATGATCGCTTCCGCATGTTTTATTATTGTTAATGACACTTGTTATCTTAATGATGACGTTTTTCGTGACATGAGGTATACTGCTCATACTGTAACCGACCATTTCTAGAATCGAAATCGGTACCATAAATAGGTCAATGGAAGAGCCAGATTCCCATGACCTCCCACGTCCTGGTCAGCACAGGACTACAAGCAAGACTGTGTCGACTGCTCAAATAGCTTTCCAGGATATACTGGAACTTCGCTATAGAGTTACAGCGTCAACTGCACTCTCATCGGCAATCGAGGGCATCAATATTTATCTCCATCGACCCGACATAAAATAACATTGGGAGATTAATGGTACATCTATCCCAACCATCGGGAGATTTATGATACATCTATCCCGACACATGAAGGATTGAGAGGTTTAGTGTTTACCCTTCCTCAATCTCTTCACTCGGACGTAAGGATATTTTCGCCCATTCACCCCCACATATTCAAAATATGTGAATTCCAGGATTTCCATAGAAAACCTGTTTCACCATCACCAGTTGTTGACGATGATGGATCTATGGTTAGAGCACTACATGAACATATTTTACTTGATTAATTAAGTACATTTTCATATTCATTTAGCATCAGGCAAGTTTTCAAACAAAACTTATAATATCAATGCTATAAGGAAACATGTACTCATTTCATCAATTACTTAACAGTCCTAAAAGATATTGGGAACTCAATCCCTTCTCAATTTCATCACCATAATCATATGGCCCTGGGTATTTAAATCCTTGATTTATCATTAAGCATTGTTACCACTTTTCCAGGTAACCATCACCTTTAGGTCAATTAACCAAGGAAAACATGATACTTTACTATTACAAGCATTACACATGTTACTTGATGCCCATTAACTCTCTTGATACCTCTTACCAGGCAGCAAGGTATATTATGGCACTCAAGGTACAATTATAGTAATGAATTAAACATCGTAGCTCATACCTGGCCATGATCATCATTTCAAGATACCTGCATGGTTAGCACAGATGATATACTGATATCAATTGTGTATCAGAACTATGTTCAACAAATATGAATTCACTATTCATGGGTAACACCACTATTCCCTTACCAGAATTAGGGTTTCCCATTTCATGTCATTTAAGGATAATCATCCCCTTATCACATCAAATATATGGTTTATCACCATATTGCCCAAGATTAGGGTTCATTAGGTAACACATAGCATTACCCTGGGTTTGGGCTTTACAACACATCAAACATCAGGGTTTCTCATGAAACCACCCTTAGTTAGGGTTTCACATCAAATTCACCTTATAAAAGGATTTACATTCAATAATTCACAATTAGGGTTTACTATTCATCCCAATTAGAGTTTCATGATCCATTCCCATAATTAGGGTTTACTACCCATCCCAATTAGGGTTTCATGATCCATTCCCATAATTAGGGTTTACTACCCATCCCAATTAGGGTTTCATGATCCATTCCCATAATTAGGGTTTTGGATCACACTACTCTTGATTAGATCTATCCACATCATCACCCTAAATTAGGTTTACATCCATACCTTGGATTAGGGTTTTCAATTGTAATTGCCTTGGATTAGGGTTAAGGATCAACCACCTTGTCAATTAGGGTTTGGGTTCATGATTAGGGTTTAATGATCTTATTACTTAAGAATCATACCCTTAATCACCATATGAGTCATACTCATGTATCAACTCTATGTTATCATACCTCTCAACTTGATTAAGTCATATCAACCCTTAATTAAGTTCATACACTATGAATGACATAGTGTACCAAGTCATTGCTCTTATTAGCAATTAGGGTTTCTTCCTTGATTAACACTAATGACATAGGTACTTTTAGGGTTTCAACCTTTGTACCTTATTGATTAACATTACTAACCATCATTGGATAATTAGGACTATTATTTCCTTTAATATCCTAATGATTGAACCACTAACAACCTCCATGCGGTGTTGAAGTTACATCACCAAATGGTTTTGAAACTGTTTGCCACCAAACGGTTTTGAAACCGTTTGACCCCAAACAGTTTTGAAACCGTTTGGCCCCAAACGGTTTCAAGACCGTTTGGTCTCAAACGGTCTCAAGACCCCAAACGGTTTCAAGATCGTTTGGTCTCAAACGGTCTCAAGACCGTTTGGGCCAAATCAGTCCCAAAACTGCAAGGGCTAACTAGGTCAAATCTCAATCAAATCGATTTCCAATGCACCATTGAAATAGCCATTGTTTATTCAATTGAAGGGATCATCAATCTAAACCATTAGATCACCATCCATGGGTCAAGGATCAACCTTCAATCCACCAAACGGTTTTGAAATCGTTTGCCCCAAAATGTCTTGAGATCATAAGTACCAATCAAGGGTTTCATCAATCAACTTGATTAGGGTTACAACTTGAAGGATCGTGCACACATTGGATCAATCAATTGAGTCCATTGGATCATCATCCAACCTATGATCAAGTTCAGACCCCAAACGGTCAACCATGTCATGTGGTTTGAAATTCAACTTTACCAAACGGTTTGCAAAATCGTTTGGACCAAAATCCAAAATTGTTTGCTATTGTTCTTTGATTGAGGTGTGTGCTTATGAACATGTTATCATCTTCAACCTTTAAACTCACGAAAGCTACTGCCATTTCCATGGCAACTCCATCAATCAAGCAAGGTTATTGCAATAATGACAATTAAATCAATTGCAAGTAAAAATTGAATTCAATGACAAAGATTAAGGGTTAAAGTTATATAACCCGCCTTCAAATCTGATCCCAAGATTCACGGCTTTGATGGTGGTTGACGCTCTAGCAACCTCCCAAGGTCGTTTCTCAAGCTTTTGGTGTGAAAGGATCGACTAGGGTTGAAGATGGAGTGAAGAAATGAAGGAATTACACATTGTTTTATGATTTTCACCATGAAATCATGAAGAACGAAGATTAAAGGCTTACCAACAGGTTGGGGAGATGCTCCTTGTTGTACTTAGCCTTCTTGGTCAGTTTTGCAAGCAAGGGGAAGAAAAGGAATCAAAAAAGATCCTTAGGTGGGTTGGAAAAAGCTCTTTTATAAGAAAATTGATGAAAGAGAAAATGTTTTATTAAAATTCAATTAATTCCAAAAATAGTACCACCTCTTCCTCCTTGTTTTTATTGCATGCAAAGGAAACTCAAAGCCACCGAACTCCCTTCCATTATCCATGGATTAAGGGAAAAGAAATTAAGCACCTTAATCCATTATAATACTAATATATCTTTTTGAGTGGAAATTCTTTTCCTTATAATAAGGTGAGTGGAATTTCACCTCCTTAAGATATTTTTGGCCCCTGCAAACCTCAAGGACGTCCACAAACACATCTTAATTCCATCAAATTAATTTTGGTTGAAGGCCCCTGAATTATTTTATTTATTTTTACATTAATATACCCATTATGCTTAAATCTTGATTATTTTAATATCAAGATTCTCTCTCCTTCAACTTAATTCAAATGAGGCACCCCTCTCAAATTCTTTGCTCCACTTGATGTCAAGAAACATTAGGGACCATTTTGAAGTGGTAAATTACATATTGCACCCTAGGTTTTGGGTAAATTGCACATTACACCAAAACTAGGTTTTCATGCACAAACATTGCTTTATCAGCTCTTTCTTGGAAATTCAGGTTATCACAAGCCATACCTCTGCATCATCTTCACTCTCGTGATGTTTCAACACATGAAGAAGATATTATCTTGCACAATTTGCAAATAGACCCCTCAACTTGGGTAATTTGCACTTTAGTCGAAAACAATAAAAATATTGATTTCAACAATATTAAAAAAGGGCTAAAATTGTAATATAATTTCCTCTTGAGCCCTAATTACTTTTCAAAGACAAAAACATGCATATAATCACTCTCATTATGCAAAGCACCTAGGGTTACTTCATAACCCAGGTCAGGGATGTTACAGAAGTACCAAAAACACTAACTCCTAGGACCTAAGAGTATATAGACGACTATAGGACTATCTACACAAGACCTAGACAGCCAATGTCTCCACCTGTTGGATCACTGTTGTCCATGTGACTGCTGCTGCTCTTCCCTTGCAGAAGAGTTCCTGCCTTGGTATCTGCGTCTACCTAAAAACATTGAATCCCACGGGGGTGAGACAATTATAAAAATTGCCCCAGCGGGAGATATAACTCTCCGCCAAAACATTGTCATTGTAGTTTAAATAGAAATAAATTGAATCAGTGGGATAATATAAATCAATAACAGGTGAATCACATCTATGCAGACTAGAGCAACATTTTTATGCAATATTACAACTACAACTTGATTAAGCAACATTTCTCATACTCAATATGAATTAAAGGAACATAAGTATATTCCTATAACAAAGGCATACTAAACAGTATATCATCAATCAGTGTTTCTCATATTTCAATCTTATGCAAATATGCTACACGGCTGATTATATTTTTACAAACAGATTTAAGCTATGAGGAGATGAGGTATACCGCTCATACTCCAACTGACCATTTTTAGAATCGAAATCGGTACCATAAATAGGTCAATGGAAGAGTCGGATTCCCATGACCTCCCACATCCTGGTCAGCACAGGACTACAAGCAGGACTGTGTCGACTGCTCAAATATCTTTCCAGGGTATACTAGAACTTTGCTATAGAGTTACAACGTCAACTGCACTCTCATCGGCAATCGAGGGCATCAATATTTATCTCCATCGACCCGACATAAAATAACATTGGGAGATTAATGGTACATCTATCCCAACCATCGGGAGATTTATGATACATCTATCCCGACACATGAAGGATTGAGAGGTTTAGTGTTTACCCTTACTCAATCTCTTCACCCAGACGTAAGGATATTTTCGCCCATTCACCCCCACATATTCAAAATATGCGAATTCCAGGATTTCCATAGAAAACCTGTTTCACCATCACCAGTTGCTTACGATGATGGATCTATGGTCAGAGAACTACATGAATAGATTTTACTTGATTAATTAAGTACATTTTCATATTCATTTAGTATTAGGCAAGTTTTCAAACAAAACTTATAATATCAATGCTATAAGGAAACATGTACTAATTTCATCAATTACTTAACAGTCCTAAAAGATATTGGAACTCAATCCCTTCTCAATTTCATCACCATAATCATATGGCCCTGGGTATTTAAATCCTTGATTCATCATTAAGCATTGTTACCACTTTTCCAGGTAACCATCACTTTTAGGTCAATTGACCAAGGAAAACATGATACTTTGCTATTACAAGCATCACACATGTTACTTGATGCCCATTAACTCTCTTGATACCTCTTACCAGGCAGCAAGGTATATTATGGCACTCAAGGTACAATTATAGTAATGAATTAAACATCATAGCTCATACCTGGCCATGATCATCATTTCAAGATACCTGCATGGTTAGCACATATGATATAGTGATATCAATTGCGTATCAGAACTATGTTCAACAAATAGGAATTCACTATTCATGGGTAACACCACTATTCTTTTACCAGAATTAGGGTTTCCCATTTCATGTCATTTAAGGATAATCATCCCCTTATCACATCAAATATATGGTTTATCACCATATTGCCCAAGATTAGGGTTCATTAGGCAATACATAGCATTACCCTGGGTTTGGGCTTTACAGCACATCAAACATCAGGGTTTCTCATGAAACCACCCTTAGTTAGGGTTTCACATCAAATTCACCTTATAAAAGGATTTACATTCAATAATTTACAATTATGGTTTACTATTCATCCCAATTAGGGTTTCATGATCCATTCCCATAATTAGGGTTTACTACCCATCCCAATTAGGGTTTCATTATCCATTCCCATAATTAGGGTTTACTACCCATCCCAATTAGGGTTTCATGATCCATTCCCATAATTAGGGTTTTGGATCACACTACTCTTGATTAGATCTATTCACATCATCACCGTAAATTAGGATTACATCCATACCTTGGATTAGGGTTTTCAATTGTAATTGCCTTGGATTAGGGTTAAGGATCAACCACCTTGTCAATTAGGGTTTGGGTTCATGATTAGGGTTTAATGATCTTATTACTTAAGAATCATACCCTTAATCACCATATGAGTCATACTCATGTATCAACTCTATGTTATCATACCTCTCAACTTGATTAAGTCATATCAACCCTTAATTAAGTTCATACACTATGAATGACATAGTGTACCAAGTCATTGCTCTTATTAGTAATTAGAGTTTCTTCCTTGATTAACACTAATCACATAGGTACTTTTAGGGTTTCAACCTTTGTACCTTATTGATTAACATTACTAACCATCATTTGATAATTAGGACTATTATTGCCTTTAATATCCTAATGATTGAACCACTAACAAACTCCATGCGGTCTTGAAGTTACATCACCAAATGGTTTTGAAACCATTTGCCACCAAACGGTTTTGAAACCGTTTGCCACCAAACAGTTTTGAAACCGTTTGGCCCCAAACGGTTTCAAGAACGTTTGGTCTCAAACGGTCTCAAGACCGTTTGGGCCAAATCAGTCCCAAAACCGCAAGGGCTAACTAGGTCAAATCTCAATCAAATCGATTTCCAATGCACAATTGAAATAGCCATTGTTTATTCAATTGAAGGGATCATCAATCTAAACCATTAGATCACCATCCATGGGTCAAGGATCAACCTTCAATCCACCAAACGGTCTCAAGACCGTTTGCCCCAAAAAGTCTTGAGATCATAAGGACCAATCAAGGGTTTCATCAATCAACTTGATTAGGGTTACAACTTGAAGGATCGTGCACACATTGGATCAATAAATTGAGTCCATTGGATCATCATCCAACCTATGATCAAGTTCAGACCCCAAACGGTCAACTATACCAAACGGTCAACCATGTCATGCGGTTTGGAGTCCAAACGGTCAACTATACCAAACGATCAACCATGTCATGTGATTTGGAATTCAACTTTACCAAACGGTTTGCAAAACCGTTTGGACCAAAATCCAAAATTGTTTGCTATTGTTCTTTGATTGAGGTCTGTGCTTATGAACAAGTTATCATGTTCAACCTTTAAACTCACGAAAGCTACTACCATTTCCATGGCAACTCCATCAATCAAGCAAGGTTATTGCAATAATGACAATTAAATCAATTGCAACTAGAAATCAAATTCAATGACAAAGATTAAGGGTTAAAGTTATATAACCCGCCTTCAAATCTAATCCCAAGCTCCAAGCTTCACGGCTTCGATGGTGTTTGACGCTCTAGCAACCTCCCAAGGTCGTTTCTCAAGCCTTTAGTGTGAAAGGATCGGCTAGGGTTAAAGATGGAGTGAAGAAATGAAGGAATTACACATTGTTTTATGATTTTCACCATGAAATCATGAAGAACGAAGATTAAAGGCTTACCAACAGGTTGGGGACGTGCTCCCTACTGTACTTAGCCTTCTTGGTCGGTTTTGCAAGCAAGGGGAAGAAAAGGAATCAAAAAAGATCCTTAGGTGGGTTGGAAAAGGCTCTTTTATAAGAAAATTGTTGAAAGAGAAAATGTTTTATTAAAATTCAATTAATTCCAAAAATAGTACGACCTCTTCCACCTTGTTTTTCTTGCATGCAAAGGCAACTCAAAGCCACCGAACTCCCTTCCATTATCCATGGATTAAGGGAAAAGAAATTAAGCACCTTAATCCATTATAATACTAATATATCTTTTTGAGTGGAAATTCTTTTCCTTATAATAAGGTGAGTGGAATTTCACCTCCTTAAGATATTTTCGGCCATTGCAAACCTCAAGGACGTCCACACACACATATGAATTCCATAAAATTAATTTTGGTTGAAGGCCCCTGAATTATTTTATTTATTTTTACATTAATATACCCATTATGCTTAAATCTTGATTATTTTAATATCAAGATTCTCTCTCCTTCAACTTAATTCAAATGAGGCACCCCTCTCAAATTCTTTGCTCCACTTGATGCCAAGAAACATTAGGGACCTTTTTTAAGTGGTAAATTACATATTTTACCCTAGGTTTTGGGTAAATTACACATTACACCAAAACTAGGTTTTCATGCACAAACATTACTTTATCAGCTCTTTCTTGGAAATTCAGGCTATCACAAGCCATACCTCTGCATCATCTTCACTCTCGTGATGTTTCAACACATGATGAACATATTATCATGCACAATTTGCAAATAGACCCCTCAACTTGGGTAATTTGCACTTTAGTCCAAAACAAGCAAAATATTGATTTCAACAATATTCAAAAAGGACTAAAATTGTAATATAATTTCCTCTTGAGCCCTAATTACTTTTCAAAGATAAAAGCATGCATATAATCACTCTCATTATGCAAAACACAGGGTTACTTCATAACCCAGGTCAGGGATGTTACAGAAACTCCGTGTCTCACACAGACAAAATCTATTTCAAAATACTTGCAACCAATTTCTCCAACACTAGAGCTGATGACACAATGAAATATCTGGAAACCAACACACAAACCTCCATTAACTAGATCAGGGGCCCAAGATACAATACCAAGTTGCACATTAATTCTACAATTTTAGAGGACATTGTATCCTTCACAAATACATATGGAGTATTCATTGTCTACCTAAAAGGCACATCATCTTGTGACTCCTATGACATGATAAGAACCCCACAAATACACAACTTAGGAGACTAGGATACCAAGGACCATCGGTATTCTTGATGTGCCATGATAGCGAAGAAATAAATCAACCCATATTTTTGCTTTGCATATGGCAAGATATATATGGACATACTATGCTACCACCACCATGATCAAGGTTAACACTAAGTTGAATATGGAACAAAGATTTTTTTTATAATATTATCCATTGAATCAACATCACTAACAACCAAACTATTTCTTCTGCTACCATTTGGGCTATTTAGAGAGAGATAAACAAAATAAAATACAAAAATAAAATAACCAATAGATATCAACTCAAAGGTAATGTGCTCACATACTAAAATGATTTCCTTTTATGTGATGAATCAGACATCAGTTGCATTCGATCTATGAAGACCACTCCTATCAATGAAGGCATCAACAATAGACAACACATCATTGCCATAGAACAAATCTTTGAATATGTTGATGACGATAAGACAATATTGCATGACTTTGTTTTGTTATGTGGGACTTGTATAAGGAGTACCCCCCATGTTTACTATCTGACGCTCATGTCTTACTTTATGATATATTTTCGGCATATATCACCATATTATGCTACTATATGAATCTACACTTATCACTTGTAAGTGGTTGCATAGGGGCTTAGTTAATATAACATCGAAGAAAATAATTGGCGTAACCATGATAGATGGCTATTCCAGTCATGTCGAACTAGAAGTATTGAGAATGTCAGCCTGGTGCTCAATTTGCTCTTTCTTCTCCATGAATTTGGAAACATTTAGTCAAAGAAGTGGCACTTAGCGGAAAAAGTAATGTTGTACGACCTCTCGGTCGCATTATGGAGCCACCCAGACGATGGGATGAACAAAATTTGGAAATATTTGCCTTGTTGTATCTAATTACATTTATAAATGTAAGATTTAACTTATCCTAGTACACTAAATTTTTGGTTTCAAAAGTTCCTACAACAACAAATTATGTTTGGTTAATCTACACTTTCGTGAGGGATGTTGGCCCGTTGGCCATTTTTTTGTACCACACAACAATGTGAGAGCACAAATGGCCTTGCCGAAGCTCGACGTCCTGCAATTTTGAGAAAGGCAAGCCCATCTAACATTTATTTCTTGTATGCAATCTATATTTCTCCATTCTCCTTAAATTAAATATATTTTTTATATATTTACATCATCAAATACAATCTAATATAATTAAAACCAGCAAACCAAACTTGTCCAAATCAACTGTAAAGTCTTCATGCAGCTCACCTCCCGTACCATCTTAAGCACTTCATGTTGTCTACCAGACTACTAGGATTCAAAAAGTAAGGGGTCAAACTAGGCTTAGTTGGCTTCTACAAGGTCGGTTCTGTACAATACAAAGGGCATGTTTGGTTTGTAGGTTTTTCAAAAACTGTTTTTGCCATGCCGCTTTAGTCAATTGCTCCATTCTCAAAGTCTCGCAGTTAATTTATACCTAATTTAATGGAATTGACAAGTGTGAATTTATTTATTTTACACCATCTATGTATAGCTCCAAAAGAATTCTGAAATGCATATTTCCTATCGTCTCTTGAAATCCAAAAATTAACTTTAGTTCTTCAAACTAGGCTTAGTTGGCTTCTACAAGGTCGGTTCTGTACAATACAAAGGGCATGTTTGGTTTGTAGGTTTTTCAAAAACTGTTTTTGCCATGCCGCTTTAGTCAATTGCTCCATTCTCAAAGTCTCACAGTTAATTTATACCTAATTTAATGGAATTGACAAGTGTGAATTTATTTATTTTACACCATCTATGTATAGCTCCAAAAGAATTCTGAAATGCATATTTCCTATCGTCTCTTGAAATCCAAAAATTAACTTTAGTTCTTCAATCCTGAAATCAAACTTAAAACTTATACAAATAGATTTTAACGTATAGTCCATCATGGTAAAAAAAACATACCCTACAAATCAAAATCAAATATTCGACATAGGCCTAATTTGACCGAGATACAATTCTTAAAACATTCGTTTGTCTAACATGAATTCACATGATTCTCATGATGACGCAATTCCTATTAAATTAGATATTAATATATATATATATATATATATATATATATATATATATATAAAGAGGTGGCGGCATAGTTGCTGCCCGCATATCTTTCTAGTTGGAAATGCAGGTAATCTAATTTTTGAAATTGATTTTTAAAACATCTACTTGTAGAAACTAGGCATGAACTCGTGCGTTGCACAGGGCTTGGGATCTGATTCAAAGGCTAGTTTACTAACTAATTATATATGAGTATAATTACTTTTAAGGCAACAGTTCAAAGTCAAACAGAGAAGGATCTTCTGGTGAACATGTTAGTTGCTTAAAACTGAATGTTTTCATTATAGTAATTGGCGAACTAACATACCCATTGGAAATGAGTCACAATGTCTAGCGAACGTGTTCTGCAAGCTGAACCTATTTGTGAATAAACAGTAGTCAAATAAAACAATATTCATATACAAATTTAATATTAAAATTCTAGAAGCATTCAGATAGTAGATTGTTTTGTAGATTTATATACAGTGGACATACATATTTGAGCATGTGTTACAATAAGTACATTTCACTATTTGCTAACACGGTCTCAAAATAGAACAATAAAAAATCCCTAACCCCAGCAAAAGTAAAGTCCCATGGATCCTAATTACCCTGCAACTACTATTTTAAGAATTTGTAAAGCTGACCAACCAGAACTCAAAATAGACCTTCCTTGGAACGTGATTTTTTTATGTCCATTTTGTTCCGCGGGAAGCAATTAAGATGTTAATAAATATACAATTTAAGAAATGTAAATAGTATATATTTTGAGAAAAGCAATACAGAGTTGCTGAGAAGACATTGCCACTTGTAGTATACAAATACATGCTTGCCAGCTACTTTTGTATTATAGTCACGTTGCTGATGCAAGTGGCAGTTATCACAGCCTAGAAAGATTAAAACGGTCATCTTTATTTTATTACAATAGGGAATGTATAAAGTGGACATTTTATCTTTATGGTCGTGTGAGGGGATTCAAACTCACAACGTATTACTGCAAATTAAGAAGACGGCCATCAAAGATGTCATTATAGTTTACTGAAATTGGTATCTGGTTTTCTGTTCGACATGCTCTTTTGGTTTTTGGTAGTTTCCTTCCAAAATAAAAACAACCATGCTACATGATGATCCATTTGCATCTCTTGTCATGTTTTCAAGATTTCCAAGCCTGTATTTACTTGCAAATAACCTCAGGTAAATGATTATCAAGCTGTACTTTGTCCCTTGCTTAGAAGTGATTAATTGTCTGTGTCGATCATCATCATGAGGTGACTTGGAACAAAATCATTCTTTCCCCTAAATATAAAGTAAAAAAGAAACACTATTTGTTTTTAGATTGTTAAGTCCTATAGCAAGATTGGAAACAAAATATTTCGAAAAGAAAACAATTAAAAGAAAAATGATTGTTAACTTCCCAAGAACAGGTAATGACGGAAAAGAAGACTGAATAAGAGCAGGTAATCATAAAGATCATTATTTTGTCAGTGCACATCTTTAGGAACATGGGGAGCCCGTTTTGTGTGTTCCCCTCAAAGAGGGCCTCATGACCTAAGCTAGTTTAGCTGATAAAAAAGGAATTAACACGTATTACACAATAGTACCAAACTGCTACAATAACAGATCAAACTCATCACAACAACATTTTAAGGAGGCAGGAGAATAAATAGAAAGGTTAATAATGTAAAAGAATAACTACATAGGTGGGGAAAGTTGCTTCATAGTGCGTCATATAAATGGGAATTCATCATGAAAATCTAATATAACAGCCGTAGCAATGGTTTACCAATGTTGACAGAACTGGATGGTCGGTGTTGGGGATAAGGTGGGTGTGAGATCCAATCTGGAGGTCAAAGTTGCAGTAATACACTTTGACATGGAACAAATCTGGAAGTTGGGTTACAGAAGGTGACTGGAAATTGACCACCTTCATGTAAAAAAACTCATTCTAGGAGATGGCGTTAAGGCTCCTGCTGTGCTAATTGGATTCTCAACTTTTTTGCTGAAAGTGTCTGTCAGATATGCAAATAACACAACCAAGTATGTGTCAGAGTCAAAACATCTTTTGTTTTACTTTTTTTTTTAATTTGGATTGGTCACCCTAATTGATCAGTTCCGCTAAAACACACCGCTAGATCGGTTCCAACCAAAACTTCAACTTTATTTTGTCAGGTTACACCAAATCGGCTACCTAAATTGGAAATTGGGTTGATTAAGCAAAGACCAATTCTAATATTCTATGCCCTACTCGCTCAGAATGTGTCCATATTCTGTGAAAATATTCACAAACCATAAACGGTAATCTAATCTGCCAGTGGCGAACAAGCCTAAGGGGATTGTGCAACTGGGAGTGTAGAGTGTTGTTAATATTTGTTATTGTCATTCATACAACAACAACAGGTGCAATGTAATTAACAGTCCAGGCAGATCCAAAAATAAGAATGGAAGAACAAACAAAGCAGGAGAACAGAAAACAGGAGTTAGATTCGCAAACCAGATCGTTCGTTGAGAAACGAACGTGTTACTTAAAGAAATCAGTGCCCGACAATCCTAGCGGATAGGCACCGTTCTCCCAGTCTCGATCCGGCATGAACCTTGCACTTCTCGCTCGCGCTCGACGTAGTCGCTTTGCACTGCTACCAGTGCAGCACAACAACCGCAGGAACCACCGCCTGACAGCTGCGTCTCGAAGATAGGAAGGAAGAGTCGCGCTTTGCACAGGAGGACAACTCCGCAAAGCGACTCCGGGGACGACAACTATTGCACTCGGGATTAGGGCTCTCAAAACACACGGCGGAAGAAGATTTATTTTCGGTGTGTTTAACCCTAATGACCGGATGCGTATATATAGCCACGCACGTCCCTAATCCTATTCCCAGTAAAACGCAAACACTCGGTTGCTCTTGTACACAATACGGAATAATCCGCAAAAGAGAAACACTTTCTAATTAGGATTAAGAAATCCGAATAAGAAAGCAACAATTAATTATACGAGTAATTAATTACTTAGTCGTATTGTGCAAAAAGAAGACAGAAGACGGAAGACATTCTCCATAATCCACAATCCACAAGCCTGAGCCCGAGCCTGGGCCCGGGCAGGCGAGGCGAGGCGTGGCGTGGCGCGCGCGCGCATGCGTGCGTTGTGATGTGGCAATCCCACCCACCAAAGAGGTGAGCATACCTCCTTCCTAGGACTCCTTTGGACACTAGTGCCCCATGTGATCCTACATATGAGGACCACAAAAGTTCTAGGAGTGAGCAATATGGGATAAAACTTCTTTGCCATTTGTACTAGAAACAACACTACATTCTCACATGTACTTGTTGCACTACATTGGGCTTAACCCATGCTAAATAAGTGATTACTACAATAACCTCGCTACAGTAATGAGCTGCTACAATAACGTAATTAGCTATAGTAATCATTTATCTAACAATCCCCCACAAAGTCCAATGTGTAGTGTGCTCTACCATTCAGTCATCCATATTGTGCTTTCAGCAGATACCTTTCGGTTTGAATCTACTTGAGTTATCCAACTGTGACCCTCACAGGAACTAGGTGAACAAAAGTCTTGAACCTGAACCTTGGGTACAAGAGTATAGGTTGGTAACAACACAATAAAGACATGGTAGTAAAGAAAACAATGCATTAAGGACATGCATACAAAATTTTATATCATGATTGATAACAGAGAACAATCCAATTCTCCTGTTGCGGCCTACACAACATCAATCACTTAGCTGGAGTCTCCAAGGATGTACTGCTCACATCCTGTCATAAGACTTGACACCATTAAGAGACTACTCTCTTACTAACTTGCAGTCATGACACTAATAGGTTTCCAGGAGATAGACACACAGATGCAAGAAACATCAAACAAGAATACATAGTGTCATCTGATTTACCCGACAGCTTATTATTACCACATTGAACTCAATTTGTGGGATCTCCACTCTTTTGGGTTGGGTTGCTACTTTCTGCAAATCTATAGTGGTTTCAGTCCCATCCCCAACCTGGATTTTTCCACTAAAGCCAAGGTAAGACCTTTAGTGAAAGGATCAACTGTATTATCTTTGGTACCGACGTAGTCCACAGCCATGACCCCATTAGACACTAATTCCCTTACAGATTTCAATCTGACTTGGATGTGTCTACGCTGTTTTTTATTGTACTTGGAACTCTTTATCTTAGCAATAGTTGTAGTGCGGTCACAGTGAACTGAAATTGCAGGAAGCGCCTTCATTACCATAGGTAAACTAGACATAAGTCCATGTAGCCATTCAGCTTCCAATCTAGTTTCATCTAAAACACACAACTCTGCTTCAAAAGTGGACTGAGACAATATGGTATGTTTCTTAGACCTCCAAGAAACAGTTCCTCCTCCCAACAGGAATACATATCCTGAGACATCATTACTCCCAGAATTCACGGCAATCCAGCTTGCATCACTATATCCTTCGACTACGGAAGGATGTTTACCATAATGCAGCCCAAGGGAACGTGTTCCCTTGATATACCTCAGAACTCTGTCAAGAGCTTCCCAATGGGTCTTGTCGGGACAACTGGTGTATCTACTTAACTTGTTCACGGCAAACGCAATGTCTGGACGTGTACAGTTCATAAGATACATTAAACTTTCGATAATCTGAGAGTATCGTAATTGAGATACTGGAACCCCAGTCTCATTCTTGAACAAAGGGTTGGATGAATCATATGGAGTCTTAACAGGTTTACGTGATGTGTACTCAAACCTCTCTAGTATCTTCTCAACATAGTGAGACTGAGAGAGAGTTATACCATCAGTAGACCTTATGATTTTAATCCCTAAAATCACATCAGCGACACTCATATCTTTCATCTCAAACTTGCTACATAAGAATGACTTTGTCTCTTTTACTACTTTCATATCGGAACCAAAAAGTAGGATATCATCGACGTATAAGCATAACAAAATGAATCCATTATTGACAATCTTGCAGTAGAGACACTTATCAAATTCATTAAAAATAAAGCCAAACGATGATATCACATAATCAAACTTCTCATGCCATTGCTTAGGGGCTTGTTTCAAGCCATATAATGACTTAACAAGTTTACACACTTTGGACTCATTCCCACGACCCACAAATCTCTCAGGTTGTTCCATATATATCTCTTCTTGAAGATCACCGTGTAAGAACGCGGTCTTCACATCCATCTGATGGATATAGAGATTATAAATGGAAGCCAATGCTAGAAGCACTCGGATTGTGGTCATACGAGAAACAGGTGAATAGGTATCAAAATAATCTATTCTTTCCCTTTGTGTGTAACCCTTAGCAACTAACCTAGCCTTATACTTATTGATTGTCCCGTCTGCATTAAGTTTCTTCTTAAAAATCCATTTGCAACCAACTGCAGAACAACCAGGAGGCAAATCCACCAATTCCCAAGTTCCATTCGAGAGAATTAATTGGATTTCATCATTAACGACTTCTTTCCAAAACTTAGCTTCTGGAGATTCCATAGCTTGTTTGAAAGTAACAGGATCATCCTCAACATTGTAAGTGAGAAACTCACTTCCAAAGTCCTTGGATGTCCTAGGTCGTTTACTTCTCCTTGGTTCAACTATTTCTTCAGAATCATCTGATTCAAAAATAGCTTGTTCTGAGTCGCCCCCCACATTTGTCATCCTTTCCACGTGCTCGGGAATAGAACATGTGGTGAATGAATCTTCTTGAGATACTTCATTGGGCACACCAGTTTTCATAGGAAACACATCCTCAAAGAATGTAGCATCACGTAATTCCACAATTGTATTGACCTCAATGCCAGAGATATCTGATTTTACAATCAGGAATCTGTAAGCATAGCTTGTCTCTACATAACCCAAGAATATGACATCAACCGTTTTCGGTCCTAATTTCTTCCTTTTGTGTTCAGGGACAAGTACCTTTGCAAGGCACCCCCACACTCGAAGATATTTAAGACTCGATTTCCTTCCTCTCCACAACTCAAACGGACTACTCTTTGAATGTTTATGAGGAACTCTATTCAGAATATGGCAAGCCGTATTCAAAGCTTCTCCCAACATAAAGTTGGGTAATCCAGATGTTTGGAGTAAGATATTTATCATGTCTATTAAGGTTCGGTTTTTACGTTCAGCTATCCCATTTGATTGTGGTGAATAAGGAGCAGTTACCTCATGAACTATACCATGCAATTGGCAAAATTCCAAAAATAAGTTCGAGGTATAGTCTCCTCCCCTATCAGACCTTAATCGCTTAAGTACTTTACCGGTTTGAGTTTCGGCTTCTTTCTTATAAATTTGAAATTTATCTAATGCCTCATCTTTACTTCTAAGTAAAAAGACATAACAGTATCTACTCGCATCGTCAATAAAAGTTATAAAATAACGTTTTTGATCTCTCGTAGCAACACCATTAAATTCACAGATATCTGTATGAACTAAATCCAAAATTTCCAAATTCCTATTCACAGAATGAAAAGGCTTCCTAGACAATTTAGCTTGTACACAAATTTCACATTTATTGTTGCTAATTTCAAATTTAGGGATCAAATCTAGATTCATCATACGCTTCATTGAGGCAACATTAACATGTCCCAAACGTGAATGTCATACATCGAATGAAACAAGATTCATGCAAACAGAACTATAATCATTCAAATTTAAAACGAAATTTGAAACAGGTTCAACATGAATCTTAAACAAGTTCTCCACATCACATAAGTCCCCCTTGCCAAAAAATAAAGAATCACGAAGGCGTGTAATAATAGCCTTATTACATTTACAGTCTACTCTATAACCTTCTCTAACTAATATGACGCCACTAAGGATATTGTGTCGAATGGTTGGAACATGTCAGACCCTGTTAAGAGTCAAAACCTTCCCCGAAGGGAACTTCAAGTCCACCCGTCCTTCGCCTTTGACTTCTGCAGAGCTGGAATCGTCCAAAGTCACGGACTGACCTCGAGAGGCCTGATAAGACACAAATAGGGATTTATCAGCACACACATGTACATTAGCCACAATGTCAATTATCCAATAAAGTGGTTCAAAAATAGAAAGAATTTCAGGTTTAATAGACACGTACCCATCATTGAGGTTCAAGGATGTAGTCATCATGTTGACCACAGCCTCCTCAGTTGCAGATGCGGTAGCTTTCTTTGCCTTCTTAGTAGGACAATCCTTGTTCTAGTGGCCAACCTGTCCACAAGTCCAACAAAGTTTGTTCTTCGGTTTCTTTTGGATCTTTGCCTTAGATTTATGTGCATTCTTATATTTCTTATCTTTGGTGTTTTTCGTAGAAGTAAGATTAACAGTTGGATTTGCATCAGTAGGCACCTTGACCCCTTTCTCCTTTAAGTGTTCTTCTTGTATATTAATATCCATCATTAGTTCATCCATGGTGTGTGTCCCTTTACGATGCTTCAGAGACATACCAAACGATTCTCATGACTTAGGGAATTTTTCTATGATAGACATAACAACAAATTTCTCAGGTAACACCATCTTGGCATCTGAGAGTTCATGAACTAGGAGTTGTAGATCATGTGTTTGATCAGAAACTGACTTACCATCAATCATCTGAAACTTAAGAAATTTAGACACGCAGTATTTTTCAACACCTTGATTTTCAGTGCTAAAATTCTTAATTAACAATTCCCATAAAACCTTGGACGTAGTGACTGGAGGCTTTGAGTAAGAATCATACAGTTTGTTATTTAAACCAAACAGAATCAAACCGCGACACGTTTTATCACCTTTCTTCCAATTAGCAATAATGTTTGCATTTTTAGGAATTGTTTCATCAGATACAGGTTCAGTTTCAACTAAATACTGATCATAACCCGCAATATTCAGCCAAATTTCCATACGACTCTGCCAACAGGAAAAATTGGTACCAGTAAATTTTTCAGACATATTAGTTGTATCAATTTTACATCCCGAACCACCCTGACCGGCCATTGTTAATTAACGACAGAAAGTGATTTCTTTAAGACTGTTGTTAATATTTGTTATTGTCGTTCATGCAACAACAACAGGTGCAATGTAATTAACAGTCCAGGCAGATCCAAAAATAAGAATCGAAGAACAAACAAAGCAGGAGAACAGAAAACAGGAGTTAGATTCGCAAACCAGATCGTTCGTTGAGAAACGAACATTGCACTTCTCGCTCGCGCTCGACGTAGTCGTTTTGCACTGCTACCAGTGCAGCACAACAACCGCAGGAACCACCGCCTAACAGTTGTGTCTCGAAGACAGGAAGGAAGAGTCGCGCTTTGCACAGGAGGACAACTCCGCAAAGCGACTCCGGGGACGACAACTATTGTACTCGGGATTAGGGCTCTCAAAACACACGGTGGCAGAAGATTCGTTTTCGGTGTGTTTAACCCTAATGACCGGATGCGTATATATAGCCACGCACGTCCCTAATCCTATTCCCAGTAAGACGCAAACACCCGGTTGCTCTTGATACACAATACGGAATAATCCGCAAAAGAGAAACACTTTTTAATTAGGATTAAGAAATCTGAATAAGAAAGCAACAATTAATTACACGAGTAATTAATTATTTAGTCGTATTCTAGTGCAAAAAGAAAACGGAAGACATTCTCCACAATCCACAATCCACAAGCCACAATCCACAATCCACAAGACACAATCCACACAGACAAGGCGAGGCGTGGCGTGACGCGCGTGCGTGCGTCGTGATGTGGCAATCCCACCCACCAAGGAGGTGAGCATATCCCCTTCCTAGGACTCATTTGGACACTAGTGCCCCATGTAATCCTACATATGAGGACCACAAAAGTTCTAGGAGCGAGCAATATGAGATAAAACTTCTTTGCCATTTGCACTAGAAACAACACACTAAATAAGTGATTACTACAATAACCTCGCTACAGTAATGAGCTACTACATTAACGTAATTAGCTACAGTAATCATTTATCTAGAGACACTATTCCAGTTGGAAGAAACTTTAAAAAAGGGGTGAAGACGTGACAAATTGGTCAACCGTGGTAGCATGGAGGAAGGGAAATTAGGTATCATACGAATAATAGTTGATTGAAGGCCGGTGGGGTGCCGTCAGGATCCAATGTCAGACGCGCTGCCCTGTAAAGATGTCAAGGCCGAGAGGTCACCCATTCGCTACGGGTACGCCGGGCAACGGAAGAAAGTGAGGGAAACCACCTCATGAAGATGGATTAGCAGAGGGTTCCAGGGATGCCAACAACTTCTCCTCTTGCCGTCTGTAGCTGTCATCAAAACCGCCCACCTCGTCATCGGACTTCCTCGCAAGCGGAATCCTAGTAGCCATACAGGGAGATGGTGAAGGCAGGGAGGCTTGATCGAACCTCTCACGATATGCGCAAAAATTTGAAAGGAACCCTCAGACGGAGAACCCCTCATACGATGAAAATGAGGGAGACGGTGGTAGTTGGTGCCAGCGAGAGAAACGCTTGAGACGGCTGGAGTGGCAACTGGTGTTGAGGTCCACAAGAATTGCCAAGGCTCGACTGTGTTGTGGGAGTGGGGAGGTGTCGGGTTCCCAAGGGAAGAGAAGGAAGTAGGCGGTGGTCAAGTTGCGGTGCGAGAAATGATCGACAATGAAAATAATCTGCGACAATTGTTGAGATCCCCTTTCGTGTCTTTTTCCAGTTCAAAAGGACGAATATGTAATTTAAAAACGCCATGTAAAAAATTGCAAAAGAAATCCAAATAAAAAACGGGCTGTGTTGTATGGTATAGATTAGCTTTAAGCCCGTGCGTTGCACGGGCTTGAAAATTACCAAAATAGTAGTGGGACCTCCGTTACATAATCACACGAGACATCATCGTAGAAACTATCTAGCGATCAGTATTTCTTATATATATTAAGATGGTCGAGCTATGTATTGAATACATCACGAGAGAACTCAAATGGTCGAACTATGTATGATTACATGACGAGAGAACTTAGATGTAAATACAACTGTTAAATTCTCATACACAAGATCATTCTTCCAATCATATTGGGTACCTGGATAAATTTTTAAAACCATAAAATAACCTTACGATCAAACGGCTACAAAAATGACTATACCCCTCTAAACCTGCTCCGACTTCCTCTATGCTGACCCTAGCAATCAACAAAAGGGAGAGGCGGTGTTGAGGAGACGGGGAGACAATTTTTTTTTCTTCAATATTCTCAAATTTTGTAGTTAAAAATCAAATTGAGCAATAAAACAAACCTCAGTCTCGCGTTTGAGTCCAATATGTACTGTTGGAAGAGAAAGTCTAGGACAAATCATATCACAAAAATCTCGTTAGCAGGTGCTTACCAATTGGGGATAGGTGCCTCCTAATTGGAGACAAGTAGTGAGCCCTCAACCTTGCCGCTCGACTGGCTTCCTAATCGTTGTAGGAGAGGTGTGGCACAGCCGTTGCGGCCAAAATCCAACGGGTCATGCGAGCCACAACAGTGTCTGTCACACCCCGATCTCACACTAACCACTAATCACGAGATTAGGGCGCGACGGAGGGATTATTACATAAACAAATCACTGAGAACTTTTTCTTTTTAAAACCTTGTAATGATATCCGGATTATTGCTGTAAACGAAAACATAATTAACTATTGCGGAAGCATTTCAATTAAACTGGCTAGAGAACATAAACAGAGTTTACAACATGTAACATTGTTTAACAGAAAGTAAAATATAACAGTTAATTTACATCTTTTACACATTCGCCATACATACTATCTCTCACCCACACCATGTCCCAAGGACCGAGGGGAAAGGACTAAGAGACCACTATCTAACTAACTACATATACCTTCTACTGACTAGGGTGGTAAGATCTTTCAGATTTCAGGAACTGTCGCTGACCTGAAAATGTTTGAGTAGAGGAGTGAGCCTACTCGCTCAGTGAATAGTTTTTCACCCAACCATCACTAAACAACTCATTAGATATATAAAATTTAAATAAAGCATAAGTGCAGTACTAAGCAGGGAAGTTCTAATGACATAGCAGATTTATAGATAATAATCACATTTCTATGCAACAACAGATATTTTAAACAAATAAACGGGTATAGAGAATTGGCACAGAAGTTCAAATCTCTTAACATATTAAATTTACTGTGATCCTATATGATTACATTTTAGTTATGCCCCAAACATATGCAGCGCACTCTGCATATGAAGATCTGTAGCGAACTACGATCCCACCGTACAAGACTTAGCGACACACCTGGGAAATGCTAAGTCTGACTTCTCGTCCTGGTCTGTACAGGACTCTCAGGCTCACAAGGGCCTCACTGCACTAACTCTGAGTGCTCTGGACTCCTCCCGCAACCTGTAGTGCACAGTCGGAGGGTCTGGGTTACCACCGTGACACACGCACGAATTATTGTTGAATAACCCTTATTTACTCCAGTGCCACCGTGACACACGCACAGATTATTGTTGAACACTGCCTCTCTGTCCTCGTACCACCGTGACACACGCACGGATTATTGTTGAATACGAGTCACCGACCATCTAAACACACTCTAGGTAGGTCGTTTCCCCCCCAAAGGTACAGACCGCGCAATGGGGTTCTACGGTGTTGGGGCACCTAAGTCTATTATTTTATTATTATAGAACACATTAATCTGAAATACATAACTCATGTTCTTGTTCCGAACTCTGGTTTCTCTATGATACCACATTTACTGATTTCAGATCAGATCACAATACACTGTCATTCTAAACCGACAGAGCAATATATTTCAAATCATTGTAATTTCTGAAAAATTCTCATACCATGCATTCAGACAAATTAGAAATGCATAAATAACCCAACTTATTTCAATTTGGCACATACATAGCGAATTTACGCAATTGAACATCTTATTGCACAAATTAAAGAAATTTACTTCACATATGAGAATCATACTCAACATTTGTCAATTCTCTAAAATTCTCGAAAAACGTGCACATTAACCCTAATCCTGGTTTGTGCATCACTTAACTCAATTAAGAGTTAATTACATATTACAACACAATTTAATAACAATACTTGAGAATTTCTGGTAATATTTCAGAGAAATGTGCCATTTCATGTAAATATCAATTTACACATATTAACGTCAAAAGATATATGCAATTTAGGATTTTATTGCATATTTTTATTTATTCATATCAACTTTAAAATCATACAACTGATAATTTATCAGAAATCCTTATTGTTTGGGTTCATACCCAAACCATACCATTTTCAGACATGAATTTCTAATTTTAACATTCAAATGAGCAATTTAGGTTCCAATGAACCATATAAATCTACTAATTTAATCCATAATGTTCAAATGCTAAATTTAATCATATAACAACATCTAGAAGCAGTTTATGAAATAAAAAGTCGGGTAACGCCAAATACTGTCCAAAAGCCATTATCAACGAAAAATGCACAGTTTACCGAAAATTTCCAAACAACAGAGTTAAATGGTGATAAATGAGTGAACTCCTACTCACCCGTTTCGAACTGTCCGGGTTCGTCCGGAATTTCGTCTAGAGGCCTATTTACCGGCCGATTTCTGTTGTCTTCTTCCTTTGTATTAGCTCTGCTACAGTCGAGTTGGTTGACGCTTATCTACAGGTTGATGAGGAGAGCTTGGATTCTTGGCTAAAGCTAGCTAGAAGCTTCGCACCCTTGCTTGGTCCCCAAAACGGAGCTAAGGGAAGCTTTTCCCTACAGCTGGCGCCCCAAATTAACCCACCTCCAAGCCACGCACGGCAGCTGCTATTAGCTGTTGCTTGCCGCTGGCCCAGCTGCTAGACGGCTGGCTGAAAACTGGCTAGGAGTTGCAGCTTCAAGCTCGAATCTCTGAATCGGAGCTCAAGGTAGCTCCTCAGCTGCTAGGTGCCCCAAACGGCGCCCTATTGCTGCTGCACGCAGCTATGGCTGCCATAGGGAGTCGGCCGCCCAATCAGCTAGGGCGAGGTGTTGATGGCTAGAGGAAGAGGAAGGGAAGAATAGGAAGGGAAGAAGACGAAGATGCAAGCATCATTGAATCGGAGTCGAGGGCACCCATGGAGTCGCCCCTTCAATCGGCCGCCTGCTGCTTCATCGCGGGTACTGTGCACCGCTTACAGGTTGCACGAAGAAGATCATAAGAAATCGGAAAGGAAAGGGAAAGAATAAATAGCCTTTAAATCGGAAAATTGCATAATTGGACCCTAAAAACGGAAAATGTCATAACTATTGATTCGGAGGTCCAAATAACAGGATTTCTTTTGTATCTTTTCAAGAATGAGGCCCACTACAAACCCAAGGCATGAAAACAAGCTAATTACATTGTTTTACTGATTCAACATTCCAATTGCATCCAATTATTACTTTACTCAAATTAATCATCTTAATTATGCACTAATCATGATACTTACAGATTAACTTTGATACGGGTCATAACAATCTCCCCCCCTTATAAGAATTTCATCCCGAAATTCCTAAAAGAGAAAGAGAAACTTGTTATGCATCTCAGATTCAAGCTCCCACGTAGCTTCCTCTAGGTTATGATTTCTTCCACCAAACCTTCACTAACGGTATCTCGCGATTCTTAAGTTTCTTGATCCTCCGATCAACTATCTGTATTGGTCCCTCCAATAAAGGACACATCTGATCTGAGCTGTGCAGGTTCTAGGTTCACTATCTTCTCTGTACCAGGGTAACACTTCTTCAGCATCGATACATGAAACACATCATGTAAATTAGCCAACTCGGATGGCAAATCCAACCTATAGGCTACAGGTCCAATCCTCTCAATGATAGAATATGAGCCCATAAACGTAGGAGTCAATTTGCCTCTCATACCAAACCTCAACACTCCTTTCCACAGTGAAACCCTCAGATACACTTCATTACCAACTTCAAACTCAAGACGTGTACATCTCTTCTCAACATAACTCTTTTGTCTATCTTGTGCAGCTTTCAACCGTTCTCTAATCACTGCAATCTTTCTGATAGTCAAATCCACTATCTCTGGTCCAAAAATATGCTTTTCACCTACCTCATATCAACATATGGATGATCTACACTTTCTGCCATATAGAGCTTCATACTGAGCCGTACCAAGACTAGAATGGTGATTATTATTGTATGCAAACTCTATAAGGCTCAAGTGTTCTTCCCAACTTCCATTGAAAAGCAAGACGCATGCTCTCAGCATGTCCTTAAGAATTTGAATGGTCCTCTTTGACTGACCATCCGTCTGTGCGTGGAAAGTTGTACATAATCTCAGCTTTTATCCACTGATTTCAAAAACCTGGATGTGAATTTAGGATCCCTACCTGGTATAATTGAAACTGGAATACCATGCAACCTGACTATCTCATCCACGTATATCTTAGCCAACTTTAGGACATCAAAGGTTGACTTAACATGAAGAAAGTGAGCAGACTTAGTCAGTCTATCCACAATCACCATATCGAGTCACAACCTTTAGGTGTCCTGGGCAACCCTATCACAAAATCTATTGTGATATATTCCCACTTCTATTCTGGTATAGGGAGAGATTGCAAGATACCTATAGGTTTATGGTGTTCAACCTTAACCTTCTGACACACGATGCACCTAGCCACATACTCAGCTACATCCTTCTTCATACCAGGCCGCCAATACAACTCCTTGACGTAGATGCATAGCGTACATCGATGCATGTGCTTCCTCAAGAATCTTTTCTTTCAAATCACTATCTCGAGGTACACAACATATCATGCTAATACAACACACCATCATCTGAAAACCTAAACTCTGGTCTTTTCTCCCTGTCATGTCATGCATAATCTAATGTAACTCACTGTCATTCTATTGAAGTTCCTTGATTTGATCATAAAAGATAGGCTTGACTTACATCTATGCAATCAAAACACTCTATTCTGACACCCCTAAGCCTAAGTTCAACTTTCACATTTCTACTAGCAGGTCTCTCTTGAAACATGCCATAGAGAATGCATCAACTATTGAACTTGACTTCCCGCTGAGGGCATCAGCTACTACATTTGTATTTCCAGGGTGATAATCTATCGTCATATCATAAAGATAGTGACGTCGTGTCTTAAGAGCACAAACTACAACAACTAACTCCAAATCATGTGTCGGGTAATACTCCTCATTCTATGCTACTTACTTCATGTTATTACTGTAAGAATTTATTTCATAACACACTTCACTTATATTATATTTCTTCTTTTGTTCAAAACACACTTGTTACATTTCAAATTTATAACTCACTCTTTTCTCTAAATCATTTTCATATTATTTATCTACCTTTCAGATTAACTGCTCTTAAACCCTGGATAACTATCAGTGCCAGTTTACTTTTCATAGAGCAAATCTCATGATCTTATTTTATAGAGATGCTAGTACTCAAGGTCAAATCACTAGCGACATCCCTTGAACTACTACAACTCTAAACATTTTAGGGTTTGATCCTTATCAATAACATAGAGTTATTGTGATGTGACTTTGCTTCCTTAGTTTGAAATCAAACTTTAGATCTCAAAAGTTTTACTCAAGTCTTCCTTATCTTATCACTGAAATTTCCTTCCTCTTACTTGAACATCCAGATAAGTTACATTCTCAATTTACCCTGCTAGGGTTTCATCACCATACTGTGTGTCATGATTTCACTTACTTAAACGTCTCTACCATGGTAGTTATGCACCATATATGATTCATTTTCTAATTTACACATTTCTTCATGTATATCATGTTGCTCTTCCAAAGGCTCTTTATTTCTATGTACTTATTGTATACTTCACTCTTTTCTTCTATTTTTCCCTTTGCTTTGAAGTACATAAAAGTATTTTACTTTATTACATGATCCATTCCATGGTTGATTCTTATTATCTTAGCCCTTACAGACTATTCTCATATCTTTTCCATATTCTCATATTTAGAAATCATATAATACTAATCATTAAACTTAATCTGAACCTTACGTCGTATTCCTTTATTTCCAATTAAGGATTGCTCATATGAGGTTCCAACGTTGGGTCTCTGATATCAGTTCCAACTAATTCTTAGTTGTTCTAATCTTTCCCTTATATCTCAACATCTTAGTGTATATACATTTTTCACCATGATTCGGGTCTAAATTATCCAGAATCTACTTTTATTATATTTTTAATAAGAGTCATTAGATCCCAGTAACACATCCTGCCAGCCAGACCAGGCCGAACCTGTAGTCCTGAAGCCAAGAGCTACTCAGGATTAACCAACTCCTATTAATCTCAAACATGTGGAAAGAATATCCACTTAGGGCAAACTCATTTAAACATAACTTCTGGTATACTTAATACAAAGAATATAAACAATAAATAAATCACTTCATAACACACAACAATATAAAAGAATCATAATTATTCTACAAACTGGAAATCTAAATTCATACATATAAGAGCATTTCTAGTGATCTTTAATCAAATAAGCAATATAAAGTAAGAGTTGTATCACATTCTATGTTTAATCTTTTACTCCTACATAAATTTCCAGTTTCTTAACCCTAAGATTTCTAGGGTTTCTCTCTAGCCTATCCTTCCTCTGCATACCTGGCCAGGGCATCCAGAGAAGAATAGATAGAGTAGCTTGATACTGGTCAATCTAAGTATTCAGACACCTGGCCAGGGTATCTAAACACTCAGACCTCCCAGAGCTAAAGACATATCACTTCTTATTTTCCTCACTTATAACTTTATCTTTTGATCCTAATGATCCCTGATGACTCAGCCTAAGCTCTCTACTTGGTTCTTGTGACCACATCCTCTTCATGCCATCTGCAATAGTATAACAGAACACTTCCTGTTAGAAAATTGTAGTTAGAAGGAAGACACTTAAGTCCTAATTCTATTGGTCTCTTATCATCCCCTGACCTTGACTTAGAGTATTCATATACTCAACCTATGCTCTGATACCAAGATGTCACACCCCGATCTCACACTAACCACTAATCACGAGATTAGGGCGCGACGGAGGGATTATTACATAAACAAATCACTGATAACTTTTTCTTTTTAAAACCTCGTAATGATATCTGGATTATTGCTGTAAACTAAAACATAATACTATTGCGGAAGCATTTCAATTAAACTGGCTAGAGAACATAAACATAGTTTACAACATGTAACATTGTTTAACAGAAAGTAAAATATAACAGTTAATTTACATCTTTTACACATTCACCATACATACTATCTCTCACCCACACCATGTCCCAAGGACCGAGGGGAAAGGACTAAGAGACTACTATCTAACTAACTACATATACCTTCTACTGACTAGGGTGGTAAGATCTTTTAGATTTCTGGAACTGTCGCTGACCTGAAAATGTTTGAGTAGAGGATTGAGCCTACTCGCTCAGTGAATAGTTTTTCACTCAACCATCACTAAACAACTCATCAGATATATAAAATTTAAATAAAGCATAAGTGCAGTACTAAGCAGGGCAGTTCTAATGACATAGCAGATTTACAGATAATAATCACATTTCTATGCAACAACAGATATTTTAAATAAATAAACAGTTATAGAGAATTGGCACAGAAGTTCAAATCTCTTAACATATTAAATTTACTGTGATCCTATATGATTACATTTTAGTTATGCCCCAAACATATGCAGCGCACTCTGTATATGAAGATTTGTAGCGAACTACGATCCCACCGTACAAGACTTAGCGACACACCCGGGAAATGCTAAGTCTGACTTCTCGTCCTGGTCTGTACAGGACTCTCAGGCTCACAAGGGCCTCACTGCACTAACTCTGAGTGCTCTGGACTCCTCCCGCAACCTGTAGTGCACAATCGGAGGGTCTGGGTTACCACCGTGACACACGCACGGATTATTGTTGAATAACCCTTATTTACTCCAGTGCCACCGTGACACACGCACGGATTATTGTTGAACACTACCTCTCTGTCCTCGTGCCACCGTGACACATGCACGGATTATTGTTGAACACGAGTCACCGACCATCTAGACACACTCTAGGTAGGTCGTTTCCCCCCCAAAGGTACAGACCACGCAATGGGGTTCTACGGTGTTGGGGAACCTAAGTCTATTATTTTATTATTACAGAACACATTAATATGAAATACATAACTCATGTTCTTGTTCCAAACTCTGGTTTCTCTATGATACCACATTTACTGATTTCATATCAGATCACAATACACTGTCATTCTAAACCGACAGAGCAATATATTTCAAATAATTGTAATTTCTGAGAAATTCTCATACCATGCATTCAGACAAATTAGAAATGCATAAATAACCCAACTTATTTCAATTTGGCACATACATAGTGAATTTACGCAATTGAACATCTTATTGCACAAATTAAAGAAATTTACTTCACATATGAGAATCATACTCAACATTTGTCAATTCTCTAAAATTCTCGAAAAACGTGCACATTAACCCTAATCCTGGTTTGTGCATCACTTAACTCAATTAAGAGTTAATTACATATCACAACACAATTTAATAACAATACTTGAGAATTTCTGGTAATATTTCAGAGAAATGTGCCATTTCATGTAAATATCAATTTACACATATTAACGTCAAAAGATATATGCAATTTAGGGTTTGATTGCATATTTTTATTTATTCATATCAACTTTAAAATCATACAACTGATAATTTATCAGAAATCCTTATTGTTTGGGTTCATACCCAAACCATACCATTTTCAGACATGAATTTCTAATTTCAACATTCAAATGAGCAATTTAGGTTCCAATGAACTATATAAATCTACTGATTTAATCCATAATGTTCAAATGCTAAATTTAATCATATAACAGCATCTAGAAGCAGTTTATGAAATAAAAAGTCGGGTAACGCCAAATACTGTCCAAAAGCCAGTTATCAACGAAAAATGCACAGTTTACCGAAAATTTCCAAACAACAGAGTTAAATGGTGATAAATGAGTGAACTCCTACTCACCCGTTTCGAACTGTCCGGGTTCGTCCAGAATTTCATCTAGAGGCCTATTTACCGGCCGATTTCTGTTGTCTTCTTCCTTTGTATTAGCTCTGCTACAGTCGAGTTGGTTGACGCTTATCTACAGGTTGATGAGGAGAGCTTGGATTTTTGGCTAAAGCTAGCTAGAAGCTTCGCACCCTTGCTTGGTCCCCAAAACGGAGCTAAGGGAAGCTTTTCCCTACTGCTGGTACCCCAAATTAACCCACCTCCAAGCCACACATGGCAGCTGCTATTAGCTGTTGCTTGCCGCTGGCCCAGCTGCTAGGCGGCTGGCTGAAAACTGGCTAGGAGCTGCAGCTTCAAGCTCGAATCTATGAATCGGAGCTCAAGGTAGCTCCTCAGCTGCTAGGTGCCCCCAAACGGCGCCCTATTGCTGCTGCACGCAGCTATGGCTGCCGTAGGGAGTTGGCCGCCCAATCAGCTAGGGCGAGGTGTTGATGGCTAGAGGAAGAGGAAGGGAAGAATAGGAAGGGAAGAAGACGAAGATGCAAGCATCATTGAATCGGAGCCGAGGGCTCCCATGGAGTCGCCCCTTCAATCGGCCGCCTGCTGCTTCATCGCGGGTACTGTGCACCGCTTACAGGTTGCACGAAGAAGATCATAAGAAATCGGAAAGGAAAGGGAAAGAATAAATAGCCTTTAAATGGGAAAATTGCATAATTGGACCCTAAAAACGGAAAAGGTCATAACTATTGATTCGGAGGTCCAAATAACAGGATTTCTTTTGTATCTTTTCAAGAATGAGGCCCACTACAAACCCAAGGCATGAAAACAAGCTAATTACACTGTTTTACTGATTCAACATTCCAATTGCATCCAATTATTACTTTACTCAAATTAATCATCTTAATTATGCACTAATCATGATACTTACAGATTAACTTTGATACGGGTCATAACAGTGCCAGTACTGCAACACCTAATCCAGCCCCAGTTTGTCCCTTGTTCTCTCACAGTGCATGCTTTTCAATTTCTACCTCGTCTCCCTTCCAAAGTGTGCAGTGTGTTCTGTTGAGGCCAGAGAAGGAGAAGCGTCATTGGGGCTCCCCTGACTGCACCGGATCGCGAGACCTAGCCACGAGTCCAACATGCGAATGGGATACACGAAACGCTACGCCGATATACAGAGGTAGGTGACCGACATGAGGAAAGGCGAGGGGAGGGAGCGGATGTCCATATGGATTGCCACACATGCGGATTGCTCGAACCTTCTCGCACAAAATGGTATAAAATTTACAAAGAATCCCTCACATAGTTTACAATAGAAGACCATGGATATTGATTTCAAAGAACCCCTCTTCTCTATCAGGGCCAAGGGTTGGTTCGTAATATGTAAAAATAAGTGAAAAAATTGCAGGAAAAACCCCAAACGGGCTTTCCTATATACTAGACATAAACCCGTGCTACGCACGGGAGTCTTAGCAGACTAAAATTAATAATTGATAATTTAAACTTCAAGAATTAATATGAACAAACACAAAAAATGTGCAAGAAATATATTAAGAAATCTTCTCATACACACAAAAATCAATTTGTGACTCCAAGACATTAATGAAGTTACATTAAACTCTCTCCGTGATTTTATTTATATAGTATAGATGAGTCTCCTAATATGACATATAATTTTGAAATGTGAAGACAAAAGTGTAACATACACACACAAACCAGCTTGTATTAAAAAAAATAATAGAGAAAATTACATTCAACTCCTTATACTTACTTTCTTATATAGTATGGATGAGTCTCTTTATATAATGCATAATTTCAAAAAGTAAAAATAAAAATACAGTGTTAACAACATGTTTGTGATTCCAAAAAATATGAAAAAAATTACATTCAACTCTTTATGCGAATTTTTATTATATAATATAAATGAGTCTTCTTATACAATATATAAATCTAAAAAATAAAGATAAAAATGTGTATACTAACACACGGACCAACAACCTCTTTGTTATAATGTCAAATATAATGTTATCCACATTTCAGTATTTTTTTTGTCCGTCGAGAAAAGAACAAACAACGACTGAAATTTTCACAATGGCTCGAAGTAACCCACTACATGTAGTAATAAAGTTAATTGTATTGCCAAATAGAATATTAGTAAAGTTAGAACTGTGGGTCTCGAGAAGTGAAAGAAAGATAACAGAACCGAAATAGATGCCTTTTTTTTAACTGGCAAAATTATTGCGCCGACATGCAGAACCATGGTATGGAATGAAATGTTTGAAAAACACAAACATAATTCTAAGCCCGTCTCGACATCCGTGACGCCCGATACAACCCAGCCCGACAGGGGCTGGGCGACACGAGAATGATCGGAGGAGAAGGGCGCTGCGCAAGAAGGACGTGTCGGCCGACATACCGTCTACCTGACAGGGAGCCAAAGCCGCATCGACGACCTAACTCATCGGGCGACACATCCACCCACCGGCAGGCGTGCCGCCAGCCACGTGACCGATAGCCAGCGCCTCGTGCCGAGACATACCTGTATCGGCCGACCACATCCATCGACCGGCGTATAAGGGAGCTACGTGGCGTTTCCAGCACCATAACTCCTTCAACCGCCGCCTATAAATAGCAGCTACAGGAAGCCGAAAGAGGGGTCACGGGTCACGAGTCAAAGGTCGGAGAGTCGGAAGAGAATTCGGACAAGACAGTTCGAGAGCCACCTCTGAAGGAAGCTGTGAGAGTAAGAGTATTGCGCCCCAGTGCTTGTGCCGGGCGACACTAGGTGAGCTTTCCCTCATCCCGAGAGGGAAGGGATGGTTCACTTAGTGTTGTCCCGGGCGACACTGCGGGCCGATATCGGCCAGCGAAGATGAGCGACACAAGTGCCCGACAATATACCCGTAGCCCTTTGCCCGACACGATATCGAACCCGATACGCTCCGCCCGTCATGTGTGCCGCCCGAGAGGGTGCGCCGCCCGACATGAGTGTATCGGCCAGGGTCCTTGAGTGATACAGTCAGTCGTCAGTCGGCGCTGCCCGAGAGGGGGTGCCGCCCGACACTGCCGTATCGGGCTCGGCTCCTGACCGGTATCGGGCAGGAGAGCTACAGTAGTCTGTCGTTCTTCTACATCAAGAAGGCGACATCTATCTTTAATTCTGTTATTTAAATTCTTAGCTTATGCATTGTATTAAGACCCTTATTGCTTATGGAAATAGAAATGCTTAATTGCTATTTGTTTAATGCTTGGTGCCTTATGATTGGGTAACTGTTGTGTAGGATATCTGAACTCTAGCTTGCATGTTTTGGATCGCGTTTCGCTTAGCTACCGAATCGTCTTTCCCGTCGCAACTACTTCGAGAGTTGGGTTGTGGATCTAGTGTTTAGTCCGGTTCTGGAGTATGAGAGTGCCCGGAACAGAGTTGTTTTAGTATCATTCCACTCTAACTTGAGCCCAACAACCTCGAGAGGGGTGTTGAAGCTTGGTTAGAGGCACCCGCTCTGAGAGGAGGGGTGCAGGGTGTTACTGCTACCAATTGTCTTACTAAAGTCTTATCCTTTGCATTACGCCTTAAACTGCAGTTTATCTTTCTATTTTCTGTTGCATGAAAAATTCCTAAAAACTGCTAAATGACAAAATCTTAATCTTTCTTGTAACTCCAGTTGGAGATAGTTTTCTTTGATTTAATCATGACATCTTGTTGTTCCCCTCCGGGGAACTTTAATATCTCTTTATACCCACCGGAGTGTAGAGTGTCGATTCAGAGTCGTCAACACGACCCACCTTGTCCCTGTGTTCGACCCTGTATGATTACTTTGACCCCGTAAACAAAGTTGCAGGGGCCTAGAAGGATTCGGGTTATAAATGTGAAGGCTCGACTACCTCAAATACGCCTCCAATTTTAGGACGCGCGATTTAGGCCGGTCAACTTTCTGGCGCCGTTGCCGGGGACAAGGCAAATGGCACTGTTGACGAATCCGAAGCCACTAACTACACTCCCGTGCCTCAAGCTTAGAAATAGGCTTGACAGCACCTCTTTTTCTTTTTCTTTTTCTTTAAGCATTATTCTTTGCCGGAACCAAATAACTCTGTGTTCTAACTTGATTTCTCATGATATTTCAGGTACCCTGCAAGGCTGTAACCTGCTCCACCGAGCCTTGGTACCATGCCTCGTTGTGAGCAACCCCTTTCTGAGGGCGAATGTGAGAGCCAAAATGAGAGGGCGACCCGGCCTAATTGGGGTGGTCAGCTTTCCACCTACATAAAAAGACAGGACACCATTATCAACCAGTTGGTACAGGGGACGTTTACCAACCCTGGATCTCTGAATTCCATGCAACACCAGATGGCGAGTCTGCAGATGCGCCAATGGGAGGTCGATCAACGGCTGTCTCAGATGGCTGCTCTGATGAAGAACCCTGCAGGAAAAACGCTCCCTCACCCTGAAACTGCAGTAATGGCAGTGCTTAGATCAGGAAAGACGGTAGAGCGCGCTGATGAAGCCCCACCGGAACCTGAGCAAGGGCCCAAGGATGCTATTCCTGCAGGAGGCAGAGGTAGGCCTGCAGAAGCCCAAGAGCCTGCGCCGAGACCGTCCGATGAGCCATCTGGTGGGAGGAATCCTTATGCTCCCAGGATACCGTTCCCGTACAAGCTGATCAAGGCAAATCTGAAAAAGCGGCACGAAAGGTTCATGGACTCGATCAGGAAGCTGTATTTTGAAGTCCACTTCCTTGACGCTTTGGAGGAGATGCCCACATACGCCAAGTTTATCAAAGATCTAATAATGAAGAAAAGAAGGGGAGGAAGGATAGAGACAACGTACCTAGCCTCTACTTCCTCGGCCTTCGTAAAGCCCAGCGTGCCAACTAAGAGAAGGGATCCCGGAGCTTTCACAATCCCATTCGCCATCGGGGACAATGTCGAGCGCAAGGGTCTAGCGGACTTGGGAGCAAGCATCAACCTCACGCCCTTAAGTTTCGCGCAAAGGATGGGTTTGACCGACATGGTTCGAACCAATATGCGAATTGAACTGGCGGATCACTCCTTCAAAAGACCTGTTGGCATTGTCGAAGATGTGCCGATTAGGGTTGGTGATTTCTTTATTCCATGCGACATCGTCGTCATCGACACAGCTGAAGATCCCAGATGTCCGATCATCTTCGGACGCCCTTTCTTGGCAACAGGGAGGGCGCTGATTGATGTCTCTGAAGGGATAATCACCTTGAGGGTGGGAAACAAACACATGGACTTCAAGATGAAGGAGATCATGAGAGGTCCATCCCTGTCTGAATCAGCCTGTTTTGCGGATAGTTACAATAAATTCTGTGAGAAAATGGAGGAGGATATCCGGACAGTGGATCCCCTCGCAAGGGCAATAAGCTGTCAGGATCCCGACCTCGAAGATCCTGAGGCCATGAGGCATCTCGACCTTTTCAACCTTTCTGACAAAGACTTACAAGAAGAGGAGGAGGAGATGAACTCTGCGAAGTATGCCTCCCTTGAGGGAGAACCTCAGGAGGAGACACCTAGAGCAAAGCCAGATTTAAAAGCGTTGCCTGAAGGACTGAAGTACGAATTTTTAGATGAAGAACAAAGGAACCCAGTCATCGTAAACGCCGATCTTTCAAGCAATCAGCTAGACCGGCTCCTTGAGGAGTTAAGACTCCACAGGGGGGCTATAGGATATTCCGTAGATGATATCAAAGGCCTTAGCCCCGCCCTTTGCATGCATCGCATCAACTTGGATGAGACTGCCAAGCCTCTGGCCCAACCCCAGAGGAAGCTGAATCAGATGCTCAAGGAGGTCGTCAAGAAAGAGGTAATAAAGCTTAGGGACGCGGGGATCATTTACCCAATTAGCGACAGCAATTGGGTAAGCCCAATCCACGTAGTACCCAAGAAAGGCGGAATGACTGTGGTTAAGGGTGAAAAGGGTGACGAGGTGGCGGTAAGGACCGTCATCGGTTGGCGAATGTGCATTGATTACCGAAAGCTAAATCAGGCTACAAAAAAGGATCATTTTCCGCTACCTTTTATTGACCAAGTTCTTGAAAGATTAGCGCATCACGATTATTTTTGCTTTCTTGATGGCTTTTCAGGATTTTACCAGGTACCCATCTTACCCGACGACCAAGAGAAAATGACGTTCACCTGCCTTTACGGCACTTATGCCTTTAGAAGGATGCCCTTCGGACTCTACAACGCCCCCGCCACCTTTCAAAGATGCATGATATCAATGTTCTCAGATTTTCTAGAAGACATCGTGGAAGTTTTCATGGACGATTTCTCCGTCTATGGAAGGGACTTCGATAGCTGTATGAAGAATCTGTCGTTAGTACTTCAAAGGTGCGAGGAAAACAGCCTGGTACTGAACTGGGAAAAATGTCATTTCATGGTGCGGGAGGGCATCGTTCTAGGGCATAAGATCTCAAGGCGTGGGATCGAGGTGGATACCAGCAAAATCGAAGCTACATCTAAGCTTCCTCCACCAAAATCCGTCACAGGGATAAGAAGCTTCCTCGGGCACGCCGGATATTACCGAAGATTCATCAAGGACTTCTCAAAGATTTCCAAACCATTGTCCAATCTTCTGGTAAAAGATGCTGAATTTGTTTTCTCTAACGATTGTCTCAGTGCTTTTCAGGCCCTGAAAAATGCTTTAGTATCACCACCTATCCTTAAAGCGCCAGATTGGGGTTTACCCTTTGAGCTAATGTGCGACGCTAGCGACTACGCAGTTGGAGCAGTTCTGGGACAGAGTGTGGAGTAAGTTTGGGGGGGTACCATGTACCAGTGAGGGAGGTACAAAACTTTTCTCCTTTGATCCCCCTCGTCCTATCCAATTCAATTAGTGTACATATAACTTCTAACACAACCTTTTTCCTTCTTGCTAAAAGTTTTGAAAACTTTGAAAATTTTTTCTTATAATTCCCTATATTTATATATGTACAAAGTTGCTATAATAATAATAAAAACCTGTTGTGACTTCTTGCAAAGTTTACTTTCTGTATATTTAACGAGTTACAAGTTCTGTCATATCTTTCTGATAATGCTGTCTCAAACAAATAAAAGATTGTGCCTTGCCATCCAAAAATTTTCGAAAAATAATAATCTCGCAAACAGCTAAGAGACGAGTATGGAGAAGGAAAAAGCTGCCCAAACAGCAGATATCTCTTTTGTTTTCCCTTACCCAGCAAAAATCCCAAAAAGAGAAAGAAGCCTTATGAGCGTGAATAAAAGCATGAGAGTTGTGCCCAATAAAAGAAAAGAAAAAAAAATATATATATACACACTTGTTTTCCAAAAGTACCCATCTTTAGGCATGGTAGATCCGGGGCGGTGGTACGTAGGATGTGAAATCACTGCTCTAAAGCCAACTGGCTTGGACTGCAGGGACCACTTGCCCGTTAACGGACCCTTACCTGGATGGACTGATGGGAAACAAGAAGAAAAATCCAAAAAGCCTTAGCCTACCCTATACACAACTTTCTGCCCCTAAAATAAAGCTGTTTGGTGTGGAAGCTAACTTCGGAATCATACACCAAAGTCTCGCTGAAGCTGTGGAGAAGAAAAATAATAAGGCAAGTAGGGCAAGGTCTTTTGTTCGCATTAAGACAGCATTACCTCCAAGACATCGCAAATCTTGTGCTACCCTTTAGCCTTAAAGTTTTGCTGTGCAAGAAGAAGCAACACAAAGTTTAATTTAAATATTGATTGAGGACAATCAAAAAGCTAAGTTTGGGGGAGTTGATAACACCAAATTTTGTGACGTTTTTGCCCTTTATTCTGTTTTCAAAACTACCCTTTTCTGCTATTTTCCTCTATTTTATTAGCATTTTCGCAATAATTGGCCAAGCAACGCTCTTATTCCAATTTTTCCTATCTTCTACACAGTTTTCCTCATTTTTGTGCAATAAGGCCGATTCCGGCCCACAATAAGTCTAAGCCCGTCTCGACATCCCTGACGCCCGATACAACCCAGCCCGACAGGGGCTGGGCGACACGAGAATGATCGGCGGAGAAGGGCGCTGCGCAAGAAGGACGTGTCGGCCGACATACCGTCTACCCGACAGGGAGCCAAAGCCGCATCGACGACCTAACTCGTCGGGCGACACAGCCACCCACCGGCAGGCGTGCCGCCAGCCACGTGACCGATAGCCAGCGCCTCGCGCCGAGACATACATGTATCGACCGACCACATCCATCGACCGGCGTATAAGGGAGCTACGTGGCGTTTCCAGCACCATAACTCCTTCAACCGCCGCCTATAAATAGCAGCTACAGGAAGCCGAAAGAGGGGTCACGGGTCACGAGTCAAAGGTCGGAGAGTCGGAAGAGAATTCAGACAAGACAGTTCGAGAGCCACCTCCGAAGGATGATGTGAGAGCAAGAGTATCGCGCCCCAGTGCTTGTGCTGGGCGACACTAGGTGAGCTTTCCCTCATCCCGAGAGGGAAGGGATGGTTCACTTAGTGTTGTCCCGGGCGACACTGCGGGCCGATATCGGCCAGCGAAGATGAGCGACACAAGTGCCCGACAATAGACTCGTAGCCCTTTGCCCGACACGATATCGAACCCGATACGCTCCGCCCGTCATGCGTGCCGCCCGAGAGGGTGCGCCGCCCGACATGAGTGTATCGGCCAGGGTCCTTGAGCGATACAGTCAGTCGTCAGTCGGCGCTGCCCGAGAGGGGGTGCCGTCCGACACTGCCGTATCGGGCTCGGCTCCTGACCGGTATCGGGCAGGAGAGCTACAGTAGTCTGTCGTTCTTCTACATCAAGAAGGCGACATCTATCTTTAATTCTGTTATTTAAATTCTTAGCTTATGCATTGTATTAAGACCCTTATTGCTTATGGAAATAGAAATGCTTAATTGCTATTTGTTTAATGCTTGGTGCCTTATGATTGGGTAACTGCTGTGTAGGATATCTGAACTCTAGCTTGCATGTTTTGGATCGCGTTTCGCTTAGCTACCGAATCGTCTTTCCCGTCGCAACTACTTCGAGAGTTGGGTTGTGGCTCTAGTGTTTAGTCCGGTTCTGGAGTACGAGAGTGCCCGGAACGGAGTTGTTTTAGTATCAATCCACTCTAACTTGAGCCCAGCAACCTCGAGAGGGGTGTTGAAGCTTGGTTAGAGGCACCCGCTCTGAGAGGAGGGGTGCAGGGTGTTACTGCTACCGCTTGTCTTACTGAAGTTTTATCCCTTGCATTACGCCTTAAACTGCAGTTTATCTTTATATTTTCTGTTGCATGAAAAATTCCTAAAAACTGCTAAATGACAAAATCTTAATCTTTCTTGTACCTCCAGTTGGAGATAGTTTTCTTTGATTTAATCGTGACAGCTTGTTGTTCCCCTCCGGGGAACTTTAATATCTCTTTATACCCACCGGAGTGTAGAGTGTCGATTCAGAGTCGTCAACACGACCCACCTTGTCCCTGTGTTCGACCCTGTATGACTACTTCGACCCCGTAAACAAAGTTGCGGGGGCCTAGAAGGATTCGAGTTACAAATGTGAAGGCTCGACTACCTCAAATACGCCTCCAATTTTAGGACGCGCGATTTAGGCCGGTCAATGACTAATTACTTTTGTGGCGTTAGTAAATAGGGAAAATGCACTAGAAGGCTCGGGATAATCAGAAATAGCAAATGTACATAAGTGATTCACAATTCTGTGTTAAATTAAAATATAATGGGATATCAAAACCCGGAAGGGATGCTAGCCTTAACATGGATGGCCATTTATCAAAGTCCCTACATGTTCTAGACCTGATGATCTCCGATGGAGTTTCAGCTTCTTCCCTATATCTCCGGTGCCTCTCGGCTTCAAGTACCAATGGCTCTTTGAAGGGTAAGGGGTGGTTTCAAAGTCGGCGATAACAAAGGGTGGAGGTTCCTCGTCAGTCAAAACTTCACTTTCCTTTCCCACCGACTTAAATTCGTAAGTGTAGGGTCAGGATCGGGATTATAAAACGGGTTGGACTTCAGTGCTTTGCGCTTAGCCAAGACTGGCGATTTCAATAGTCATCCATGCTAAGGCTCGGGACTTTGCAACGACGGAGGGCTCCTGAGCTCCGATCCTGAGCTCGTCGAGACGTCGATGATGTCGCTCTTTTGGACGATGCATGCAACAATCCTGAAATGTCTGGAGTCTTCTCGCGACACAATAGTACTGAGAAGAATCGAGAGTCCGACCCTCAATCTGGAGTAAATATTACAAATAAATCCAATTATATTTTCATCACATAGAACTAAGGACCAGATTATAATTTTGGAAAATGAGTGAAAAAATTGCATGGAGCCCCCTCCACGCAGATTATAGATGCTGAACGAAAATTTCGCCCACTTATCCGAGAGCTTATCCACGTGATTTGGACAAACATCGTCGGTCCCTTCATCCCTTGGCAACTGAGCAAGACAATTTCCGTTGGAACGCGAGCCCAGCGCGCTCACTGAACTCCTCCTCCGCTTTTTAGACTGCCAGCTACATGCGAATGGCGCCCGTTTCTAAACGCATCCCCATCCTCGTTCCGACCCGGACTCCATAGCACCGCAAACGATGCAACTCCGTGCCCTTTCCGTTGCCACGCCAGCCGCCCGTCCGCCATCACCGCGGTCTCTCTTTCACTGCTCTACTCCGCTGCGCCGGAGCTTCCAATTAGCTCCCTCCACCAGGAGGTCTCCGAGGCTCTGCTTGGTCCCGAGGGCGGTGGCGACCGAGATGACGTCGAGGCCACTTGTGCCCGTGGATGCTTCTGTGCCACCGACGACCCTGATGGAGTACGTCGGGAAGGGAGGGGCCGACGTTGGTGATGATCTCGCCTTGCTGATGAGTCATATGCAGCACGCTTGTAAGAAGATTGCCGCTATAGTCGCCTCCCCGTTTAGCTCCGAGGTCGGCAGGGGTGCTTCAGTTGGAGGAGTGACCGCCGAGACTCTTGCAGGCAGGGACACCCCAAAGCCCCTAGATATTGTAGCGGTATGCACGATTTCATGTTACCCCTCTTTATTCCCCTGTAGTGGAAGTTCATTGAAGCTTGATTGTTTTCACCGCTTCGGTGGGCTTGTCGATATGTAATAAAGAGGCTTTTGGATTCTGGGTTCTCGGATTGTCCTTTCAAGTGATGATCACTGTTTGAGCCTTACGTGAATCAGTTTAAGTACTTCCCTCTTATTGCTAATAGACTTTGGCTACTGGCCGCTGCACGTAGACTGCTAAGTAGTTTATCTTCTTCTACTTTAGAAAAAAGAAATATATTGTGTTCTCTCGAAACAGTAAGTACTCAGCTTTAGCTGTTGGTTGTGTTTTATTTGGAAAATAACCTGTCGATTTTCTCTATACACAATTAGGGAAAATCTTAAAGTACCTGGATTGTTTTTGTCGTTAATTCACTCAATTAATATAACTTTTTATTGGTTTGGCCTTAACGTTACTATCTTCTTCTTAATTTACACAATTGCCAAGAGAGGCGCTCTTGAGGAAATTACGTTTTTAATTCAATATCTTACAATGATGCCATACTGTCATGGATTTTCGTCAATATTTCCCTCTGGTCATCAATTCTATGTGTTCCACTTCCTGTTCACCAAAAACAGAAGATAACAAGTTGTTGTGTGATGTAGGACATAACACAACATTATACGCCCAATGATTGTGAAAAACTGCAATTTATGATTTTTTCACGCTTCCTAAAAGATTATTAGCAATCACCACTGTTTCCATACTGAAAAACTCCAACGTCTAAACAGAATGAGATAATTTTGAACTCTCTGCAAAGGTCTGGTAAAGTTGCTGTCATGGCATCTGAAGAAGATGAGGATCCTGTTTGGCTAACAGACGATGCTCCGTTTATCGTTGTCACTGATCCACTAGATGGATCCCGAAATATTGATGCCTCCATCCCAACTGGAACTATCTTTGGAGTCTACAATCGCCTTGAGGAGTTGGAGCATTTACCGGAGGAAGAGAAGGCGCAGTTAAATTCTCTGCAGAGTGGTGATCGGCTGGTTGCTGCTGGCTACGTTCTTTACTCTTCTGCCACCATATGCTGTGTCACCTTTGGTTCCGGAACCCATGCATTTACTTTAGATCATACAACCGGGGAATTTGTTCTAACACATGCCAACATCAAAATTCCAACTCGAGGTAAGGCTTGAACATCTCCAACAACTTTCATACCAATCTTGAATCCGTTTATAACTTTTTTTCTCTTGTTTCCTTAGGAAAAGTCCTCTTACCTCTCCTTTATCGTCAACAAAGCATGTATTTTATATATGAAACTTCTGTCTTTAGAGCATATAACCTTATATTATTGCCATAATCACCACATACTGAATGTTCCTTTTGTGACTACCATGTTAGGTCTAGACACTTTTGTTGTAGGAAAGTTATAGCCTTATGGGTGCATTAAGGCTAGGGACATAAGCAGTGTGATGAAAACGGATTCAATAGAGATGGGATAATGCCAATCAATGAGCTGATGGAACCTGGTTTTTGAGTGATGAGCTCGAATCACTCAAGCTTAAATGTTTTATTGAAGTACCTTATGGAAAAGGGCTTTAGAGAAGCTCTAGTCGGAAGGCAAGCACACTTTTACTTTCCAAACTATGACAAATGACTACAAGAAACTACTGATAGATTCAGGTGCTGTGTTTTTTTTTTCTTCTCTTCTTGTTAGTTATTACCTTATTTGTAAAAAATGCTGAGGTTTCTTGCTCATACTTCACAAAAAGCGCACAACATATGCTTGGCTGAGCTATTAATGTGTCAAAGCAACAAACCAAGGTTCACGCCTTGTGCCTCTCAGCGTCAAGGTGGTTATTAGAACCGAACCGTCAGGCTTCGGTTCTAGGTTCACTGGTTCAACCAGTGACGTCAACATGACGTTAAATTATTTAAAAATTCTTATAATGTATGATAAATCAAGGAAAGACAAAGATATCAAGGTGAACATTGTAATATAACATATAAACGACAATAATTCAATGGAACACTACATTTCCTCTGCCAAATTATAGTGGAAGAGAAAAGGCGGATGAGAACTGGAACGAGCAAGTGGCAATAAATATAACATTGAGTCCGGTGTTCAGGGTATACACATGGACAAGAACCAGCCTATTGAAGAACACTGAGATTGGTTCAACGGTCAGTTGACTGGTTTGGGTCATTTGGGGGTATGTGAGAGAACCAAACTGTCCAGCAACCAGTTCCCAGTTTAACTGGATGTTTGATTTGTTTCTGACAACCCTGCTGTGCATAATGTGTCAATCTTTGTGCCTTTGATTAGCCCTGTTTGGCCCATCAATTTCCTCATCATCATCTAAACCTCAGTCCCAACCATGTTGGGGTTGGCTACATGGATCCTTCATTTTCATTCAACTCTATCATGGGTCATATTCTGATCAAGATGTAATGATTCAAACTCTCTTTTTATAAGCTCTTCCCATGTTAATTTAGGCCTTCCTCTTCTTCTATTAATTGTGATTGACTCAATAACATTGTTTTGTATAGGCACATTAGTCGGTCTGCTTTGTGCCATGTCCATACCATCTGAGTTGGCCCTTGCGCAATTTGTCCTCAATGTCCACCACCCCCACTTTATTCTTGATATGGTCATTTCTCAAGCGATCTTTTCTTGTCTTCCCACACATCCATCTCGACATACGCATTTTAGCCACGCTCATCTTGTTGAGACCTTGTTTCTTCACCGCCCAACATTCACTCGTATAGAGCATGGCTGGTCGTATAGCTGTTCTATAAAACTTGCTTTTTAATCTGAGAGGATCTTCCGATTACTCCAGTTTCACTCCTTCATTCAACCATTGTGTAGTGATCCTGTAACAAACACCATCTTATACATCCTCATCTACTTGAATAATAGAACCCAAGCAACAAAATTTATCACATTTTGGTATATCTACACTATCTAACTTGGCTCCACCGTTCACAATACGAGATTGGGTTAAATTGCAATGCATATACTTAGTTTTGTTCCTAGTAATCATCAATCCATTTGGCCCATCAAGTCCCTATTCCAATAAAATGACATTGTAACCTTCCTTGTATGTGCACTTTTTAAGTCAAATTATTAGAAAATGAGAGAGAGAGAGAGAGAGAGAGAGAGAGAGAGAGAGAGGAGGCAGAATACAATTGAGTGTATACGTCTCCCATTACATTTAAGTGGCGGTTACAAATCACAACCAAGTTTTTGAAAATTCAAACCATCGATTTTCATTACTACGATAAATATAGACTATACAAAAATTTGAGCTCATTTGAATTCTTGTAAGACACTCATCCAAGTAAAACAAAATCGACACACAAACTTTTTAAGTGCAGAAGTTTGTTGTCTTTAGATGAATGGCCTATAAGTATGAACTCAATTTTTATAATATAGGCTATTCACATGATATTTAAGAATATTAATGGCTTAATATTCAAATAATATCTGCGTGATGTAAAACAACTTGAGTGTCTTGTGTTTGCGGTACACTCGAGCTGTTTCTAGACTGACTCTCTCTCTCTCTTTCTTATATATATATATATGTATGCATATATATGATAAAAACATGTGTCCCCTTTGAAGCAATGAACTCTATAAGCTAGAAACCGGAAAGCTTTGAGGACTTTGGAATTGTATTTAAAATGATGAACAACAATATTAGGAAAGCCACATGATAGAGAAGAAGCTATAAAATCATCACAATTGCTAACACTGCTATGAAACAAGGATGATCAACCAAAGTATCACAACCACAAAACCCACGTCGTAAAGGAACGAGAGGTTGGAAGTAAGTTCATCACATCGGACGTAACACAACAAAAATTAAGAAGGCATCATATTGATGTAGCAACTTGAGATGCCTCCGTCATTGCCTGTGAGTGGTAGCCAATTGGAAGAAACATGAACGAAAAACATGAACAACATGGAGTAAACACGAGTGAATGTAGTTGTAGATCCACAATTAATTGATGTGTTGGAGACAACACTAACATGTGCATTCACATTTGGGTCCATAGGAGATTCCCTAGAATAGATGGGAAAGAAGACAACATTTGGAGGGCACTGAGAAGACCATGGGAGCACAATTTTGATGCGAATGCCAAACCATCAAGACACTACAAAGTATAATTGCGATACTCAACTCTTGACTATAATCTAGCACGTAGGATATATCTCTTATTGTCACCCATATCTCTTTTACCCTACTTCTGCCTCTACCTCCAAAGTATACAATGATAAAGCATGTTGGGTTGATGGGGTGCTTTTTTAAAATATGTTGGAGGGAGAAGCACAATCCAAAATATGTTGATGGGCATGTGATGGAGCTTGTCCTATAGAATCATACATTGTATTGTAAGCCTTTAAGGCTGGTTTGGTACATGGTGAATCATGGTGATAGGGAATGATGGTGAAACAAAAATGTTGATTGGTATGCATGGTGATAGTGATAGGAAATTTTTCCGTGGTGAATCCATGGTGAATTTTGGCCTGTTTTGTCCCCATGGAAAAGCATGGTGAATGATGGTGAAAAAAGTTCTTTTTAAGTCTCCATTAATATATGGACATATGTGCAAAGAAAAATTCTACTATATTTTTCCTTTCCTCCCTATGCAACATGTTTCCCTCCAAGATTTCTTTCCTGCCAACAAATTTTGACTTCCCACCAAAACTTATATTACTCTAAATACTATTTATATATCTTATTTTTTCAAACAATTTTTTTTCCCTTTATTTTTTTTATTTGTTAATGTACCCATTACCAACTAAAAATATTTATTTATCGTTAAAAATCTCCTTTCTAACTGAAAAATTTCCCGCCACAATGTTTCTCTTCAAGACGAGTTTTCTCCCTCAAAGACCAAATTTTCTGCCACACCTTTTTCATCCAAGACACCTTTTTTCCCTCTAGGACGACATTTCCCGCCACACATTTTTCCCTCCAAGATAAAGTTTCCCACTAAATCTTTTTTCTTTTTTGTAAGACAGTTTTCCGTCAAATCTTTTTCCCTCTAAGAAAATGTTTCTCACCACACCATTTTCCTCCCAAGATATCTTTTTTCCTCTAAGACATCGTTTCCCACCACACCATTTTCCCCCCAAGATAAAGGTTTCCACAATCTTTTTTTATGCAAGACAAAGTTTCCCGTCAAATCCTTTTCTCCTCCAATACAAAACTTTTCCGCCACACCTTTTTGTCCAAGACACCTTTTTTCTCCAAGACGACGTTTCCCGTCAAATTTTTTTTCCCTCCAAGAAAAACTTTTCCGAACACCTTTTTCCTCCAAGACAACGTTTCCCGTCACACCCTTATCCCTCCAAGATATTTCCTTAAATTAAATAGTTCATACCCATACTAAAAATTGATGATAGAATGTTTGTGTTATTCATGCCATAAGAAATTTTCATGTATGAGGTGTTTAATAAATATAATTTATATTTGTATAAGGTGTTTTCTATAAAAATAGTTCCCTATCTCCATCATCGTAACCATGTAACAAACAATACTTTTTAAATATTTTCCATCCCTTTCACCATCACCATGCATGTGTTACCAAACAACAATTTTTAACAATTTCACCATCACCATCACTGTCACTGTCACCATCACCATCACCATCACCATCACCACGTATCTTGTCACCACGTACCAAACGCAGCCTAAAAGAATTTAAATTAAGCTTGCTAGGGCCAACATGATTGGCTGGGGATACATTTCCTCAATGGAGGTCACATGTTGGATTCTCTTTAGGCTAGCCGAAGCATGGAGAAAGACACACACAAAAATAGACACAAGCATAGACAGAGAGGACACAGACACAGACACATACACAAAGACGGACATGGGACATGATGATTTTAGAAAATATCAAACACAACACATCGCCACAAAAAAAATCATATGTACATATCTATATAATTAATAAAAAAACACAAACAAGATCTACAACATTTTAAAGAAAACCACACGTTTTCTAAATCTAAGATATGCATGTGTGTGTGGAGTCATCCCCACTTCAAACTCCGAATTGCCCGACTCATTTGCCATTTCAACCAACAAGTACTAATAAAATATGCAATCAAAATCACTGCATATTCACATATAAATCAAGCGCAGAGTGCAAATCACTATAAACTCAAACTAACAATATATTAAAAAAAATCAAAATATAAACAAAACCCACCCACAATGGATAACCTACAAAAAGTTGCAGTAATAATTTCAGAACACTAAAACTGAAGAATTGTGTACATTTGAGAACAGTGAAAACTTGCTTTACAGTGATAAGGAGGAAGAGGATGTGTATAAATAGTTAAGGGAAGAGGAGGGAGAGGAGACCAATATGACGTAGGAGAAGAGAATGTGTGTTGGATAGTAGTTTCATTATGCTTGTGGTGTAAGAGGATGATGTGTGTTGAAGTACTTTATGGAGAAGGAGCTGAAAGTAATTGTTGACATACCCGGGGATGTGTGCTACTGTTGGACATATATTTGTGGCAGCGAGGAAGGGAAGAAGACCATTTGTGGAGCATGAGGAAATAGAGGGGAAGACATATAAAGAGGAGGAAGAAGAGGATGGGAAAATGGGGAGAAGGAAAAGGATGTAGAACAAGGACACTTTTGGGAGGCTGTTATGTCCGACGTGGACAAGCTGTGGACACATTTTCCGTGTGTCTATTGTGTCCAAGTAGGACACGTCTAGGATGGCCACGAAAGCCTTGGTAGTGTCCGTGCTTCCTGGATATTTTAGATGGCTAGTATTGGGATTCCCTTAGCTTAAGTGGTTGTGTGGCTTCAGGTGAAAGCCTATCACTTGAGGGTTTGGCATCCTGGTAGTGGGGAAAGTCACTATGTCAAGGCTTGTTCTTAGCTAGTTCCCGTTGCATTGGGCTGATGGTGGTTCATTTTTGTTAGGATATACTAAAATAAAGATATTTTGAAAGATGTACATTGATACATTTTTACTGATAGAGTTTAGGAAGTGTATACTGAACCAAGGAATGAGGTTTGGCAAAATTGGCGAAATTTCGCCCAAAAATTTCGATTTCGATGGGATATGGTACGGAAATGTGTGACTGTGTCGATTTTGATGAGTTTCGCCAAATTTTGATGATTTCGATGAATTTTGCCAAATTTCGATGAAAATTTTGATAATTGCAATCCTTGTTGTTATTATTGTTTTTTGAAGAGGAGCAAAGGGGGATTGGAGTTATTTCACCATTTAGTACTTATACATAATATATACTTATAGTATATCATAATTTCATTACATTTCCCTAATATTTGCTATTCAAATTATTAAATACTTATGCAATGCATGTGTTTTTAGTTTCTGCAATGTGGACGGCATGTATCCTAGTGGTGGTTTATTAGACAATGAAGGTTCTAGGAAGCCAACCACACCAACAAATAATGATTTAGCTTGGAAACATTGCACTAGTGTTCTTGGGACCAATGAAATGATTGACTATTGAGTCAATATCAACAACAAACTATCAACCCAAGTAAATGTGGGGATTCCCTACATATCCAATATTTGATATTATAACACAAATTAGTACATGCATGTATATAACTCATTCTTGCAAAATTGCATAACTTAATTCCTACATTTTCTCATCGAACCTTTCATCGAAATCCTCAAGAAATAGGACAATGCCCTTACCTCCCACATGAAGGACCACCCCCAACCTACCCCCACATAAAATTTTATTGCATAAAACGATGCATTTAGGTATAGAGATCACGCCTATAAAATTTCATAAATTAATTCGTTCATTTTGGCATCGAATCAGACACAGTTGCATCTATCGAATTTTTTGTTGAAATTTCAAAAAAATTTCGGTTTCCATGCTGTCGAAACGGCATCGAAATTGGATACCTCGTTCTTTATACTGAACAATACATGTAACATGATGCATGAGCGATAGGAAGATCTTAATGGCATGGGGCGTCGCATTGGAGTTACATGGACCAATTAATTCAACCAAGCACACAACTACCTTATTCAATTTTAGTATTCTATTTTTAACGAGCCATAACTTCTGTTCCACTTAATATTTTTGAGAATTTCCACTTATAGGTAAAATGGTTTTTTTATGTTTCTAATGAGTACTTGAAGGCCATCTGATTCAAAGTCACAAAGACATTATGTCCTTTTTGTTAGATAATGTCTTTATATATTCTGTTTGTTATTTTCCTTTTCTATATGGACCTCTGTGTAATTGCTCCACTTATATATATATGGGGTACACACATTGTGTAACCCTACGGTTTCTCAATTTGCTTTTCTCATGGTACCGGAGCAGGTGTAACCCTTGGGGGCGCCTCCTCTCTCTCTCCTTTCCCTCCCTCCCTTCCCTTTTCTCTCTTCTCCTCTCAGCCCCCCCGGCGCTGCGCTGCCGCTGCGGGCAGCAGTCGACCGCCGCTAGGCAACCCGCCGATCAGCTAGCGTAACTACAGCCCAAGCCGGCCGCACCGCCGCCGCCCGGCCTCCGCGTCGTGGTCTCCTCCTAGCAACCGCTTTCTCCGAGCAACCCCACCTCCCGGGCGCTTGTGTGAGCCTCTTCCGACTCCGTCTACTGCCTGCCCGTGTCGGCCTTTGAGCTGCCAGGTCCCTTGCTGTGCCTAGGCGTAGTCCGTATGTAACTGGTCCACCCAGTTTTTCTCCCGTGCCTGATGTCGCATAGCACGAGGACCTAGGCGGTCATCTACTGCTTGTACCTGCCTTCTACTGCTGGCCTTGGTGTTGGTTCTCTGTCTCCTGTGTCATGGCTTCCTCACTGAGAAAGTGAAAGTGAGAAACCGTAGGGTTACACAATGTGTACCCAATATATATATATATATATATATATATATATATATATAAGTGGAACAATTATGAGTAGGTTCATATAGAAAAGTAAATTAGAAAACAGAATAAATAAAGACATTTAACACTCCCCCTCAAGTTGGAGCATAGATATCAATCATGCCCAACTTGTCCACAAGAGAGCTAAAATGCTTCTTTGCCAGCAGCTTTGTAAAAATATCAACAACTTGATCTTTTGAGCGGGTAAATGGAGTACAGATTCGACCAGACAAGATTGTTTCTTTGATAAAATGGCAGTCAACTTCAATGTGCTTTGTGCGCTCATGATACACAGGATTATTAGCAATGAAGATGGCAGCTTTATTGTCACAATGCATAGGAATAGCAGTAGAAGACTCCACACAAGTCTTTCAAGAGAGATTGTACCCATAGCAGTTCACAAGCAGTGTGGGTCATAGCCCCGTATTCAGCCACAACACTGGATCTAGCAACAACATTTTGTTTTTTGCTCCTCCAAGTGACAAGATTACCTCCAACATATGTACAGTAGCCTGAAGTAGATTTCCTGTCAACCTTACTTCCAACATAATCAGAGTCAGAATAGCCTTCAAGAAAACAATGTCCATGCTTTCTATAACAGAGGCCTTTGCTAGGAGATTTCTTAAGGTATCTCAGAATATTACAAAGAGCATCCCAATGACACTGTCTTGGCTTATCCAGATACCTGCTAAGAAGACCAATAGCAGTAGAGATATCAACTCTAGTAACAGTCAGATAAATCATCTTACCAACCAGTCTCCTTTATTTTTTTATTGTCTGGAAACATAGGAGAAGCTTCATCATCCCAGTTAACATTGGGATCCATAGGAGTATCAGCAGGACGCGCTCCAATCATCCCAGTTTCCTGTAAGAGGTCAAGAACAAACTCCTCTGAGATAAGACAAGAGCACTAACAATTCTGGACATCTCAATGCCCAAAAAATATCACAGCTTCCCCAATCTTTAGTAGCAAAATGCTTGCACAAGTGTGTTTTAGTAGCCTGAATTTCAGTAGTATCATTGTCAGACAGAATGATATCATCAACATAAACAATCAGAATCACAATACCTAAAGATGTCTTTTTAGTAAAGACAGAGTGATCAACATGTGATCTCAGAAACCCAAAGGTAGTCAGTATCTTGCTCAATTTGTCAAACCATACCCGAGGACTCTGCTTGAGTCTGTAAATAATTTTTTTTAAACAACAAACCTTGTGTGACTCCCCCTGAGCAACAAACCCAGGTGGTTGCTTCATATAGACCATTTCTTGAAGATCACCATATAGAAAAGCATTTTTAGCATCCAGTTGAATAAGAGACCAATCTAAATTGATAGCAACAGAAAGGAGAACTCGAACAGAATTAAGTCTTGCAACAGGAGAGAACGTCTCAAAGTAGTCAATACCATCAGGTTGATACTCCACAACATATACCCATCTGCAGCCAACAAGCTTGCACTGAGGAGGTGGATCAACCAACTCCCAGGTTCCTCTATTACCAAGGGCAGTCATCTCCTTTGTCATGGCATTTGTCCAGGAAGAACTTTGTAAAGCATCATGGACATTCTTAGGAACAACAATAGCAAATAAAGCATCAACAAAATTACTGACATGAATGCTCAGATGTGCAGTAGAAACATGATTAACAATATTATGAGAAGTACAAGAACGAGTGCCTTTTCTGAGAGCAATAGGCAAATCTAAGTCAGAAGTTACCTCAGCAGGTGAAGGACCTTCTAGAGGAGAAGATTGGTGTTGCATGGGGGGGGTCTTGAGCAGTCTGTGACCTGTTCCTGCGTTGATACACAATAAGCGGAGGAGAGGCAGTTTTAGCAGGTGAAGTATCAGAGATGCAATCACTGATGACTGGTAACGGCGCTGTTATTGTATCTGAACCCAGGGTATCTTCTTTAGCAGAATAAAAAGGTGTATCCTCAAAGAAGACCACATCACTACTCGTGAACCATTTTTTAGTAGTAGGACTATAACACTGATGCCCTTTTTGAGTACATGAATAACCCAAGAAAATGCATTTTTCTGCTCTAGGAGATAATTTGTCATCATTCGGTCCAAGTATGCGCACAAAGCAGGTAGATCCAAATATCCGTGGAGGTACAGAAAAAGAGGCACAATAGGTTGTAGAACCTGTACAGGAATCTTGTTCCCAATGACAGAAGAAGGCATTTGATTAATCAGAAAGCAGGCAGTCAGGATGGCTTCTGGCCAAAAATATCTAGGCACATTAGAATGTAGCATGATGGTTCTAGCAACCTCAGGTAAATGTCTATTTTTCCTCTCTGCAACTCCATTTTGTTGAGGTGTATAGGCACACGATGTTTGGTGAATAGTACCAACAGAACGAAAAAACACCTCAACTTCTTTCTGAACAAATTCCAAAGCATTATCTGTTCTCATAATTTTAACAGGCATAGAATACTGAGTTTTAATTTCAGCAAAGAAGAATTTTATTGTAGATAATACTTGAGACCGATTTTTCAGAAGAAACAACCATGTAGCACGAGAAAAATCATCAATAAATAGAATAAAGTATTTATTTCCAAATAAACTTGGAACATGACAAGGACCCCATACATCCGCATGGACAAGATCAAAAATATTTTTACTACTAATATGAGACCGTTTAGGATAGACAGTTCTAGATTGTTTTCCTAACTGACACGACTCACACTGAAAACTGTGTGCCTACACTAGAAATGACATGTTTTATTTTCTCAGATGACGGATGTCTAAGTCTGTAATGCCACTGCAACGCTGAAACTGACGATGAAAGTGCTGACACTAGAGCTAGGGTACCGATCTTTTTCAATTCATCCTGATAATAGAGGAATAGAGGCCATCAGGTCCTTCATGCCCCCCACCAATCTTCATCCTCGTGCGAAGGTCCTGAAAAGTACAAGTACCAAGAATAAAAGTGAGATTGCAGTTCAGGCTACGAACAATTTTGCTAACAGATAGTAAGTTTAGTGGAAAATGAGGCACATATAAAACAAATTTCAACAGAAATTGAGAAACAATGTCTCCAATCCCAGATATAGCAGATTTTGAGCCATCAACAAGCATAACAGACGATTTAGAAACCGGTTTAGATAAATTTGAGAAAAGGGACCGATTTCTAGAAATGTGCGAATAAGCACCCGAATCAATCACCCATTTGTATTACCAGTACTAGATGAAGGTGCACTTAGAAAGGAAGAATCACAACCAGAGTAGGTTGCGGCATGAGCTCCAGTAGTGGCAGTAGAGGACGATCCAACACGCTCGAGCAATAGGCATTCCACCTCGAAATGGATGAATTCAACAATAGTAGAGCTGGACGTGTCAGTAGCTTGGGGCTGGGTAGCTATCTCAGAGGTAGTATTGGCATTAGTATAGCAACATTGGCCCAGGCAGGTTTGCCATACTTCTCCCAACACTTTTCTTCAACGTGGTTAGACCGACCACATAAATTGTAAAAACGCTGACCAGACTGAGGGCGAGAAGCATTGGGAGGGCCAGAGGACGCTCCACGTCTAAACGAATCGCGCCCCCTTCTAGCTCCAAGAGGAGGGCGGTTCTCCTGAAAACGACCACGGTCGCGGCCACGACCACGACCCGACATAGCAGCTAGGGCAGTAGTATCTCCAGTCTCAGTAGGTAACTCAGAAGATGAAGCAGGCAGACGTTGAAGGTGCTGAAATGCACTCTGCAACGTAGGCAGTGAATCACTAGCAAGGATCTGATCCACAACTCCAACATAAGATTCAGGCATGCCACACAAGAAATGGACTACCTGCAACTCCTGACGTTGACGTTGCATGGTAGCCAAGTCAGTGGATAGAGGGTGGTAGGTCTCCAATTCACCCCAGAGTCCTTTGAAGGTAGAGAAGTAATCAACAATGTCAGGTCCCGAGAATTGTAGACGAGTCAGCTGCTTATTTATATCAAACACCTTCTTGGGATTTTTGCTGTGATAATAAGTGCTAGCCAGCTGATCCCACATTTCCTTCGTTGTAGGTAGATATAGTAAGGTAACACTGATTTTTGTCTCGCTGTTGTTGAGAATCCATGTCATCACATTGGAGTCATCTTTGACCCAGTCATCATAGGCCTTGATATCCTTGGAGTCAGTAGTAGGAGCAGGCGCGGGAGGTGGATCGCGCGTCAAATGAGAATGTTTCCCCTGGGATTTAGCATAAATCTCCATGGAACAGACACAATGTTGGTAGTTGTGCCCATCCAACTTGACAGTAGTAACCTGATGGCGATGATCGTCATGTGAGGACGCCATGACACATAGGGCAGAGCACCAACACCCAAGGCGAGCAGTAGAAGGCAGGTACAGGCAGCAGCTGACCGCCTAGATCCTCAGCTAGGCGGCAACATGCACAGTAAAAGAATTGGATGGACCAGTTACATACAGGCTACGCCTAGGCGCAGCAAAAGACTCGGAGGATCAAAGGCCTATGCGGGTAGGGAGTAGACGGAGCCGAAAAAAAATTCATACCGGTGCCCGGGAGTTGCGGGCGGCTCAGACGAGATCGCTGCTAGAAGGAACCGGCGAGGCGGATGGACGGCTGCGGCGGGATCAAACCAGCAGTACGGCGGACGGCTAGGGTAAGCAGCAGCGGCGGTGCTAGCTGTGCTGCGGCAGTAGCAGCCCGCGGCCCGGCGGCTACGGCTGGCCGGCTGCGCTGCTGCGGGTGGGAGAGAGGGTAAGGGAAGGAGGGGAAGAGAGAGAGAGTGGCGGCGCCCAGATCTCAGATCTGCTCTGGTACCATGAGAAGTGAAAGTGAGAAACCGTAGGGTTACACAATGTGTGTACCCAATATATATATAAGTGGAACAATTACAAGTAGGTCCATATAGAAAAGTAAATTAGAAAACAGAATAAATAAAGACATTATTTAACACTCACATGACGATCATCGCCGTCAAGTTACTACTGTCAAGCTGGATGGGCGCAACTACCAACACTGGGTTTGTTCCATGGAGATTTATGCTAAATCCCAGGGCAAACATTCCCACCTGACGCACGATCCACCTTCCGCTCCTGCTTCTACTGCCGACTCTAGGATATCAAGGCCTATGATGACTGGGTCAAAGATGATTCGACTGTGATGACCTGGATTCTCAACAACAACGAAACAAAAATCAGTGTTACCTTACTACGTCTACCTACTGCTAAGGAAATGTGGGATCAGATGGCAAGCACTTACTCTCACAACAAAAATCCCAAGGAGTTTGACTTAAATAAGCATCTGACTTGTCTACAATTCTCGGGACCTGACCTTACTGATTACTTCTCTGCCTTCAAGGGACTCTGGGGTGAACTGGAGACCTATCACCCTCTGTCGACTGATTTGGCTACCATGCAACGTCAAAGACAGGAGTTGCAGGTAGTCCAATTTTTGTGTGGCCTTCCTAAGTCTTATGCTGGAGTTGTGGATCAGATTCTCGCCAGTGATCCACTGCCTACGTTGCAGAGTGCCTTTCAGCGCCTTCAACGACTGCCTGCCTCATCTTCTGAGTTAGTTGCTGATACTGGTGATACTACTGCCCTAGCTGCTATGTCAGGCAGTGTTCGTGGCCGCGACCGTGGTCGCTTTCAGGAGAACCTCCCTCTTAGCTCTGGGAGGGGGCGTGGTTCGTTTGGACGTGGTGTGTCCTCTGGCCCTCCTAATGCTTCTCGTCCTCCATCTGGTCAGTGCTTCTGCAATTTCTGTGGTCGATCTAACCACGTTGAAGAAAAGTGTTGGGAGAAGTATGGCAAACCTTCCTGGGCCAATGCTGCTTTTAAAGCCAATGCTACTTCTGAGGTTGCTATCCAACCTCAAGCTATTGATTCGTTTAGCTCTACTACTGTTGATTTCATCCGTTCTGAGGTGGAACGCCTACTACTGGAGCGCACTGGGTCATCATCTACTGCTACTACTGAAGCTCATGCTGCAACCTACTCTGGTTGTGATTATGCTTTTCTAAGTGCACCCTCGTATAGTACTGGTAATACAAGAGGGGTGATTGATTCAGGTGCTTCTTCTCACATTTCTAGAAACCGGTCTCTTTTCTCGAATTTATCTAAACCAGTATCTAAATCTTCTGTTATGCTTGTTGTTGGCTTAAAATCTGACGTGTCTGGAATTGGTGACATTGTTGCTCAGTTTTTGTTGAAATATGCTCTATATGTGCATCATTTTCCTCTAAACTTACTATATGTTAGAAAAATTGTGCATAGCTTGAACTGCAGTCTCACCTTTGTTCTTGGTACTTGTATTTTTCAGGACCTTCGCACGAGGATGAAGATTGGTGGGGGGCATGAAGGACCTGATGGTCTCTACTATCTGGATGAGTTGAAAAAGATCGACACTCTGGCATTAGCTTCAGCACTATCATCTTCAGTTTCAGCTTTGCAGTGGCACTACAGACTTGGACATCCGTCTTTGAGAAAATAAAGCATGTCATTTCTGGTGTAGGAACACATTTTTCAGTGCGAGTCGTGTCAGTTAGGAAAACAGTCTAGAACTGTCTATCCTAAACGATCTCAGATTAGTAGTAAAAATATTTTTGATCTTGTTCATGCGGATGTATGGGGTCCTTGTCATGTTCCAAATTTATCTGGAAATATATACTTTATTCTGTTTATTGATGATTTTTCTCGTGCCACATGGTTGTTTCTTCTGAAAGATCGGTCCCAAGTATTGCCTACAATAAAATTCTTCTTTGCTGAAATTAAAACCAGTATTCTATGCATGTTAAAATTCTGAGAACAGATGCTTTGGAGTTTGTTCAGAAAGAAGTTGAGTTGTTTTTTCGTTCTGTCAGTACTATTCATCAAACATCGTGTGCCTATACACCTCAACAAAATGGAGTTGCAGAGAGGAAAAATAGACATTTACTTGAGGTTACTACAACCATCATGCTCCACTCTAATGTTCCTAGACATTTTTGGCCAGAAGCCATCCTTACTGCCTGTTTTCTAATTAATCGAATGTCTTCTTCTGTGATTGGTAACAAGATTCCAGTACAGGTTTTACAACCAAATATGCCTCTTTTTTCTGTTCCTCCGAGGATATTTGGATCTACATGCTTTGTGCGTTTACTTGGACCGAATTATGACAAATTATCTCCTAGAGCGGAAAATGCATTTTCTTAGGTTATTCATGTACTCAAAAAGGGTATCGGTGCTATAGTCCTACTACTAAAAAATGGTTCACGAGTAGTGATGTGGTCTTCTTTGAGGATATACACCGTTTTATTCTGCTAAAGGGGATACCTTGAGTTCAGATATAATAACAACACCATTACCAGTCATTAATGATTGCATATCTGATACTTCACCTGCTGAAATTGCTTCTCCTCCTCTTATTGTGTATCAACGCAGGAACAGATCACAAACTGCTCAAGACCCCCCCATACAACACCAGTCTCCTCTAGAAGGTCCTACACCTGATGAGTTAACTTCTGACTTAGATTTGCTTATTGCTCTCAGGAAAGGTACTCGTTCTTGTACCTCTCATAATATTGCTAATCATGTTTCTACTGCACATCTGAGTATTCATGTCTGTAATTTTGTTGCTGCTCTATCTGCTATTGTTGTTCCTAAGAATATCCATGATGCTTTACAAAGTTCTGCCTGGACAAATGCCATGACAGAGGAAATGATTGCCCTTGCTGATAGACAAGGAAGCACGAACACGTTTCTAGACACGGACACTGACACAGATACGGACACGGGACACGACAAATTTCTAAAATGTAGGACACGGACACGTCATTGGATGAGGGGATTTTTTTTAATATATACATATATGCGGGTGTATGACGTATGAATTGGAATTTATCTTAAAATTTTGTCCATATTAATGTATCTATGTATGTATAATCTTATATGCAAATAGATGTGTCTTTATGTTTATGGTAAAAACAATATGAAGTAGAAACCTAAATGCATGTTTCATGTAAATATATATGAGTTTGCATTACTCATTTAACAACTTGTCTACTATAATTTGACTTGTAATCTCTGATTCAGCCTAAAATTTGCATATTGGTTCTTTTCTAACAGAATTGTTTGTGAGTGATTAGATCTCAGCTCTATATTAGATTTTCTCAGTAATAAGGCATAAACATCAGCTGTATATTAAACATTTGCACTCTTAAATAGGCTATGCAGCAACAACAGCTGCCGTAATGTGTCCAGGAAGTGTCTACGCAGTGTCCAGCTGTGTCCGGGGTGCAAAAAAGAATGAAATGAACTGGACACGTCCCAGCCGTGTCCAAAACGTTTTGGACCGTGTCCGGGAAGTGTTTGTGTCCAAAATGTGTCCGACACAGACACAGGGGCTGTCTAGAAGTGTTCGTGCTTCCTAGCTGATAGAGGAACTTGGGAGTCGGTGGATCCACCTCCAGATTGCAAGCCTGTTGGCTGCAGATGTGTATATGATGTGAAGTATCAACCTGATGGAACTGTGGAACGTCTGAAGGCACGCCTGGTGGCCAAAGGGTATACTCAAACCTACGGTATTGATTATTTTGGGACTTTCTCTCCTGTTGCAAGACTTAATTCTGTCCGAGTACTTCTTTCTGTTGTTGTCAACTTGGATTGGCCACTTATTCAGCTGGATGTTAAAAATGCTTTTTTGTATGGTGATTTTCAAGAAGTGGTCTATATGGAGCAACCACCTGGGTTTGTTGCTCAGGGGGAGTCACACAAGGTTTGCCGTCTAAAAAAATCTATTTATGGACTCAAGTAGAGTCCTCGGGCATGGTTTGACAAATTGAACAAAATACTGGCTACCTTTGGATTTCAGAGATCACATGTTGATCACTCTGTCTTTACTAAAAAGACATCGTCTGGTATTGTGATTCTGATTGTTTATGTTGATGATCCTGTCTGGCAACGATGTTACTGAAATTCAGGCTACTCAGGCACACTTGTGCAAGCATTTTGCTACTAAAGACTTGGGAAAGCTACGATATTTTCTGGGCATTGAGGTGTCCAGAACTGCTAGTGCTCTTATCTTATCTCAGAGGAAGTATGTTCTTGATCTTTTACAGGAGACTGGGATGCTAGGAGCGTGTCCTTCCGATACTCTTCTGGATCCCAATGTGAATTGGGATGATGAAGCATCTCCTATATTTCCGGACAATAAAAAATATAGGAGACTGGTTGGTAAAATGATTTATCTGACTGTTACTAGAGCTGATATCTCTACTGCTGTTGGTCTTCTTAGCAGGTATCTTGATAAGCCTAGATAGTGTCACTGGGATGCCCTTTGTAATATTTTGCGATACCTTAAGAAATCTCCTGGCAAAGGCCTCTGTTATAGAAAGCATGGACATTGTTCACTTGAAGGTTATTCTTACTCTGATTATGCTGGAAGTAAGATTGATAGGAAATCTACTTCAGGCTATTGCACTTATGTTGGAGGAAATCATGTCACTTGGAGGAGCAAAAAGCAAAATGTTGCTAGATCTAGTGCCGAGGTTGAGTACAGGGCTATGGCCCACACTGCTTGTGAACTGTTATGGGTACAATC
>OY856409.1:201383823-201782323 GCA_963693085.1 Alisma plantago-aquatica
AAGTGTTGTTCCACTAAACAAGTTAGGGAATAGCCTAACATTTTGACATTTAAACATTGTTCTATTATTTCCTAGAATAATATTGGTTCTCATTCAAAGACGAGGACTAAAGTTCAAAAATCAACTTTAGTCCAACTGACCTATGTAATGATACATGAATTTGATGGGATAATAGCTCCCAAACAAAGATACTAATTGTGTACCTTTGTATAAATTTTTTATGGAATGAAGTATTTCCAATTATTGATCTCCATGAATTGGTTAAGAGAGACATTTGTAATTCTAGAATAATATATGTCACTATAGTCTCTAAATATAGTGTTTTAAAGTTTCATAATTAGTGTTAGGGTTTGTAATCTAGGAGTATGATGCATATATTTCCATTCCAGTATTCTCTATTATTTTGACTACATCATCTATGATCAAAGTCTCATAATGTTGCATGATCTCAGATTCTAATTCATCAAATAATTACCAAAATTTCATAATGGTTTATTATATTACTAACATGTTTGTAGATTTTTGATCAAGGACTTTAAAACCAACATACTTTAACATATACACATATATTAGATCCCATTTACGCATATAAAAGTTGTAATTTCACCTATAGCTCAACAATATCTAATATAGAGTCATTTTTAGAAAGAAAATCATTTATATTTATAAAATGTTCTTATTTTTCATGTAAGACTCTTCATTAAATCCGAAAAAGTCCAACCTAAGTCATCCATCAATATAGTCTAGTCTAAGTTGATGTAGTACTCCAGTCCATATTATAATAAATTCAATAATTATAATCATGGTTATCGATTTGTAAAAGTGTAGAATTAGTTTTTGGGATATAACCAAATTTACAAATCTCTATTTATTAATGAACCAACAACATATACCATAGATATTAGGTACTGAACAAAAAATATATGCTATTATTACTATGTCTTTAAAAAAATCCCTTAAATATCAACTGACCCTCTATTTAACATATAACTACTGGTTATTTCCCAGAATAAGATGTATATGTATATATATATATATATATATATATATATATATATATGTGTGTGTGTGTGTGTGTGTGTGTGTGTGTGTGTGTGTGTGTGTATGTATATATATGTAGAATATATATACATAAGTTAGTATAGTCATTATTTTAGAAATGATAAAATATTCCATGTAAGGTTATGATTATGTTTTATAATTAATAGATTCTAATATTATGCTATAGAGTTTTAGTGTAAGCTGGTAGCATATATGCACATATGCAAATTTATATATGTATATGTATCTTAGGGTTAAGCAACAAATGAATCTAACTAATAATGCATTATGTTTAAACAACTCAGATTCTAATTATCTTCCTTTCTATCATTTCTATTTATCTAGTATTGAATTTCTTATAAAATGAAACTACAGGAAATAAAGGACTAACATATAGATCACACACCATTAAACTAGTGTATAGTGAACCAGGTCTTGACTACATCCCATGATCGAGGTTATATCATGTTGACTTTGGTTATTCATGGACCCAAAGTGTAGATGATCTCTAAGTGTAGTGTTCCAAGGGATGCATGATCATCTTCAACTCCATCACAATGTTTCTTATAGTTATGATGTTATAACTCCAATTACATGTTGAGTTGTCGGTGTCAAGATGAGGGATATTGTAATGAATTGAAACTTAACATCTTGACTCTAGAAATCCTATTCCCATGATTAGGAGATTAGAACATTTTGTTTATTAGATTTGATATACCTTAATGAATTTTAGTATTAAGAGAGAATTATTGCCCCCTCTCCCACAATATGTTGATGCCCAGTGGGCTATTAAATCAGGGAATGTTTGTCCAGTGGTTTGAACCTGGCTCCCTTCATTGGGGAACACTTGAATTTACCGGTGTGATATCCCTTTTCGAATACCTTACTGAGTTTTGGTAGCACATTATGTGGCATAAGGTCAGATGATAAACATCCAAATATTAACATAATGACATGTATATGTGTTAACATGTAAATAAGTTCATCAAATATGTCACACATGCTTCCCTTGCTAACCAATATGCCCATGATGGATAAAATATGATTAATAAGAAGTTAATGTTCTTTGAACAACAATGTGAAGTTTTCATTTCCATAAATATGAATATGTGTTATTATATAAATAAGTATTGAATTGATATACTTAATAGTTTAGATTATAAGAATGTGCAATTTCATGTATAATAATATAAAGAAACTCTTTTGTAAACAAATTGAAGATAATAACTGAATTAAGTGAATTTTGAAAATAAATATATAATATTTTGATATATATAACGACGATGATACAAATATACTAACGGTACCATATTTCATAAAATGAAGTATCAAAACTAAAACATAATTGAAAAATTGTGATCCTTGGGTCCTATTTATCTTGGGTGTCGATTTTCACATTATTTGAATAATTATTATTATTATTATCATAAATTCATTTAGGAAAAGAAAATACAACTTAATGTCAAAGAAATAAATAGTATAATTATATTCTAAAAGTGTAAACTGATGATGGAGTCAAATTTTAGATTTCATAATGAGTCTATGATTTAATTTTCATACTAATGGGTAGCTCTAGATACATACACTAATTTACAAAGAAAAAACGAGTTCTTCTCCAAAATAATAAATAATATGGTTGTTGACTTCAAAAGTGGAAATAAACCCCAAATTCAAAATCCACATACCAAGCTTGCTCTATCTCACGTCAAGATTTTCACATTCATTGGATAAAAACATCTAACCTAGTGTATAATAGGAGAGAGAATATAATTTATAGTCCAAAATATCCAATATAGTAAACTTTTCCAACAATAAAATTAATGACAAATTTTGACTCTTCATGTTTAGGTTTGCTTCTAGGACAAGTATCTCATCTTTTGTTTGTCTCTAGATGCCTCAAATTCAGTAAGCAAAGAATATATATCATATAATCTATAATTATTAAGTAAAATACTAAATGCCCTCAAAAGTAAAAAATAATGTCAAAACTGGATTCAAAATACCTTATTTAGACTAGGTTCCAAATTGGGATGCACTTTGTTTGAGTCCTAAAATAAATAAGGAAATCAAAATACACAATTACTACCTAAACGTATATTATTTATTAACCATTGAACTTTGTTTTCCTGAACTCGGTGCATTAAATCGGTCACCCATGTTTTCCTTTTCCTTATCTTAGGAGAAAGCTTAATTCTAGCTGTGGGATCCATATCCCATGACGGGTGTTTTTTCTCCTACCTCCTGCTCTGGTTCACATAGGAAACAATCTATTTTCCCTTCTATAATTCTTTCTCCTCTCTTTCCCTTCTCGTCTCAGTTTTCCTATCCTCTCATATTTCCTCTCCTCGCCCCTAACTCTAGTAACCCTACTATTTATAGACGTGTTCCCTATGGACTCGCCAACAAGATTCCGCACTTCACCTATTTGAACTTTGTTTTTCTACCCCTTTCTGTCTTCTTACGTCATAGGGTTGGTGGAACCCTAGGTCTTTGCTCCTTGACCTTTTCTACATTATCAGGAATTATAACCTAGTGTTGGTTTGGCCTCTATCCCAATGAGAAATCTTGACCTACTCCATCTACCTATATGGGATAGAGTGGCTATGACAAGGAGTGTCAGGACCTTCACAAGCTATGCTAAATGTAGCATCATCTTCAATATTCCCTGGTGGTGGCCCACACATCTCCAATTGGGTGAGTTTGTTTCTTGATTTTTTTCTCTCTTTTCCTTCCTATGTGATCTAGTTAATCAATCTTGGTTTTCCTAGCAACCTCGACACTTGTTTTCACCTCCATACATCTCAATTTTGCTCACAAATTCAGTTTGTGTAGTTTGTTCTGTATCACTTGGGTAACTCTTAGTTTTCCTACTCTCAAACCTTCTGTTAGTAATGGCAAAGAGACATGTTCTTGAGCTTCATTATTTGCTTCGACGTCCAGAAGGTGATTCTACAATTTTTACTACTAGGTAGCCAAGGAAAGGCTGTAAGGGTCGATGGAATCACCATGGGTTAGGAAACTCAATCCTGGTGATTGATACCAATGAGATTCTTGGTCCTAAACTCAAAAGTTCATTGCTTTATTGATTTCTTTTATCTGTAATGATCATATGATGGATTCTTTGTCTTCCCCCCATATACTCTTGATGACATTCTGCTTGATTTTCATCTCAGGTGGTGATATTTACCCATCTGCCATGGTCACTGTTTGGTTTTGTATTTTTTTGGAGGGGTAATTTGGTAAATGAGGCTAAGTATTATCATTTTGGCCTATGTGGTTTTAGGTAGTTCTGGGGCCACAAGTCTATGTTGCATTGGTCCAACTCATCTAGTTATTTTTTGATGGTTTACACATGTTGATTATTTGAAATTTCTGATTGGCTCAGTTTTGTGAAATTCATAGTAAATAACCATGAGTCATAAAAATGACAGAAAACATGCTTTAGAATCGGTTTTTTATTCTCTATAAATAGTGTAGTTTTATCACCTAAGTCAAATATAATAAATATATGACTTTTTCCAAGGGTTTTCCTAATTGGTTATATTTTTTAAATTTCATATCTAATAATCCAAAAGTCAAAAAATGAACTATAATATGTTATATAATAAGATCTACAAGATGGTATGGCTGTGATAACCTAAGTCAAAAACAAAAAAGAAGTTGAATCTCATGGTCTATACAATTAACGTAAACCCAACCCTAATCCTTCATATATGTTTAACAGGTGCTTTGTAGACCTAGCTTTGGACCTAGGACTGACTTTGGACTTATGTAAAATCTATTTGAGGTATGTGCATCTTTTCTATTATCTAGGAACTTCTATTATAGCCATATATTAATTCCCATATGAGACATGAGTTGAGATTCGTCTTATAATTATTTTTAAAATTATATTTTTCTTGTATACTACTTATGGGTCTTCTGACATTTTGGATGCTCTCATCGTATTATTTCATGATGACTAAACTTATAATTTCTTTTCCCTATTTGTGTGCATTCTTATTCTAAATTTATTTCTTATAGTCATACATGCATACAACCTTATTTATATAGGTGGTGCTATTTCCTCCCAGGGTGTGCTATCTCCATCCATTTACATAGGCATTATATCTTTGCCCAAGGTGTGCTATTTGTACCCATTATTTATTTATTTTTAGTCTGAGATCCTATGGTGTCTTAGACCTTCTTGAAATACTTTTAGTATTTGCTTGTTACATGCACAATTATGATATTGTGAATGGAAAAAATTTAAAGGCAGGAATTTCTACTTGATACTCATTAGTATATACATGCCTCATCTCTTGACCTGATATTTCTCTTGGAACTTATTTCTCTTGATCATCCCTTATTTTGACGCTCTTCTTTTGAACTTCCTAAAGTAGTGCCTAGTTGTTATTTACTACACATACTCATTTTTGCTGACGTTTTGGGTGTTTTTTTTCAACCCACCCAGAGGTAGCACAACCGAGGTGTAGGACATGGAGGACATTACATGCAAACATTGACCGAGCCTATGGAGAAGACTCTTAATGGGAGATAGAGTTGATGTATATTAGATATGCCTCTACTTAGATCCTTATGATATAGCATTCATGTAAATCCTATATGGGAGATGATGATGTACTTTTATAAAATTGAATATAATCATGTTTCATTTTATTCTACTGCTATTCTTTGGTCTCTTATTGTATACCATTACTTTAATTTGAGAGAAAAAAGCACCTATTTCAGCATGCTTGTCAGTTTGTTTGGAATAGATGTGTTTTTTCTCAAAATTTAGTAGGGAGTAGATCCCCTATTGGTTACAAGATGGTATCGCAGCCCATTGTGGTAGGAATCTGAGTATTCCAATTCTATCTCCCTAGTTAGAACCCTTGTCTTACATAGTCACCCTCTAGGTGAGATGTTTACCCCAGATTCACCTATATTATTCTTGAGATTATCAAAGATTGATTTAGATTTTTACAGGTAAGAATCATGATTAGTAAACCCTAATGATTGGTGATACATAAGTATGTACCTTATATAGATTAATGGAGAATATTTGTCTAGATGTTATGGACTTTGACCTCTGGATGGAGGATATTGCTAGTAATGAAGAGTATATAAGGATATTAAGTTAACCCTAGTATGATGAGACTTTAGTTGATCAAACCTTATGGTGAAGGATAGTTATGGTAGATATCTTTGGAAATGATAAGGTTTTACTTGAGGATGGAGCAGGTTAGGAAGATGTGAATATAACATGAAAAAGAGATCCTAACATGGAAATATTTTTACTTGATTTCTTGCCTTGATTTTGGGCCCTATCTTCAATTTTTATCACAGTTTTGACATCAAATTAATTTCTAAATAATATTATATTCAAAAAAACATTTACATGTTTTTATCAAATATTTCTTGGGTGACATCACAATGAAGGTATGTGAGAAGTCTAGATAGAGAAATCATACAATTAGTTAAAATAGATATCCTAAACCATGTTTTGGTGTTTGGAGTGATGAATAGGGAGATGTGTCTTATGATGATGTTTTAGTTGACCTACCCTTTTTCACCCTATGAATTTTTTGATGATAATCTGGATCTTAGGGTTGATAGGTTAGTAGCACAAAGACCTACAACTCAATCCTAGGTGAGTATGACATGTTAGTTGGATGCTTGACTTATTAACTAAAAGAAACAAAAGTAATCCTTGTACCTTGATGATGCTTAGCTTGACTTATTAGGTTAATCCTTTTAAGAGGTGAAGTCATAGACTCTAGGTTGTAATTCAAGTGCAAGGGTTGCTAGATCATAAATGATAGATGCATTAACTAACTCTTAGTAGCTTTATGAAAAAATGTTGGATGCATAATAATAATCACCTAACTAAGATAATGAATGAACTCATCTGAGTTGATTAGGTGAATGCTAATTAAAATATTTTTTGCAAATTGAAAATTTAACTTACCTAAAGTGATGACAATACATAATGCAAGGTAGTAATTTGATCTAAAAATTATAAAAGGATCAATTTTTATGTCTCTTTTCACTAACTTGTTATAGTACTGAAACCTTAGATAATCACTTTAAAAATGTCATTGGCATAACCTTTACCCACTGATGACAATAAATTGATGTGAAAATACATTAAGTGTGAAATAATCCTAATGATTAATGTGTGCATAAATTTTTTTAGTAATTCATTCAAACATTTACAATCCCTAATTTTACACCTTGACTATAACATGACAAAAACATATATAAATAATAATACTACATGTAATGTCTTGGTCAACAGATACACAATAATTGATTAAGTTTTTTTATATTTGTAAATTTACTCAATTGATAACCCTAATACAAAGAAAAAATATAAATATTCATACTATGCTCTTAAAGTACCCACACACTTAATCCTTAAAAGAAGATGTCCGTGAAGACAATAATGATGAAATTACCATCACAATGATATAACTCTAACAAGTGATAATGTTGAAAAAACCCTAGGTTTTGACTTAACGCAAAATCTATAGCTTCACGTGTGAGAAGATAGTGGAAATAAGATGCTTGGACTAATATAGTTACATGTTGGTTAGTGGTGACTCTTTACTCTAGGTTTCGACTTCTTGGATTTCGGGGATGAAATCCTCTTTAAGGGGTGGAGTGTTATAACAAACTGAAACTTAACATCTTGACTCTATAAATCCTATTCCATGATTAGGAGATTATAATGCTTGTATTTCTTAGATTTAACCAAAATAGATTAAAGATATAATTAATTTTGTTTGCACATTAAGTGGCATAACGTTATATGATCAACATCCCATATTAACTTAATGACATGTATATGTATTAACATGTAAATAAGTTTATCAAATATGTCACACATGCTTCCCTTGCTAACTAATATAAAATATGATTAATAAGAAGTAAAATGTTCTTTGGAACAGCCATGTGAATTTTAATGTCCATAGATATGAATAATGTGTCAATATCTAAATAAGTATGAAATTAATAGTTTTAATGGATTAAATGAGTAAAATGTGGAATTTCGTGTATAATAATATAAGGAAACTCTTTTGTAAACAGATTGAAGATAATGACTCACTTAAGTGAATCTTGATAATAAAAATATAACATTTTGATATATATAACGACGATGAGCCAAAAATACTATATAATTCATGAAAAGGAAGTATCAAACTACAATATACTGGTAAATTCATGTTCTTGTCTTAGAATTAGCTTGGGTGCCAATTTTCACATTACTTGAATAATAATAATTATTATCCTGAATTCATTTTGGAAAAGAAAATACCACTTACAAACAAAAAAAATCAAATAATATATTTATTGACTCCAAAAATTGGAAACAAATGATGGAAATTATACATGCCATAATTAGTCCATGTTTGAATTTTCATACTAAATGGATAGTTCTAGATACTAAACTCGTTTCGAAAAGAAAAAAATTTGCTACACAACAATAAATAATATGTTTGATGGTTTTAAAAGTGGACATAAACCCCAAATTCAATATACACATATCAAGATTAGTATATATCAGAATTTTCACATTATCTAGATAAAAATGTTTGACCTAGTTTACTTTAGTTGAGAGAATATTATTTAAAGTCCAAAATATTAAATAAAATAGTAAACTTTTCAAATAGAATGCTAATGTCAACAACTGGACTTGTCATGTTTAGGTTTTCTTGTAGGCCAAATTTTACATGTTTTGGTTGTCTCTAGATGCCTCAAATTTAATAATTAAAGAATATATATCATATAATCTATAATTATTAAATAAAATATTAGATGTCCTCAAAAGTTTAAACTAATGTCGTAACCTGACTAGAATTTAGCCTATGTGCCAAATTTGGATTTATCTACACTATGTTCGAGTCCTAAAATAAATAAGGATAGAAAAATACACCATTAATACCTAAAAGTATACCGTTTATTAATCGATGAACTTTGTTTTCCTAATATGGAACATTAAATTGTTCATGTGGGTTTTCATTTTCCTTTTCTAAGGTAGGGGTTTAATTTTGGTTGTAGGATCTAGATCCCATAACGTCCATTTTGCCTCCTACCTCCCGCTCTGGTGCACACAAGCAACAACGTGTTTTCCCCTCTCTGATTTGCTCTTCTTCTCTTTCCCCCCTCGTCTGAATTTTCCTTTCCTTCCATATTTCCTTTCCTCACCATAAACTGTAGGAACCCTACTATTTATATATTTGTGGCATGTGGAGTGCTCGCCAATCCAGTTCCTCACCTCCCCTATTTTGGCTCTATTCTTCTCCCTATTTCCATCTTCTTACAATGTAGGGTCGGAGGAACCCAAGGTCTTTTTTCCCTAAACTTCACTGCATTACTAGGAAACATAACCTAGTGTTGGTTTGGCCTCTATCCGCATGAGCAATCTCAACCTACTCCATCTACCTATATGTGATAGAGGGGCTTCAATAAGGAGTGTCAGGACCTTCACACACTATGTTACATGTAGCCTTGGCTTTTGTATTCCCTCATGGTGGCTTGCACACCTCCAATTGGGTCAGTTTCTAGTGTCTAGTTATTTTCCCTCTTTTTCTACCTATGTGATCTAATTGATCAATCTCGGTTATCCTAGCAACCTCGACGCTTGTTTTAATTACCTCTAGTCATCTCATTTTTTCTCATAGATTCAGTTTGTGTAGTTTGTTCTGTATCACTGGGGTCCCTCACAGTTTTCCCACTCTTACACCTTATTCTAATAATGGCAGAGAGATAGGTTCTCAAGCTTCATCATCTACTTTGATGTCAGGATGATGATTCTACAATTTCGCCTACTAGGTACTCAAGGCAAGGTTGTAAGGGTCAATGGAATCACTCTATCTTGAGGAACTCAATTTTAGTGATTTCTACCATGACATTCTTAGTCATGAACTAAAAGGTTCATTGCTTTATCTATTTCTTTAGTCTATGATGATCAAACAATTGATTCTTTGTGTTCACCCTGTATGCTCTTGATGATATTCTGATTGATTTTCATCTCAGATGGTGACATATACCCATCTTCTTGGTCGCAATTTGATTTTCTTTTATTGTAGGAGGGTTTTTTTATAAATGAGGTTGAGTCTTATCTTTTTGGCCAACGTGGTTTTGGGTTGGCTCGAGGCCACCAGTATACACTTCATTTGTCCAACAAAGCTCGTTATTTTTTAAGATGGTTTACACATTTGGATTATTCAAAATTTCTGATTGGCAGAGTTTTGTGAAATTTGTAGTAAATAACTATGAGTGACAAAAATAATAGAAAATATGTTATAGAATTGGTGTTTTCTTCTCTATCTAATGGGTAGGTTTTATCACCTATGCAAATATAATAAATATGTGATTTTTTCAAAGGGTTTGCCTAATTGGTGGTATTTTTTTTAAATTCATAATTAATAATCCAAAAGTAAAAAAAAAGTAAAATTATGTTATCTAATCAGATATGCAACATGTTATGGCTTTGCTAAACTAATTCAACAAAAAACATAAAGGTGAATTTTAAGGTTTATACAATTAACAAAAACCTAACCCTAATCCTACGTATATTGTTAATAGGTGCTTTGGAGACCTAGGTTTGGATCTAGGAGTGAATTGAACTAAGCCTAACCCTAATCTGATGTATATGTTTAATAGGTGATTTGGAGACCTAGGTTTGGACCTAGAACTAAATTAGAACTTGTATAAACTCTATATAAGGTATGTGCATCTTTTCTATTTACTAGGCACTTCTATAATGATCATATCATGTTTCCCATATGAGGCATGAGTTAAGATTCATCTTATAATTCTTTTGAAAATTACATTTTTCTTGGATAGTACGTATGGGCCTTCTGACCCTACATGATATTGGGATGCTTTTATCCTATTAGTTCATAATGACTGAACTTATACTTGCCTTTCCCAATTAGACTAACTTTATTTCTTATAGTCGTGCATGCATACAACCTTATTTACAAAGGTGGTTCTATCTCCGCCCAGGGTGTGCTATCTCCATGCATTATTTTTTTATTTTTAGGATGAGATCCTATGGTGTCTCAACCCTTCTTGTAATAATTTTAGTCCTTTTTTGTTACATGAATAATATATGATATTATAAATGGAAAAAATTTAAAGGTAAGACTTCCTAATTGATATTCATTAGCTTGGACATGCCTCACCTCTTGACCTGATATTTCCCTTGGAACTATATCTCTTGATCACCCCTTATTTTAATGCTCTTCTTTTGAACTTTCTAAAGTAGTGCCTAGTTATTAGTTATTGCACATACTCAATTTTTGCTAACATCACTTTCTTTTGTTTTCCTCCTCATAGGTATTATTTTTTAACCCACCCAGAGGTAGCACAACCTAGGTGTACGAAATGGAGGACAATACATGAAGGCATGGACCTAGCATGCAAAGAAGACTCTTAATGTGAGATATAGTTGAGGTAGATTATATATCCCTCTACTTAGATCCTTATGATGTAACATTCATGTAAACCCTATATGGAATATAATGATGTATTTGTATAAAATTTAATATAGTCATGTTTGATTTTATTCCATTTTATACTTTGATCTCTTTTTTTGGTACCATTATTTTAATTTGAGAAAAAAATTACACCTATTCCATCATGATTATTAGTTTGTTTGGAATAGATTCGTTTGTTCTCAATATTTTGCAAGGAGTGGATACCCTATCAGGTCTCACTCTTTATAGATCTTCTTGTAATTTGATCTTCTAAAGTCATGGTAGTGGAAGATGTTGGTGAAGTAGGGTCGAGAAGACCGGTGGTAAGATCCTAACTAATGGAGGCCTTATCTTATCATCATTCAAACATTGTCTTATACATGTTGACATGAATTGTCAAACTTTGAAATTGAGTTTCTAGTATTTAAAGTTGATTGCCACAGAGATAGCACTCAAAGAAGTGGAAGCACACTCTAAAGATAAATCAGACTTTTAATTTATAATTGAAACCTTCAAGGATCCCCACAACTTAATACAGGGTCAAAGTAGATATACCGAGTCAAACATAGGGACGTGGGAATTTTTAGGACACTTTTGATCCTGCTCTTAAGTCAGTTAAGAAAAACTAATAGCTGATATAAGCAAAGAATGAGAATTAGTCTAGCAAAACAATGTGAAACTAAATAAAGCAAAGTAAAGGAAATAGAGTCTGTCAAATTCTACTAATCATGCGAACGAGTTCCTGGCTATGTAACATCAAGTTGGGCAGTCTATGCCCTTGTTCTCGGGCATAGACAATCCTCAAACACCCTATCAAGAAACATGCATCCAAACATAGCATGTGTTGTTGTAGTTGTTCTTGTGGTGTCATTCCACTCTGTCTCGTGCAACATGACTAAAACCTTATCAAAGACCTAAAACCTCTCCCAAGGATAACATATCAATACCTCTAAATATTCTAGATACCCACTCAGGTATAGAATATTTAAAGATGTTAGGAACAATGGAGAATCTGCATAGAACACAGACCATGAACTTGGGTGGGTAGAGGTGAACCCGATCGGGTTTGAGTAAACTCGATTGTTTCTAACTGAGCCTGATCAGGTTCAGGGTGTAGGTCACATCTACCCTACTGGTGTTCTAGACAATTCCTTCCTTTGATGTCCTCCTTTCAGATTTCAATTCAAACTACCTCCTCTTATCCATTTCTACAACAAATCTCTCAATCTTGATAGAAATGGATGTTTAAGTAAGAAAGAGATGAACCAAACCAACAATCATAATTGGAAAGAGACGATAGAGCATAAAATATACTAGATCTTGAATAAAACCATGTGCTAAGAAGGAGCTCAACCAGCCTTTAACAAGTATAAATGGCACTAAAAAAAGATGGAAGAACATTTTTTGTATAGAAATAAAGGAGAGAAGTATAAGAAGAGGCCGAAGAAGAGATTTAGCCCTTAGAGGAAATGTGGATCTCGCACATTAGCCTCCGGAAGGGTTATATCTCATCCTTGGGTCATGCTTCTTAATCTTCTGGACTCTTGAGCCTCCTTTCGCCTTGATTCCGCCCCAAACAACAACCTTGGTGGATGTATGAAGGTGGAAGGGGGTTGAGAATGGCTGGAACTGGGTGAAGGATGGTGGAAATAATGGTGGATGGAAGCAAACCAAAGGGATGTATGTAGGGTGTGTTCTTCATCCCTCTTAGACGTTTGGGTGAATGATGGTGGAAATGGTGGTGGATGGAAGCAAACCAAAGGGATGTATGTAGGGTGTGTTCTTCATCCCTCTTGGACCTTGGGACTCTCCCACAGAGCTCTGGGAACTAATGGTTCCCAAAACTAAAAACCAAGACCCAAAAGGATCAGAACCCCTTTCTAGGTAGCAAGGTTCAAGTGTTTATAGCAATAGGAGATTATATAGTTTAGGTGGTTTTTGGCTTCTCAGTGGGTGTTGATGATGTGGAGTTCCAGCAATTAGTGACCTCTCATCGACAAACCCAACTAGGTCCAGTCGAACGCGGACGAGTTCATACCTTGGTGCTCGTTGATGTGTACTGGGTCTGGGAGTTTCAACAGTCACTAAAGTATCAACGATCACTTACATATTAGCAGTCGTTAGTGTCTCAATGGTTGTTGGGATTATTCTTGTGAATTTCAATGGTGAACCCTACTAGATCCAGGACAACATGACCAAATTCAACCTGGTGTTTAAGTGATCATAGGGTTCTCCATAGTGACGAGGGTCTTTGCTTTCTACAATTGATGGGTTTTAAATCTTCGATGACCTTTACATTTTCCTTAGCAAATGTTGATGGTGAAGAGGCTCAACAGCTGTTGATATGTAGGTTTAATGGTCTCTGAAAGTGGAGGGTTCCAACGATCATTGAAGTGAAGTGTTGCACAAATCGGTTGCTGAATCCGACCGAGTTCAGGTAAACCTGATCGGGTTTAGGTAGCCAAATCGAGAGTATTGATGTCTTTCCGAGTTTTGCACATGCATGTCCCATAATTTCCTAGTTGAGCAGCATAATATTCAAATAATATACAAATTATAAAAAGATAAGAATGTAGAGTTATTTGGAGCATATTAAGACTATAACAACATAAAAATATAAACAAATACTTATTATAAACACCTAAATTTGAGTTTTATCAATCACTGTAAGCTTAAATCTTGCTTGTTCTCAAGAAATACTATGCTCAAAGAACAAAAAGATAACATCCAAATGAAGCATGGTGATAAATGTTAAGGTTAAGAAAAAATAGTTTAAAATGGAAATTCTCCTGATCCATGTTATTTCAGAAGAAACCCCCACCATTCAACAAAACCTTCTAAAGTACGATCAAAGAGCATCTAGGGAAATTAAGAGAATTCACTGTAACTTGTCAACACACTTGGGGGTTTGAATCATGATAAAATATTCATTATAGAATTGTGATAGAGGTAGTTAGATGGGTGATGAAGGCGAGTAATGAGTTGTTATCATGTGTTCATGTAGACTGATAAACAACAACATGCCTCCTACTTATTTAGGTCCTAAGATATAACAAATAGAAAAATACATTAACTACTTATCAGGATCTTGATCTACATTAGGTTTGTCCATGGAACGAGCAACAATCGCTACAGACTGAGCTCGTTGGCCCAAAGACGTACTACACTCAAACCAACCATGCTACTAGGTTGATCTCATAGGCCTCCTAAGGGTTCCTAGGCACTGATCAATGCACCTTTGGGGTGGCACTACCAGGCACGATATATGTTCATGAGCATAGTAATATAATGACTGGGACCCATTCACAACTCTCCTGAAAGAGAAAACAAATACTCATATTTTTATTCACTTTCAGGCTTTTATTCTCTACATTCTAATTTATAGGCTTGGGTGAGAACTTTTTTGAATATTTTGGATTTATGGGAGACCAAGCCTCTTTTGTAAATCTTTTTTTATCTATTTAACTCAATATAAGGTGAGTGGGCACATTGAGCATAAAGTAAAAAACACTTCAACTTGATTATTGGTAAAACTCATCATTCTAACTTGATACCTATGTGAAGAATAATAATTATTATTCAATGATCCTTAGTGCAGAGACGGTTCATGAATAACATAGCTTGGAGTTTTGATCAACCTTCAGATCTTTCCAGCAATCCCAAACCCTAGGTTTGTCATTCACAACATAGATCAAGGGAATAATGTTTTAGGCTATGAAAAAGTGCATAACCTTAGATTGATTTCCAAACTTAAGGAAAGGGTCAAAGAGCTAGTCAAGCAAGAGATCAGACAGTTCTAAGATGAAAATTGTGCATTTAGGCATAAAGATAAACATTTAACTATAAAATTCAAATAGCCTAATTGGAAAGATTACAAATTACAGAACAAAGTTGAACAATTTTGCTTAAAAATTTACACTAAATGCAGAGAGTAAACATGCATGCATGAAAAAATCAAGACGTAGAAGGGAGTATAGCCCTACCACCCTAAGATTAGTACTTTGCTCATCCTCAACCTAAACATGAGATAGTGGGAATGAATGTGTGGATGTACAGAAAGAAATTTATCGAATTCATAGTATGACACACGTGTGATAGGATATATTTAGGTAGTTAGAGGAAAGAAACTTTCTAATAAAGAACATGAAAAACAAAATTTATTTAAATAAAAAGAGAAAAGTAGGAGTAAGAGAAAGGGGGTGGTTGCCTCGCAATATAGACATTGGGATCCCAAATCCTAAGTTTCGTGACTAGTTCCACATGTGTCTTGCCGATGGGCCCCGTCATGTAGGAGTAGAGGAGGCGGAGATCGGGGCCCTTTCGAGTTTGAAGAAGAGGAATAAAATCCAGGGACTCAGTGAAGTCATCTCTATGTTGGAAATGATTTGAACTATTCTAAAATGAATTATTTGGCAGAGAAACCTCAAGGTACCCATTAAGGTATGAATTTTAATAGGCAGGCCCTAGGATTTCTACACATAATGAGGTGGAGGGAAGAGACTACAAGTTTTCTAGACTACCCCTCTCTTCTCTATCCGCCTCTAAACTTGATATTGGATCTTCTGATAGATTTTCATGTATAATTTGAGTCATCCAAACATCTTCTAAATAAGAAGTACACCCAAGTGAATCTGTTTGCAGTTCTACCACCCCAAGCTTGTTACATTCTATGGGGTTTGGGTATCTTCATGCTCATCAGCCATGTTGTGATGTATTTTCCATCCTGATCCTCTAGTGCCTACCAATCCTTGTAACTTAATGGTCGTGAATGTTAGCTTGTGCTGCTCTAGTTTTTTGTTGTCAGTGTATTCACTCCCCCAATTAGAAATGGCGTCATCATCTTCCTCAAACTGATTATTCCATACCATAGCAGGCATGCTAGTTGAACCAAAGTGACAAGTCTCAATGCGAGAGGTATCACCTTGGTTTGGAAAAAAGGTTGATTTTGGTTGCTTAAACTGATCCTCAAGTTGTGAGGTTGCTTGGCTGCCTTGTGGAGGACATAAGTAATCATCATCAAATCAGTCTTGTAGGTGATGTGTATCCTCTATTGGTTGCTCATATGAACCATCTAAATAAAATGAAGAGCTTCTCTAGTTGAGTGAGTCTTCATAGAAGAATACCGATGAATCCAATTGATAGCCTGAATAGGATAGTGAGAATATATCCACTTCAGGCGCAATGCAATGCTTTTGATGATTGTAATTTTATGGTAACCAAATTAATGAGTTCTTGAAGTACTTTTACATGTTCAACATCCTTATCATGGAGCTGTTGGACTTGGGAAAAAATGCTTTCAAGGCTCACTAATTCTGCCATGTCTTGATGTTGCAAATCCACTGAATCAAATTTTCCCACTTGGATGGCTCCATGTTCAACTACTTGAAGCACACTTCTACTGTAGTTCATGACTTTAGTGGCTACTTAGAGTTGATGATCTTGTATTTTGGGTAGCCCCTCAAATGAATTAACTTGGTCTTGGAGATGAGGTGCCAAGGATGACACAACTACAATGGCATGTTCTCTCTCTTGCTCCACTACATTGACTAGCTCTTGATCCCACAACAAATTGGAGATGGAGGGATGATCAACAATCTACCTTGTTGGAGCATCTATGTATGAAGATGGTGGAGGTGAGTATAACTCGACTGTTTGGAGTGCATGAATTTCAATTATTTTCCAATGGTCTGAGCTACAGAAAAATTCAAGAGGGAAGGTGGACAAAATAACTTTCCTTGCTAAAGTAAGGTCCATGGATGAAAAGGTATAAGAAAAAGGAAAACTATTTCAGTAGATATGAACAAGTATGTGCAAAAAAAAAAGATGAGCATTGCTTAATTGTACAAACTATGGTGACAAAACAAAATATTTGGGCTTGTAAATGTAGAAAACCACATCCCTAACAATAGACTGAAAAAGTTGACCGACCCTAAGATAGTGCTCCAAGAAGTGGAGTCGTGATCCAAAAGTAAATTAGAATTTTAAATTTATAATTTGAAACCTTCAAGGACCCCCACAACTCAATATGGTTTCAAAGTATATATAGTGGTCTAACACAAGGATGTGGGAATGTTTAGGACTCTTAATATCCTGCTCTTAAGTTAATTAAGAAAAACCAATAGTTCATATATGCAACGAACTTGAACTAGTATATCAAAATTATGCAAAACTAAACAAAACAAAGTAAAGGAAACATAGTTTGTTGAATCTACTAATTAGGAGAAGGAGTTCCAAGCTATGTAACCACAAGTAAGGCAGTCTATGCACCCATTCTCAGGTGCATAGAAAACCTTCAAACACCCTATCAAGCAACCCACATCCAAACATAGCACGTATATGATAGTTGTTCTAGTGGGGGTCATATGACTTGCTCTCGTGTAGCATGACTAAACCCCATCAAAGCCCCAAAACCTCTCTCAAGGATAACATATCAACCCCCATGAATATTTGGGATACCCTCTTATTGGATCCTAGATGGGTGATTAGATGCTCTAGAGGGGGGGTGAATAGAGCTGAAAGTACTTAAACAAAACTCATTAAACCTTCAAAATATATGACAAGATAAGGTTGCTAAATAGGCAATTTGAGTGAAACTAAATCATGCATAGCAAGGATAAGAGAGATTGAACATGCACCAATTAGACAAGCTATTTAGAGTGGTTCCACACTTCAAACTAGAAGTGTGTCAGTCCACTTGCCTAGAGAGGTCAACCTCTAGGACTTCCAACAATTGCACTATTATATTCACTTATAAGACTTACAATACATGACCAACAAAGGACTTACCTATCCAATACAAAGAGTCTTCAACCTTACCCACTTTGCAAGAGTCTTCGGCCTTCTCCAAGGACTTACCCACTCTTGCACAAGTCTTCGGCCTTGTAGGAATTAGCCACTCTTCTTGGATCTTCTGCCTTTGACTTCACCTTCACTCGGAGAAGCTTCCACCAAGGTCTTACCCACTTGAGCTTGAGTCTTCTACCTTCTCCGAGGGCTTACCCACTCTAGCTCCAAGTATTTAGCCTTGATCTTCACCAAGGGATGCCTTCCCTTGTTCTTCTTCACCTCTCTTGGACAAGAGAGAGAACCTTCATCTTCATGATTGCAAATGAGAGAAGTGGAGGTGGTGGAAGTGAGAGCCTCACAAGATATACATGTAGGACTAACTCTCTTACAGATTTCCTGTAACATCCCTGACCTGGGTTATGAGTTAACCCTAGGTGTTTTGCCTAAATATGTAATTAAATCTTTGTGATTAACTCTGAGCATGTAATTAAGCTTATCAGAAACGTATATTTCAGTATTTGCTCCTTTTTATTTAAAGTTGTAGCATTGTTTTGATATACAGGGACCTATGTGCAATTTACCCAGTTGAAAGGGTTAGCTTGCAATTTGCACATGATAAGATGTTCCTCTGATGTTGAGACATCATGAGAATCTCTTTGGCAAAGTTTGAGGGATTTCCCAAGCTAGAGCACCAAGGTGTAGCTGTGGAAGCAATCCCAGGGCTTGAAAACCCTAATTTGGGGTAAAATGCAATTTACCCAAATAAAGGGATGCAATTTGTAAATAATGTCATCTAAAGTATCTTTTTAGACTCTTGCCATCATTGAGAGAAGAAATGATGAGGAATTCACCTCAATTGAGTTATCAAGCTAAGAAATAGGCTTTGTGATTGAATAATCAGGGTACATGTGCAATATCCCTTTAAGTATGAACTTTATTATTAGATTGTTCTTCCTTGCCTTCTTTTCTATAACTTAAGATAAGGTTTGTCCTTAGAATAAAGAGGAAGGGACGAGCAAGTAATAAAGGAAGGACTTAGTTGGAATTAAGGGAAACTTATGAACTAATGTTGAAAATCCTACCCCATGTATATAAGCTCTCCTTCCCTTAGTTGCAAGGGAACTTAACCTTCGTTCCCTTACTGTTTCATTTCACCAAAGACGACCAAGGACTGCCTTGGAGCTAAGGAGGACGAACAAGGGGTGCAAGGTAGGTTTAAACCCCTCTTCTTGCCTAATTTCATGGTTAGAATTTGAATTCAAGGTCAGCTTCATGGCTAATTCTCGAAACCCTATCTTTCTAGCCGTCTCTTTTCATCCTTCCTTGGAGTTTTCACCTTGGCCAACCTGTGGGAACTCAAGGACGCCATTAGAGCTTGGAGCTTGAAAGCTTGGAGCTCAAGAAGAAAGCTTTAGGCGGGTTTTATAACTCTAAACCCATGCTTTACTATGTGCATCTTTATATGCGATTTGATGATAGCTCTTAGTATTTCCCTATTTTTCCTTGCTATTTTGCAAGTAAACTCGTGGGATATCTGTATTGTTCTTGAGCTAGAAGATGAAGGCGTGATTTCCAAGGAAAACCCACCGCTTTTCTTTTCCTTAAACGGTCCTAACAGTTTGCTCTCTCGGACTCAAGACCGCGAGGTGAGCAAACGGTCTCAAGACCATGAGGGGGCTCACGGACTCAAGACCATGAGGGGGCTCACGGTCTCAAGACCATGAGGGGGCTCACAGTATCAAGACCATGAGGGGGCTCACGGACTCAAGACCATGAGGGGGCTCACGGTCTCAAGACCATGAGGGGGCTCACGGTCTCAAGACCATGAGGGGGCTCACGGACTCAAGACCATGAGGGGGCTCACGGTCTCAAGACCGTGAAAGGTCGTTGACTAAGCGTTGACCCCATGAGATTACTGTTCAAAATTATGTTAATTAACAACTCACCAAGTTTGATGGTCTAATTCCAAACGGGCTAAGAGTTGAAGGGTGAATACTAGGGCTAACCCTAGATAAAATCAGTACTGAAATTATGGTGACCTAATTAGGGTTTTTAGGGTTGATTGACCTAAACGGTCTCAAGATCGTTTAGGGGTCACCAAACGGTCTCAAGACCGTGAGGGAAATCAACCAAGACCGTTTGGAGGTCTGGGGTCAAGATTTGTTGACCAATTGAAGGAACAATTACACCAAATTACATTGCAGTTAAATATTGACATGATCATCAACTGAATGGGTCAGACCTTGATGAATTTGCACTAGAATCCAAAATTTTGGATGGGCAAACGGTCTCAAGACCGTTTGGAACTCATCCAAACGGTCTCAAGACCGAGAGGACAATCACCCAAGACCGTTTGAAGGTCTAGGGTTGAGTAATTTGACCAATTGAGGACCCAATTGCAAATAAGTTATCAATTTAATCAAATTTCTGTTTTGTGGTTCAATCATGGTTCAACCCCTATCAAATCACCTTAGACTTTGATGAAATCTTGGGAAAACGGTCTTAAGACCATGTGGGGTCCACCCACATGACCTCAAGACCGTTTGGGCCAAGTTTGGGCCCAATTGGAGCTCAATTGAAGGGTCCAACCTTGTGTTGATGCACATTGTTGAGTGTTGATGGGTGAACATTGATAGACCCTAATTGAATCGATTTCAACCATAATTGGTTAACCATTATGGGTCAATTGAATGACCAAGTGATCAAGCATAATCTTAATTGACTAAATCCATAAGTGGTCAACATAGATTTGACCATTTGAGGGCTTCAACATGGGTTGACATTATCGGTTGCACCTTTGAGCCTTGTTGAAGGACCAAGCGGCTGAGACCATGAGAGCCTCGCGGTCTCAAGACCGTGAGAGGGCTCGCGGTCTCAAGACCGTGAGGGGGCTCACGGTCTCAAGACCGAGAGGAGGCTCGCGGTCTCAAGACCGCGAAGGGCCTCGCGGTCCTAAGGTCAAATTAGCTAAACGGTCAACACCTCTTCGCGGACTCAACTCAAATTAGTCTTCGCGGTCTCGACTTTAATTTGAACCAATTGGAGGCTTCGCGGTCTTGGACCCCTGAAGAGGCTCGCGGTCTTGAAGCCTAAGGGGGCTCGCGGTCTTGGAGTTAGAAAAAGGCTCGCGGTCTTGGAGTTAGGAAGAGGCTCGCGGTCTTGGAGGGTCAAAGTGGGCAAACGGTCAACACGTTCAACCGATCTCAATTCAATTAATGATTAATGATTGGAATTAATCAATATGACTCAAGGTTGACCACATTCAATCATTTGATGATGTAAATGGTTCAATGTTGCCCAAATCAAACCCTAATGATAATCTAGGATAGTAAGGGGTTATTTGACCAAGGTTTTTGACTATGATGATGATCATTGGGATGAATTACCAATATACCCCTGAAGGGTCAATTGAGTTATACCTTGCTCATTTCAAACCCTAATTACATGAGAATGATGTTTTTAGTCATAATGACTCTATCTAACCTGATCTAGTCTAATGTTATCACCTAACCTTATGATGAGAGAGAAAGTACTTCTAGAGAGAGAAAGTACTTCTAGAGAGAGAAAGTACCCTTTTTAAATGGAAACTCAATTGAAGCATCCCCAAATACACAGAAATGAGCATAATTAGGGTATGATCCACCTGTGTGAGATCATAGAAACCCTAATTATGATAAATGATGAACCTTTAACTAATCCAAGAGCATCAATGAAGATGTTACTCATACATGATGATGTTATGAGTTTAATTCACCTTGATGTGAATAGTAAACCCTAATTCAAGGGTAATGGCATGCTTTTGAGCAATAAACTCTATTTGAATAGAATTAAAGATTTAACTCTTATGACAAAAGTAGGAAGTACATTCCTTATTGTTGTATTACCTTTATCAGATGTATTAACCATGCATGTTCTGATATGAAGGTAATCATATCCAGGTATGGATGTTGATGTTATATTCATTGAAGGCATGTTGTTAGCCTTATGAATAAGTAATGTAATCTGATGCCTTGCCAGTGGCATCCTATGCTGATACTGGGCTATGAGAGCCATGAATACCATCAAGGTCATGCCTTAGAGATGACTTGTGATGAGGATAATGAGAAATGATGATTGATATGAGTTAGGCCTGTTACATTTAGTATTCTTCTTTTATAGCTGCTATGCTATTGTTATTGTTTGCAGAACAATGTATGATGTTAAAGAATACTGAATGTACCTAACTAATCAAGTATAATGTAGAGCCCTGATCATAGATCCATCATTGTCAGAAATTAAGTGATGGAGAAACAGGTTTTCCTTAGGGAACTCCTGGAGCACATACTTTTGAGTATGTGGGGTACATGGATGTGTAGAACCTTACATCCTAGTGTAGGAAAGTGATGTAGATGTGTAATCCATCCATCCTTCACTATAGTTCCATACCGTATCAGTGGTAGGTAAACATGAAACCTCCTGATGACGAAGACAGCACAGATATCCGTATCAGTGGTAGGTAAATATGAAACCTCCTGATGACGAAGAGAGTACAGAATGCCACTGTGACTCTAGAATAGCGAAGGACCAGTTTACCCTGGTGAGCTATAATAGTAGAGACACGAGATGTCCTACCAGTGATCCTCTTACTGACTGAGGAAGGTGAAGGTCATGAGAATCCGGCTCTCTTAATGACCTATGTATGATACTGATGCGGCTTCTCACCGATCAGTTGGAGTATGAGTGGTAAGCCTCATCTCCACAGGGCATAATGTTGTTTGTAAAACATAATCAACCATGTAGTATAACTTGTTAGAGATGACTCCAAGTTAGTTGATTGATGTTACATTGCAATAATGTTGATATTCTCCATATCTCCTAAATTGTAGAGATCTTGTTATACCTGCAACTGTTATAGAATGCTTTGAAGGCTTTACTGTTTAAGATATTCCTTGATGTTATAATAAAACTTCTGGCGAAGAGTTATAACTCTCGCTGGGACAATGATGTATAATTGTCTCACCCCGTAGACTTCAACTTTTTAGGTGGACGTCGGAGACGAAGAAACCAGCCTACAGGTGATCAGTCTCAGCAGCAGCAGCACCAGGGGCAGCAGTAATCTCAGGTGGAGATTGTCCTGCCATGTGGTGTAGTTAGAGTCAGTCCTATGTGTCCTCTGTACTCTCAGGTCTTGGAGTCTTGTGTTATATGATCTTGAGATTTTGTATCTTGATGTATATAATTACTCAAGAAGTAATTATCCTGAGATGTAAACAATTACCTCTCTTTATGAAAGGAGTTTTTATGGATACAAGTTCTTATCTCGAAAAGTTTTAATTTCCCGTGATTTTTGTCTTCCGCTGATTACCGATTCGCTTCCGCTAAGTTTTAATCGTGTTTATGTCATGGTTTGGAGATCAGAGCCCACAATTAGTGGTATCAGAGCTCCAGGCTCAGTTGAGCCTACAGAGGCATAGGACTTAGGATGTCGAGTCTACCTTTAGTACTCCTTCCTCATCTAATAGAATCTTCTGCTCCTCAGGAGAAGAAGATACATAAGAATGTCAGAACATCACGATGAGCACGTGGCAGAAAGTAGTGCTAGTGCACCTCGAGGCGGTGCAAGAGTTCCGAGAATAGAACAACCTGCACCTGAGTCGCCAAGAGAGCCACCCCAGTTCGACCCAGCTGACATGAGTGATCCAGCTGTACAGACGATGTTCGGGCAGTTTATGACTGCCATGACACATATAACCGATAGGATGCCCATTCCTGCACCTAGGGCACCTGCCCAGCCTGAAGTACAAGGTATTGGTAAGACATTCGAACGACTTCGTCGTGTCGGAGCTACCGAGTACTTCGGAACTGCCGACCCTGCAGATGCTGACTTATGGTTGACAGAGTTGGAGAAGGCTTTCAGGATTCTTATGATTCCGGAAGCTGAGAAGGTTAGACATGCTGTCTATCTTCTTAAAGGCAGTGCTGGTCACTGGTGGAACATGGAAGAGCAGAAGAGACCTGGAGTAGAGTTTTCATGGGAAGAGTTTCGTCGGGAATTTATCAATAGATATTTTCCAAAGACCTTCCTAGATGAGAAGATCTCTCAGTTTGAGAAACTAAGGCAGGGTATGATGAATATTAGTGAGTATGAAGCTAAGTTCATGGAGTTGCTGCGGTTCTGTCCGCACATGGCTTCTACGGATGAGGAAAGAATCAGAAGATTCGAGAAGGGTTTGAATTCTGATATGTCAACCCCTGTGTCTGCCTTAGAAAACAGAGAGAGATTCTCTACCTTCGTTGAGTCAGTCCGAAGGATAGAGAGATCTGTAGTTGAGAAAAGACAAACCCATAAAAGATATCCACAGTTCCAGGGTTCTTCATCTAGGGATCCCAAGAGACCTAGATTCTCTGCACCTAACCCTCCACCACCCAGATCGAGTTTTCAAACCCAATGGACACCAAGCAGAGGTAGAGGGCGGAGCCAACCGCTTCAAGGGACGCACAGTTCTGCATCAGTGTCAGTTACTGGACCACCCAGACCACAGCAACAGGAGAAGAGTTGCTACAACTGTGGTAAGATGGGACACTTGATGAAGGATTGCCGTTCTAGGGTTGTCGGTGTGACACAACAAACCCCGAGACAGAATCAACAGGGATCTCAGAATAGACAACACCAAGGAGCAGCTCGAGGACGTGGACAAGCGTCTCAAGCTGGATCATCAGCACCACCTCAACACCAGGCGAGTGCGAGGTTCTATGCTATGAACCCACCTGAGGCAGTGGTCAATCCACGGGTAGTGGCAGGTCAGATGAAACTTTTATATTCTGATATGTCTATATCCTGTGATGTATCTGTTCTGATTGATCCGGGTGCTGAAAACCTCTAGAGGGGGGTGAATAGAGTTTTCTAGATAATTTAACAATTAATTAACTCAAGCAACCACAAAGAAAATATTGGACAAGGAGACACAAGGGTTTAGAGTGGTTCCTAGCCTTAGCAAATACTAAGGTAGTCAGTCCACTACCCGGTTGCTTACCCGACCGGGATTTGAAAAGAAATCTATTTTATTACCTCGCAAGGACTTTACATAAAATACAATTTCTTTTCCCAAACCCTTCAAGCAGCCTTCACCTAGAAGTAATCGCCCAACCTTGAAGCAGCCTTCCCTTGAAGTAGATGCACCAACACCCGTTGCACCAGCCTTCTGAAGTAGCTTCCCGTGCGATAGCCTTCTTGAAGTAGCTTGAAGTCCCCTTCTCCACCTGAGAAGTCAACCCTCTCCAATCCGCAGCCTCCAACCCTAGGAGTAGCAAGGAGAGTACAAAAGATAACAAGGAATAAGAAAGAAAACGGAAATTACAACTTATCCTTTTAGCACAAGGCTTGATTTGCCTATATCAAGCGTGTAGATCTCCTAACCAATGTGTATGAAAATGTGATTGTAGTGGATAGGAGATACTAGCCTATAGGACATGAAATGGGAGCAATAGGAATGAATGGCAAGTGTAGGAATTGCTCTATTGCTCTAAAACAGATTGCAAGTTTGTATTCAAGCTCAAGTATAGCACAAGTATATCTTGGGTGTTCTTTGGTGACCTAAGGCATGTCCTATTTATAGGAATGACCTATGTATGCTTAAGGACGTTCTAGACAACTTCTAGGGGGTTCCTAGTGCTTAACTAGCCGTTAGGAATAAGTTAGGCGCATTAGCAACGGCTAGTTAATTAATTCTGCAGTTGCTGTCAGAGACCATCTCGGTCGAGGACTCGTCGACCGAGATGCCCAGTCGGTCGAGGATTCGTCGACCGACAGGCTCTCTGGATTAATGTTTATTTGCAACTGTCAACTGCTGTGTCTAACGGCTACTTTTGGTCAATCTCGGTCGAGAAGTTTGTCGACCGAGAGTGTCTCGGTCGAGGAGTGTGGTCGACCGAGATTGACTCTGTTTCAATCTTTTAATTAAACCACTAAGTGTGTTTATGAGTGTGCATAATGTGATCCTTTTTGGAAGGGATGACTTGTCTAACTATGGTGTGTAGCTAGGGAAGATCTAACGCTTGATTTACATGCAATCTAAGTACTTGTACATTATATAACTGTACAAGATTTTACAATAGTGATTACATTGCATGAAAGTAAATATGTAAGCGCGTGATTTCCCTAGTTGCTTTGTCATCCACCATAATCCTGCATACTCAAGTAGCTCGTTAGAATAATAAGAATGAAATGTTTGTCATCATCGAAACAAAGGGATTTATCATAATGTCCAATTTATCCAACAATCTCCCCCTTTTTGAAGATGACAAACATTTCCTAAAATATGAAATAAGGAAATATAAAGCATGTGAGTTTCATACCTGAAGATTACCTTTTGTAGCCATTCTTGTTTTACAAGTGTGAGTGCTGGCAATCAGGATGAAACTCATATATATTTATATTTTTGATTTTATATTCTTTCTCCCCCTTTGTCATTTCAAAAAGATATCCAATTTGAATATTTTATTTTCTTTTCCCTTTTAATTTTATATTTTGCTCCTCCTTAAATAGATATCCTTTTAGAAACATGGATTTGTGTCTAATTTATCCACTATTTGTTTCTCAATCATTTGCAAAGGATATTAAGCCTTGAAATGATATGAGATCATGTTAGGTTCATGGCATATGTATATAGATTTCTCACCCATTTTACAAGGGATGTTAAGCCCTGAAAATGCTATGAGATTCCCTTAAGCTCATGACAAATGTATATTTATCTCTCATCTATCCCTAAATTAAATGAGATTCCTTTAAGCTTTAGAGTATATCAATTTTATAAATTTCTTCATAACCAAGAGTAAAAATACTAAGGTCGTATCAGGCAATCAAATTCGTTTTTATGCGCTCCCCCTTAATCTTATAATTTAGGCAATTTAATGCTTCTAAGGTCACAAATAATTTTAACTGTTGATTTTGACCTTTATCATAAGTATACTAAGATTAAGTGCAATAAAATGATGTCCAAATAAGCATTTTGTCAAAGCTTATTTTAGGTCGCCCTTGACTACGACCGTAGCGCCCCTTGGCTAAATGTCGTTTTAACCAAGAGGCAAATTCTGCAGATTTCCAAGATAAATATTCATATGTGAAGTATAAATTCTGCAGATAGCTATAAATATCAATTTGAAGCATATTAAGATATACCCTTTATAGTATTATAGTGAATTCTTTGACCTAGATTTTTCTAGAATGCATTTCCATTTATTGTAAATAATGTTTCATATGCTTTGCTATGGGTACATAAATATCAAATTTCTGCTTATACCCTTATAATAAGATTCTTTAGAAACATATATTTTGAAAGCAAGATTAACATCTTAAAGTCAAGATTTTTGCTTTTGATTTCTTAGAACAAGCAAATAGATAAAAACATTAAAATTTTGTTCCAAGAAATACCGTTTGGCTTGTCATAGCAACATCATTATTACAAGTTGTGTCTACAAGCATTATCTATTATGTCAAGACACTTTTATGCTAATGACATTTGCAATTATATGAATTACAATGATCATTCATGGTTTGCATATATGACAAAGCTTATTTTAAACCAATGAGTCCATAATGATCATGTTAAATGATTCTCAATATGAAAACATTTTCTTAAGAATGAAAGCATGATTAATGTCTCAATTTCTTATAGATACCTATTGAGAAAATCTCTATGTATAAGCAATAAATCACCAATAAAACATTTTCTTGCTATTTTTCATCAAGAAGTCATGTATACAATAATCATTTTCCATTTGTTCTATGTACCATAGCACCATTTTTATGAGTTGAATGATAAAATAGTGAAAGCATATCCATGATGCAATGATAGAACCATACATTAATTCTAATCATTTAAACTAAATGTCATAACACATGATTTCTATCTAGATAGATGCTTTAAAGAATATCATGTAAACATTATAAAATAGGGATTTCTAAACTTGATTTTTAATTGAGAAAATGATATCATTTATATTCAAAAAGATCTTCAACTTGTTATGTAAAACAGTCATTAACAACAATTTGATAGCCACTGATCAATCAATTATTCAGCAATTTTACTGCAGACTGAAAAACAGTGACATGCTCGGTCGACCATTTCTCGACCGGGTTTTCACTCGGTCGACAAATCTTCGACCGACCCAATTTCTGGAAAGTGTTCAGAATTCTATTTCAAGTACAACATAGACTGTATCTAATTTAATTATTTCAAAGATCAGTTTGATATAAACATATGAATACCAAAGTAACATTTAGATTATATCTCAACTTAATCATATTCAATTCTTTTAAGTTTTGATTAATCCTTAATTGATATAAATTTGTTATCCCTATATGTTAAGTTGAGATAGACATAAAGATATGCAAATTAAAGTCTTTGGTCATATCTCAACTTAGTCTAATCGAATCAATTTGGGGATTTTGGAACCCATACCATCTCATTATTCTTTTTCTTGTATGGGCATGAGAAGGAGTAATGTCCAATACGTGAACAATAGTGGCAACATATAGAATCAACCTCATATCTCTTTCTATGATTTTGGTCTAGGTTGTTCTTTGGTACAAAAGTATATTTGCCTCTATGTACATTCATGGATTGTCTTGCTTGTGTCCTTCTCCAACTAGGTTGTTGATAGGATTTCTCCTTAGGCTTATAACCTAGTCCTCTTCTCCCTATTTGATGATAGGAATTTTCTAATATTTTATCAAGGATTCCATTGTTGCTTAACTTACTAACTTCTTGTTGCAACTTAACGATCTCATCCATTCTTTTCTTGATATCTAATTTTGCTTGATCTAGATTGGATGATAGCATATTTCTTTCTTTCACTATATTGTCATAATCTACATGGGTGCACAATATAGGTTGTTTTTGAATATCATTTAACTTTGCAAGCAATTCAGTCTTTTCTTGACATAGAAGATCATAGTTAGTCTCTAGAGTGAAAATTTTCACTTCACTATTACTTAGAGATGATTTCAAAGTACGATTGTCAGACATAATGCTATCTTTTTCAAAACCAAGAGTATTCAATTTAGCATATAAATCGTCATTTTCGGATGTAAGCTCAAGAAGTCTAGCATTTAGATCATCATTTTCTTTATTTGATTTCTTTAATTTCTTTTTGTATTCAACATATTTATTATGTGTTTCTTCAATAATAGTAACTAACTCTTCTTTAGGTAAATCAAGCAAGCTTACCTCTTCTTCTTCTTCCTCACTTATTGTAGCAACGAAACATTCTTTATTTGACCTCCATGGACATTTAGAAGTAGAGTGCTTTGTTCCTAAGCACCAATTGCAACTTGTCACACATTGGTCCATGCTCCTTTTCTTGTGGTTGTAGTCACCTCCTCCCTTTATCTCTTCAAGACCTTGTTAGGGCTCCTTGAAGCCTGCTCTGATACCAATTGAAAACCTCTAGAGGGGGGGTGAATAGAGTTTTCTAGATAATTTAACAATTAATTAACTCAAGCAACCACAAAGAAAATATTGGACAAGGAGACACAAGGGTTTAGAGTGGTTCCTAGCCTTAGCAAATACTAAGGTAGTCAGTCCACTACCCGGTTGCTTACCCGACCGGGATTTGAAAAGAAATCTATTTTATTACCTCGCAAGGACTTTACATAAAATACAATTTCTTTTCCCAAACCCTTCAAGAAGCCTTCACCTAGAAGTAATCGCCCAACCTTGAAGCAGCCTTCCCTTGAAGTAGATGCACCAACACCCGTTGCACCAGCCTTCTGAAGTAGCTTCCCGTGCGATAGCCTTCTTGAAGTAGCTTGAAGTCCCCTTCTCCACCTGAGAAGTCAACCCTCTCCAATCCGCAGCCTCCAACCCTAGGAGTAGCAAGGAGAGTACAAAAGATAACAAGGAATAAGAAAGAAAACGGAAATTACAACTTATCCTTTTAGCACAAGGCTTGATTTGCCTATATCAAGCGTGTAGATCTCCTAACCAATGTGTATGAAAATGTGATTGTAGTGGATAGGAGATACTAGCCTATAGGACATGAAATGGGAGCAATAGGAATGAATGGCAAGTGTAGGAATTGCTCTATTGCTCTAAAACAGATTGCAAGTTTGTATTCAAGCTCAAGTATAGCACAAGTATATCTTGGGTGTTCTTTGGTGACCTAAGGCATGTCCTATTTATAGGAATGACCTATGTATGCTTAAGGACGTTCTAGACAACTTCTAGGGGGTTCCTAGTGCTTAACTAGCCGTTAGGAATAAGTTAGGCGCATTAGCAATGGCTAGTTAATTAATTCTGCAGTTGCTGTCAGAGACCATCTCGGTCGAGGACTCGTCGACCGAGATGCCCAGTCGGTCGAGGATTCGTCGACCGATAGGCTCTCTGGATTAACGTTTATTTGCAACTGTCAACTGCTGTGTCTAACGGCTACTTTTGGTCAATCTCGGTCGAGAAGTTTGTCGACCGAGAGTGTCTCGGTCGAGGAGTGTGGTCGACCGAGATTGACTCTGTTTCAATCTTTTAATTAAACCACTAAGTGTGTTTATGAGTGTGCATAATGTGATCCTTTTTGGAAGGGATGACTTGTCTAACTATGGTGTGTAGCTAGGGAAGATCTAACGCTTGATTTACATGCAATCTAAGTACTTGTACATTATATAACTGTACAAGATTTTACAATAGTGATTACATTGCATGAAAGTAAATATGTAAGCTCGTGATTTCCCTAGTTGCTTTGTCATCCACCATAATCCTGCATACTCAAGTAGCTCGTTAGAATAATAAGAATGAAATGTTTGTCATCATCGAAACAAAGGGATTTATCATAATGTCCAATTTATCCAACAGGTGCTACGCACTCTTTCATCACTCGTGAAGCGATTCGTAACTATAATGTGACTGTTAGTCATAGAGCAGATAGTTTGTTGTTAGAGACTCCATTGAGTGGGTCTGCCGTTTTGCAGGAGGTATGTTCTCCCTGCATCCTTTTCTTTTCTGACCATCGCATTCAAGTGGATCTTATACCACTTGATATGCAGGGATTTGATATAATCCTTGGGATGGATACCTTAGAAAGGTATAGAGTTGTCTTGGATTGTGAGTCCAAGTTGGCTGTGTTTGCTGATGAAAGCAGCACATGGATCTTTCAAGGAGAAAGAAAGATTCTGCCCACCTGTCTTGTATCAGCTATGGTTGCTGATAAGCTGTTGAGGCAAGGATGTTATGCATTCTTAGCCCATGTGGTAGATGTTACCAAGGAAAGGACCAACCCTGCTGAAGTTCCCATAGTCAGGGAATTCGAAGATGTGTTTCCTGAAGAACTTCCTGGTATACCACCACCTCGGGAGATTGATTTTGAAATTAATCTGATTCCAGATATGAAACCCATAGCTCAAACTCCGTATAGAATGGCTCCTGTCGAGATGGCAGAACTCAAGAAACAGCTTCAAGAGTTACTTGAGAGAGGTTTTATCCGACCGAGTACTTCACCTTGGGGTGCTCCGGTCTTGTTTGTTAAAAAGAAAGATGGGTCAATGTGGTTATGCATCGACTACAGACAACTTAATAAAGTGACAATAAAGAATAAGTATCCTCTGCCAAGGATTGATGATCTCTTTGACCAGTTGCGTGGTGCAACAGTCTTTTCAAAGATAGACTTGAGGTCTGGATATCATCAACTTCGTATTAAGGATAGTGACATATCCAAGTCTGCCTTTAGGACAAGATATGGTCACTATGAGTTCACGGTTATGTCGTTTGGACTAACCAATGCACCAGCTGCATTTATGGAACTCATGAATAGAGTTTTTCGACCTTTCCTTGATCAGTGTGTTGTCATCTTCATAGATGACATACTAATTTATAGTAAAGATGCTCAGCAGCATGAGCAGCATCTTCGCCAAGCTTTGACCTTGCTAAGAGAACATAAGTTGTATGCTAAGTTTAGCAAGTGTGAGTTCTGGCTGCCGGAGGTATCTTTTCTTGGACATGTAATATCCGCCTCGGGAATTCGTGTTGACCCTACAAAGGTAGAATCTGTTCTACAATGGGAACAACCAAAGACACCGATGGAAATTCGAAGTTTCTTGGGGTTAGCTGGCTATTATCGAAGGTTCATTAAGAACTTTAGTTCTATAGCTTTACCTTTGACCAAGTTAACCCGGAAAGATGTTCCTTTTTCTTGGAGTGATAAGTGTCAACAATCTTTCCAGCTGCTGAAGGAGAGGTTGACAAGTGCACCTGTGCTAGTGCTACCTGAACAAGGAAAAGGGTATATAGTTTTCTGTGATGCTTCCAAAAATGGACTAGGATGTGTGTTGATGCAGGATAAACAAGTGATTTCTTTTGCTTCCCGACAGCTTAAGAAACACGAGGAGAATTATCCGACACACGATCTAGAGTTAGCTGCTGTGGTTCATGCCTTGAAGATCTGGAGGAATTATCTCTACGGAGAAACATTCCAGATTTTCACAGACCACAAAAACCTTAAATATATCTTCTCTCAGCATGAGCTCAACATGAGGCAACGTCGCTGGATGGAGTTAATCAAGGACTACGACTGTACAATTGATTACCATCCAGGTAAGGCCAATGTTGTTGCAGATGCCTTGAGTAGGAAATCAGCAACATCAACCATGAATAGAGCACAACTAAACTCTTTAGTATGCTCTAGAAGAGATATGCTTATCTCTTTAAGGCAAGACAATGTACAGTTGAAGGTGTCATTGCTAGCCGGTTTGTTAGCTGAGATGCATATTAAACCTACCCTAAGAGAGCAGATTAAAGAAGCACAGCTAGATGATGCTGCAGTTCAACATATAAGATCTGAGTATGGAAATGAGAAGCAAGATGGGTTTCATGACTCAAAAGATCAAGTAGCTTGTTATAATGGAAGAATGATAGTGCCGGATGTGGACAACTTAAGGAAGTTAGTCCTGGAAGAAGCCCATTCTTCCATGTATGCTATGCATCCAGGGAGCACCAAGATGTATCGGAATTTGAAGGATCTGTATTGGTGGCCTGGGATGAAGAAGGACGTTGCAGAGTTTATTCTGAGGTGTCATGTGTGTCAGCAAGTTAAAGCTGAACACCAGAAGCCTGCAGGAACAATGCAACCTTTACCCATATCACAGTGGAAATGGGACCATGTGACCATGGACTTTGTTGTTGGCCTACCCAGGACAAGCAAAGGACATGATTCCATTTGGGTAATTGTTGATAGGTTGACTAAGACAGCACATTTCTTACCTGTCAAAACAACCTATTCTGCTGAAAGGTTATCAGAGTTGTATATTCAAGAGATAGTGCGTTTGCACGGAGTTCCTGTCACAATAGTTTCTGACAGAGGTCCTCAGTTTACAAGTCGTTTTTGGGAACAGTTGCACAGTGCCTTAGGCACTAAGCTGAGGTTTAGTACGGCCTTTCATCCACAGACTGATGGACAGTCGGAAAGGACCATACAAACCTTAGAAGACCTGTTGCGAGCATGTGTTCTCCAGTTCACCGGAAGTTGGGATCTACACCTAAGCTTGATAGAGTTTGCCTATAACAATAGCTATCAGCATAGTATTGATATGGCACCTTATGAAGCCTTATATGGTAGACGTTGTAGATCACCCTTGTGTTGGTTTGAGACTGGTGAGCACCAGTTGTTAGGTCCCGACCTGGTGCAGCAAACCACAGAAAAGATTAAAGTTATACAACATAAGATTAAGACTGCTCAGGATAGGCAGAAATCTTATGCTGACAAACGTCGTAGACCCTTAGAGTTCCAGGTTGGAGACAGAGTGTATCTTAAGGTCTCACCTTGGAAAGAGGTCCTTCGTTTTGGAAGGAAGGGGAAGTTAGCTCCTAGATATATGGGGCCTTATCCAATCATTGAACGGATTGGAAAGGTAGCATATGAACTAGAGCTTCCCCCAGAATTACAGAGGTTACATCCTGTGTTTCACATTTCTATGTTGAAGAAATGTCACCCAGACACCGAGTCAGTTCTACAACCTATGGAGGTAGAATTGAATGATGACATATCCTATGAGGAGGGACCAGTGTCAATCCTTGATAAACGAATTAAAAAGTTAAAGAAGAAAGATATAAGTCTTGTGAAAGTCCTCTGGAACCATCGTGGTATTGAAGAAGCCACTTGGGAGTTAGAGGATGAGATGAGAAGGAAGTATCCTGCCCTTTTCTCGTAATATGTTTTATCGATTTCGGGGACGAAATCCTTGTAAGGGGTGGGTAATTTGTAACATCCCTGACCTGGGTTATGAGTTAACCCTAGGTGTTTTGACTAAATATGTAATTAAATCTTTGTGATTAACTCTGAGCATGTAATTAAGCTTCTCAGAAACGTATATTTCAGTATTTGCTCCTTTTTATTTAAAGTTGTAGCATTGTTTTGATATACAGGGACCTATGTGCAATTTACCCAGTTGAAAGGGTTAGCTTGCAATTTGCACATGATAAGATGTTCCTCTGATGTTGAGACATCATGAGAATCTCTTTGGCAAAGTTTGAGGGATTTCCCAAGCTAGAGCACCAAGGTGCAGCTGTGGAAGCAATCCCAGGGCTTGAAAACCCTAATTTGGGGTAAAATGCAATTTACCCAAATAAAGGGATGCAATTTGTAAATAATGTCATCTAAAGTATCTTTTTAGACTCTTGCCATCATTGAGAGAAGAAATGATGAGGAATTCACCTCAATTGAGTTATCAAGCTAAGAAATAGGCTTTGTGATTGAATAATCAGGGTACATGTGCAATATCCCTTTAAGTATGAACTTTATTATTAGATTGTTCTTCCTTGCCTTCTTTTCTATAACTTAAGATAAGGTTTTTCCTTAGAATAAAGAGGAAGGGACGAGCAAGTAATAAAGGAAGGACTTAGTTGGAATTAAGGGAAACTTATGAACTAATGTTGAAAATCCTACCCCATGTATATAAGCTCTCCTTCCCTTAGTTGCAAGGGAACTTAACCTTCGTTCCCTTACTGTTTCATTTCACCAAAGACGACCAAGGACTGCCTTGGAGCTAAGGAGGACGAACAAGGGGTGCAAGGTAGGTTTAAACCCCTCTTCTTGCCTAATTCCATGGTTAGAATTTGAATTCAAGGTCAGCTTCATGGCTAATTCTCGAAACCCTATCTTTCTAGCCGTCTCTTTTCATCCTTCCTTGGAGTTTTCACCTTGGCCAACCTGTGGGAACTCAAGGACGCCATTAGAGCTTGGAGCTTGAAAGCTTGGAGCTCAAGAAGAAAGCTTTAGGCGGGTTTTATAACTCTAAACCCATGCTTTACTATGTGCATCTTTATATGCGATTTGATGATAGCTCTTAGTATTTCCCTATTTTTCCTTGCTATTTTGCAAGTAAACCCGTGGGATATCTGTACTGTTCTTGAGCTAGAAGATGAAGGCGTGATTTCCAAGGAAAACCCACCGCTTTTCTTTTCCTTAAACGGTCCTAACAGTTTGCTCTCTCGGACTCAAGACCGCGAGGTGAGCAAACGGTCTCAAGACCATGAGGGGGCTCACGGACTCAAGACCATGAGGGGGCTCACGGTCTCAAGACCATGAGGGGGCTCACGGTCTCAAGACCATGAGGGGGCTCACGGTCTCAAGACCATGAGGGGGCTCACGGACTCAAGACCATGAGGGGGCTCACGGTCTCAAGACCATGAGGGGGCTCACGGTCTCAAGACCATGAGGGGGCTCACGGTCTCAAGACCATGAGGGGGCTCACGGACTCAAGACCATGAGGGGGCTCACGGTCTCAAGACCGTGAAAGGTCGTTGACTAAGCGTTGACCCCATGAGATTACTGTTCAAAATTATGTTAATTAACAACTCACCAAGTTTGATGGTCTAATTCCAAACGGGCTAAGAGTTGAAGGGTGAATACTAGGGCTAACCCTAGATAAAATCAGTACTGAAATTATGGTGACCTAATTAGGGTTTTTAGGGTTGATTGACCTAAACGGTCTCAAGATCGTTTAGGGGTCACCAAACGGTCTCAAGACCGTGAGGGCAATCAACCAAGACCGTTTGGAGGTCTGGGGTCAAGATTTGTTGACCAATTGAAGGAACAATTACACCAAATTACATTGCAGTTAAATATTGACATGATCATCAACTCAATGGGTCAGACCTTGATGAATTTGCACTAGAATCCAAAATTTTGGATGGGCAAACGGTCTCAAGACCGTTTGGAACTCATCCAAACGGTCTCAAGACCGAGAGGACAATCACCCAAGACCGTTTGAAGGTCTAGGGTTGAGTAATTTGACCAATTGAGGACCCAATTGCAAATAAGTTATCAATTTAATCAAATTTCTGTTTTGTGGTTCAATCATGGTTCAACCCCTATCAAATCACCTTAGACTTTGATGAAATCTTGGGAAAACGGTCTTAAGACCATGTGGGGTCCACCCACATGACCTCAAGACCGTTTGGGCCAAGTTTGGGCCCAATTGGAGCTCAATTGAAGGGTCCAACCTTGTGTTGATGCACATTGTTGAGTGTTGATGGGTGAACATTGATAGACCCTAATTGAATCGATTTCAACCATAATTGGTTAACCATTATGGGTCAATTGAATGACCAAGTGATCAAGAATAATCTTAATTGACTAAATCCATAAGTGGTCAACATAGATTTGACCATTTGAGGGCTTCAACATGGGTTGACATTATCGGTTGCACCTTTGAGCCTTGTTGAAGGACCAAGCGGATGAGACCATGAGAGCCTCGCGGTCTCAAGACCGTCAGAGGGCTCGCGGTCTCAAGACCGTGAGGGGGCGGTCTCAAGACCGCGAAGGGCCTCGCGGTCCTAAGGTCAAATTAGCTAAACGGTCAACACCTCTTCGCGGACTCAACTCAAATTAGTCTTCGCGGTCTCGACTTTAATTTGAACCAATTGGAGGCTCCGCGGTCTTGGACCCCTGAAGAGGCTCGCGGTCTTGAAGCCTAAGGGGGCTCGCGGTCTTGGAGTTAGAAAAAGGCTCGCGGTCTTGGAGTTAGGAAGAGGCTCGCGGTCTTGGAGGGTCAAAGTGGGCAAACGGTCAACACGTTCAACCGATCTCAATTCAATTAATGATTAATGATTGGAATTAATCAATATGACTCAAGGTTGACCACATTCAATAATTTGATGATGTAAATGGTTCAATGTTGCCCAAATCAAACCCTAATGATAATCTAGGATAGTAAGGGGTTATTTGACCAAGGTTTTTGACTATGATGATGATCATTGGGATGAATTACCAATATACCCCTGAAGGGTCAATTGAGTTATACCTTGCTCATTTCAAACCCTAATTACATGAGAATGATGTTTTTAGTCATAATGACTCTATCTAACCTGATCTAGTCTAATGTTATCACCTAACCTTATGATGAGAGAGAAAGTACTTCTAGAGAGAGAAAGTACTTCTAGAGAGAGAAAGTACCCTTTTTAAATGGAAACTCAATTGAAGCATCCCCAAATACACAGAAATGAGCATAATTAGGGTATGATCCACCTGTGTGAGATCATAGAAACCCTAATTATGATAAATGATGAACCTTTAACTAATCCAAGAGCATCAATGAAGATGTTACTCATACATGATGATGTTATGAGTTTAATTCACCTTGATGTGAATAGTAAACCCTAATTCAAGGGTAATGGCATGCTTTTGAGCAATAAACTCTATTTGAATAGAATTAAAGATTTAACTCTTATGACAAAAGTAGGAAGTACATTCCTTATTGTTGTATTACCTTTATCAGATGTATTAACCATGCATGTTCTGATATGAAGGTAATCATATCCAGGTATGGATGTTGATGTTATATTCATTGAAGGCATGTTGTTAGCCTTATGAATAAGTAATGTAATCTGATGCCTTGCCAGTGGCATCCTATGCTGATACTGGGCTATGAGAGCCATGAATACCATCAAGGTCATGCCTTAGAGATGACTTGTGATGAGGATAATGAGAAATGATGATTGATATGAGTTAGGCCTGTTACATTTAGTATTCTTCTTTTATAGCTGCTATGCTATTGTTATTGTTTGCAGAACAATGTATGATGTTAAAGAATACTGAATGTACCTAACTAATCAAGTATAATGTAGAGCCCTGATCATAGATCCATCATTGTCAGAAATTAAGTGATGGAGAAACAGGTTTTCCTTAGGGAACTCCTGGAGCACATACTTTTGAGTATGTGGGGTACATGGATGTGTAGAACCTTACATCCTAGTGTAGGAAAGTGATGTAGATGTGTAATCCATCCATCCTTCACTATAGTTCCATACCGTATCAGTGGTAGGTAAACATGAAACCTCCTGATGACGAAGACAGCACAGATATCCGTATCAGTGGTAGGTAAATATGAAACCTCCTGATGACGAAGAGAGTACAGAACGCCACTGTGACTCTAGAATAGCGAAGGACCAGTTTACCCTGGTGAGCTATAATAGTAGAGACACGAGATGTCCTACCAGTGATCCTCTTACTGACTGAGGAAGGTGAAGGTCATGAGAATCCGGCTCTCTTAATGACCTATGTATGATACTGATGCGGCTTCTCAGCGATCAGTTGGAGTATGAGTGGTAAGCCTCATCTCCACAGGGCATAATGTTGTTTGTAAAACATAATCAACCATGTAGTATAACTTGTTAGAGATGACTCCAAGTTAGTTGATTGATGTTACATTGCAATAATGTTGATATTCTCCATATCTCCTAAATTGTAGAGATCTTGTTATACCTGCAACTGTTATAGAATGCTTTGAAGGCTTTACTGTTTAAGATATTCCTTGATGTTATAATAAAACTTCTGGCGAAGAGTTATAACTCTCGCTGGGACAATGATGTATAATTGTCTCACCCCGTAGACTTCAACTTTTTAGGTGGACGTCGGAGACGAAGAAACCAGCCTACAGGTGATCAGTCTCAGCAGCAGCAGCACCAGGGACAGCAGTAATCTCAGGTGGAGATTGTCCTGCCATGTGGTGTAGTTAGAGTCAGTCCTATGTGTCCTCTGTACTCTCAGGTCTTGGAGTCTTGTGTTATATGATCTTGAGATTTTGTATCTTGATGTATATAATTACTCAAGAAGTAATTATCCTGAGATGTAAACAGTTACCTCTCTTTATGAAAGGAGTTTTTATGGATACAAGTTCTTATCTCGAAAAGTTTTAATTTCCCGTGATTTTTGTCTTCCGTTGATTACCAATTCGCTTCCGCTAAGTTTTAATCGTGTTTATGTCATGGTTTGGAGATCAGAGCCCACATTTCCTACTCACTCTAATGGATGTAGCAAGTGATTAAGCTTAGAGAGAGAGAGGAGGTTGTAGGAAGCACTCAACTATAGAATAGGAACCTCACAAAGGGTTTGCAATGAATGCTCAACCTTGGAATGAAGCCCAAGGGGTCCTATTTATAGCTGGGGATGCCTCTTAGCCTTTGGGAACACTTATGAATGAAAACTAGTCATTTTGTGGCTTGCAACGGATCTATTTTCACTTGTTGCAACTCCACAATGGCTAGAAACACTTTTCTGTACTTTTCCGTACAGTGCAATCGGTCGAGTTTTAATGGGGGTAACTCGACCGATCAAGTAGGAGGCAAACCGATGTTCAAAGGATCGGTTGAGTTTGTCCTGAGGAAACTCGACCGACCATTTCAACTGGAAATGGCCTACTATCCAATCGGTCGATTTCTGTGAGTGCACAACTCGACCGATGCAATCTTCAGAAAATCGACCAAGGTGGATCGGTCGAGTTTCAGGCTGGGGAAACTCGACCGACCAAGTGCCTGTAATTGATTTTAAAAGATGCATCGAAAGTGCTCTAATATTCGATCTAAGTGCTCCTGATATTTTTCTAAGCTTAATTACAAGTCATACAATCATTACAAGTGATTTACAACATGATTCTAATGGATATACATCATATTACAAAAATGTGCACTTGTATGATTTTGACTTGTCTTTTCTCCAATTTGAGATACGCAAGTTAGGGCAATTGGAGTGTGTCTATACCTAATCTGAAATCACTCAAGTAGAAGCATTAGACACCAATATGTGGAATGGATAGTCATCATGAAAACATGGGTTTAGTCAATTTAGACGTGAGTCAACATTGACCTAATTGACCTTGAGTCAACAATCTCCCCCTTTTTGAAGATGACAAACCATTCCATAAATGTATTGAAAGCTTTTAAGTAAAATCATACCTTTGGAGAAACCTAGGGGTTTCAATAGGACTGAGCTCATACGCTCCCCCTCAATTGATGTTATTTCTCCTGCATGGTTAGCTTTCACACCATTTATAGAATACTATGGCTTCTACTCATATATGTTCTACACATATATGTCTTCTCCCATTTACCTTCTCCCCCTTACATGGACATACTTCTCTTCTTCATGTAAGACATGCCTTCTTCCTCTTTTTAAAAGAAGACATACCTTTCTCCCCCTTTGTCATTTCAAAAAGAGGGGTTATGAAGAAATAAGAAACATCACTTGTTAAAGAGAAAAGGAGATAACACAAATATATATAAGGAGAGTATAAGAGCACAGATAGGGGCTTGTCCAAGCATAGAAAGAAAAGCAAGTTAAAGCATATACTTGAACAACCCAAAATGCAAGATAAGGTGCTGTAGAAAAACAATAAAGTTGCAATTTTGACCCTCAGGATGACGGAATTTGATCAAAAGCCATCAGAGCTCATGGCGAAGCGATGAGTCTTGCTTAGAAGGTTGTTTCTGCATGAAAAACACTAGTCTTGCACCAAAAACTGAAACTGGAGCAAAAGCTGCATAAAATCCAAAAATACTCCAATTTCCACATATCATGTAGATCTATGTACCCTGTATCACAATGTTATGCAAGCAACTCAAGATAGTAGATATGCAATTCAAGGAACGATCTTGAGCATGTATGAGACAAGATACCAGCATAGCATATAGATGAGCAAATATTCCAATTATAAACAGGGTTAGAACTACATGTATATGAACTACTAGTAGATGATATCACAAGTTAGGACTACTAGTAGGATCTACATCGTAGCAAGAGATACCAAAAGATACACAAGTCAAAGAGAAAGCTATGAGTAGATGTAGAGATATATCCAAACAAAGAGATATGCAATTTTAGAAGCATGAAAGGATATAACTCACTAGATATGCATCCTTCCCATAAGATGACTACCCCTATGAACCTCAAGCTTGTATCAAAACAAGATATACACCTATAGAGATGTAGCAAGTTAGAGTACAATGGAAGCGATTTTAGACACAACCAAGAGATCCAAAGAGATCATCATCAAAACCTGCAATACAACTCAAAGCAAGTAATTGCAAGATATAGATATACCAAATTAGAGCAATTAGAGAGATAGAGTTGTAAGCAACATAGGCAATTTAGAACATGGAAATATGCATATATAAAGGTACCAAATGAGAGTGCCAAAGAATAAGGCTATTGGTTGAGAAAATCTAGTTGAGAGAGAAATTCTCATCCAATAAGCCAAATGTATATTCTGTGCACAGTGTTATCGGTCGAGTTCTGTGCATTGTCAACTCGACCGATGATAGCTGTTGGCAACACTCTTGGTGCCTATCGGTCGAGTTTCACTAGGGCAAACTTGACCGACAGAGCATCTCTCAAAAAGCACATATATATCATAAAAACATATTTAAAGGCATGCTTAAAATACAAACCATATCCAAACATGTCTAAGCAAGTTAGTAATGCACTATAGAAGCATTAGAAATAGTTTTTGAGCAAGAGTGTGAAGAGAAACACAAAATGCCACTTTTGACTCAAAAATCATATGTATAGTGCACACTAACTTGACAAAAACAAGTTAGAAATGGTTACAAGCAATAAAACCATTACCTTTGTGATTACCATTGCTTTTCCACTTGTTGTCACCCTCTACACATCTCACCTTTCTTCTTTCATGTGGATTGAGAAGTCAATTTGTAATTCAATAGCTCAAGTCAATCCATTTGCAAGTACCTACAAGAAGAAAGATGAAATGGTCCCCAATCATGTTTTTGGGTCCGGAGGGGTTAGTTTAGCAACCCAAGTTCTATTGCTCTTGGGTGCTTTCCTAAAGGGACAACAATTAGAATAATGACCAATATCATTGCAATAATTGCATGTGCCCATAGTCTTGGAACTAGAGGATTCTCCATGGAATATTGGAGGTCTTTTATCTTTGTTGTTCCCTTGACTACTATCATACCCCAAACCATGTCTACCAATTTGTTTAGTAGAGTGGTGTAGGATATCATTAAGGCTCTTCTTACCAACTAAGAATCTTTGCAAAGAAGAGCTCAAACTTTCATTATCATGCATAAGAGAAGTAATAGTAGAAGACAAATGATTGATATTATCTCTAGCATGCAAAAGATCATTTTCTAAGCAAAGAGTTTTAGTTAAATAAGAATCTCTATCAATATGAAGAGCAGCAACATCATTCTCTTCATTAGTATAACTAGAACAAGGTTCATGCCCATTGATTTTAGAAAGCAAGGAGGCATTTTCAGATTTAAGCACCACTATTTCTCTTTGATAAGCATAGATTTCTTCTCTCCTAGCATCATCAATAAGCTTGAGTTCTACGTTTTCAGTTTTAAGAGTATCAAGCTCATGCATGAGAGAATCAACAATTAAAGTATGCTCTTCATTAGAACTAGGCATGAGAGGTTGAGCTTTTAGAAATCTAATCTTATCAAGCAAACTAGCATTTTCAAGTTTAAGAGAGTCTACTTGGCTAAGACAATCATTTTTATCATCAAGCAAGCAAGAATTAGCATATTCAAGATCATCTAGTTCTATATCCAAATTATCAACAATTCTAGCAAGCTTTTTCTTTTTCCTTTTAGAAGACTTAAAAGAGGCACAAATATCATGAATAATAGTAATTAAAGATTCTTTATCTAAAGAGTTTAGATTTACCTCACTTGAGTCTTCACTTGTTGATGCTATAAGAGCAAAATGGCATTCTCCTTCATCACTATAGCTTGAGCTTGATTCTTCACTTGAGCTTGAGTTGGAGGAGCCACTTGAGCTTGATTGCCATTTCTTCTTGTGAAGAAGGGTCTTTTTGCCTTGTGGGCAATCTTCCTTGTAGTGACCCTTCTTTCCACATGTGAAGCACCGGATGGAGGAGGACTTGCCTTTGAAGGGTTTACCCTTGGAGTACATGGCATCTTCTTTAGCTTGAGAGGATGGAGAGACTTGTTCCATGATAGCTTCAATTTGAGCCTTCATTTCAGCCTTCTTCATTCTCTTTAGCCCTTTCTTCTCTTGTCTTTCTACTTCCTCCCTCTTGTCAAGTGTAGCTTCATGTGCTTGAAGATTTCCAATGAGCTCTTCAATAGGAATATCCCTAAGAGACCTTGCTTCTTCAATAGAAGTCACCTTGGATTCCCACCTCTTGGGGAGAGTTCTAAGGATCTTTGAGTTGATCTCTCCACTAGACATAGGATGTCCTAGAACAACAAGACCATTCAAGATGGTGTTGAGCCTTGAGTACATGTTGGCTATGCTCTCCTCCTTTCCCATCTTGAAGTTCTCAAGCAGCCCTTTGAGCATGTAGACTTTGATTTCCTTCACTTGATCTGTCCCTTCATAAGTGATACAAAGCTTTCTCCATACCTCATAATCCATCTCACAAGAATAAATCCGGTTGAACTCGGTGGGGGTCATGGAGGCATATAAGATGTACATTGCTCTAGCATTCAAGGTTGCTTTCATCAAGGCGGCTTCATCCCATTCTTCAATCTTTGTCTTTGGTTGCATGTATGGGCTATTCACCATTTGCCACATCTTAAGACTTGATCCTTGGATGTAGAATTGAAGCCTTCTTCTCCAATAGAGGAAATTGCTCCCATCAAAGATTGGTAGGCTGATTCTCCCTCCGTGGTAGTCACCCATCTTCTCCTACTTGTTGAAGTATGCTTGGAGAAGACCCACTCTGATACCAATTGTTGGATCCTAGATGGGTGATTAGATGCTCTAGAGGGGGGGTGAATAGAGCTGAAAGCACTTAAACAAAACTCATTAAACCTTCAAAATATATGACAAGATAAGGTTGCTAAATAGGAAATTTGAGTGAACTAAATCATGCATAGCAAGGATAAGAGAGATTGAACATGCACCAATTAGACAAGCTATTTAGAGTGGTTCCACACTTCAAACTAGAAGTGTGTCAGTCCACTTGCCTAGAGAGGTCAACCTCTAGGACTTCCAACAATTGCACTCTTATATTCACTTATAAGACTTACAATACATGACCAACAAAGGACTTACCTATCCAATACAAAGAGTCTTCAACCTTACCAAGGACTTACCCACTTTGCAAGAGTCTTCGGCCTTCTCTACAGACTTACCCACTCTTGCACAAGTCTTCGGCCTTGCAGGAATTACCCACTCTTCTTGGATCTTCCGCCTTTGACTTCACCTTCACTCGGAGAAGCTTCCACCAAGGTCTTAACCACTTGAGCTTGAGTCTTCTGCCTTCTCCAAGGGCTTACCCACTCTAGCTCCAAGTCTTTAGCCTTGATCTTCACCAAGGGACGCCTTCCCTTGTTCTTCTTCACCTCTCTTGGACAAGAGAGAGAACCTTCATCTTCATGATTGCAAATGAGAGAAGTGGAGGTGGTGGAAGTGAGAGCCTCACAAGATATACATGTAGGACTAGCTCTCTTACAGATTTCCTACTCACTCTAATGGATGTAGCAAGTGATTAAGCTTAGAAAGAGAGAGGAGGCTGTAGGAAGCACTCAACTATAGAATAGGAACCTCACAAAGAGTTTGCAATGAATGCTCAACCTTGGAATGAAACCCAAGGGGTTCTATTTATAGCTGGTGATGCCTTTTAGCCTTTGGGAACACTTATGAATGAAAACTAGCCATTTTGTGGCTTGCAAGGGATCTTTTTTCACTTGTTGCAACTCCACAACGGCTAGAAACACTTTTCTGCACTTTTCCGTACAGTGCAATCGGTCGAGTTTTAATGGGGGTAACTCGACCGATCAAGTAGGAGGCAAACTGATGTTCAAAGGATCGGTCGAGTTTGTCCTGAGGAAACTCGACCGACCATTTCAACTGGAAATGGCATACTACCCAATCGGTCGAGTTCTGTGAGTGCACAACTCGACCGATGCAATCTTCAGAAAATTGACCAAGGTGGATCGGTCGAGTTTCAGGCTGGGGAAACTCGAACGACCAAGTGCCTGTAATTGATTTTCAAAGATGCATCTAAAGTGCTCTATTATTTGATCTAAGTGCTCATGATATTTTTCTAAGCTTAATTACAATTCATACAATCATTACAAGTGATTTACAACATGATTCTAATGGATATACATCATATTACAAAAACATGCACTTGTATGACTTTGACTTGTCTTTTCTCCAATTTGAGATACGCAAGTTAGGGCAATTGGAGTGTGTCTATACCTAATATGAAATCACTCAAGTAGAAGCATTAGACACCAATATGTGGAATGGTTAGTCATCATCAAAACATGGGTTTAGTCAATTTAGACGTGAGTCAACATTGACCTAATTGACCTTGAGTCAACACCTCTCAGGTCCATAATATACAAAGATGTTAGGACAGTTGGGAATCTGCACAGAACACTAACTATGAACCTGAGCTGGTAGAGGTGAACCCGATCAGGTTTGGGTAGACCTGACCATTTCCAACTAAGCTTGACTGGGTTCAGTGTGCATGTAAGATATCTCTGACTGGTGTTCTGAGTAGATCCTCACATGGACATCCCCCTTTCTAATTTTGATCCAAATTACCTTCTCTAATCCATTTCTACAAGTAATCTCTTGATCTTTCTATAAATGGAAGTTCAGTCAAGAAAGAGATCTACCAAAACAACAAACATAACCTGAAAGTGAAGATAGAACAAAAAATGTACTAGGTCTGGTTTAAAACTATTTGCTGAAGGAAAAGGTACATAAAGATGCCCAAAATAGGCTACATAGCCAAGAAAGAGATCAACTATCCTTGAACAAGCATTATTGGCACCAAACAAAGATGGAAGAACATCATTTGTATAGAAACAAAAGAGAAAGGTAGAAGAAAGAGATCAAAGAAGAGATTTACCCCATAGAGGAGAGGTGGATCTCACTTTAGCCTTTAGAAGGGTTGGATCTCATCCTTAAGTCCTCCTCCTTAATCTTTTGGGCTCCTCGGCCTCCTTTCTCCTTGATTCTGCCCCAAACAGCAGCTTTGATGTATGGAGGTGGAAGGTGATTGAGAATGGTTAGAAGTGGGTGAATGATGGTGGATGTAAGGAAACCGAAGGGACTGATGCATGGTATGTTCTTCATCCCCTCAACCATGGAACTCTGCCATGGAGCTCTAGGAACTGATGGTCACCAAAACAAAAAACCAAGACCTGAAAGGATCAGAACCCCTTTCTAGGTTGCAAGGGATGAGTTTGTATAGGAATAGGCAACTGTATAGGTTATGTGGTTGATGAATTTTTAGTGATCCATTGGAAAAATATAGATTTTTATTAAAACAATGTAATAATTAATTTAAATCAAGGATATATTTAGTCGATTGAGCATTGAATCTGAATCTCTACATTAGGTGGTCATATATGATCCATTGTTGTTGAAATGATGAATTGGGATCAAATTGTGAAACATTGGATATATAGAAGGGAACAAAGGTAAGCTTATTAACTAAAAGTGAAACTCAACTTCATCACAGATACAAATACACTAATGTATGCTATTGTAAATATATGATTTTCAAAATATCATGAATTAAAATTTGAGAACTTTTATCATCATTTGAATGTATGTCAATTATAACAAAATGCAAGATTTTTTATTTTCAGATAATTGTAAAATAAATATATAATTAAATCAAAAATTATTAAATTAAGGAAAATAAAAGCGTGATTATAGGAAACATATGTTTGGTCTAATAAAATAACTATTTGTTCAATTTCTTCTTTAGATGTCCAATCAAGTTCTTGTTCAATTACCGCTAATCAGAAGAAGACCCTAAAGATTGATGCTATATTCTCAAATTTGCATGCACTGCATTGGAAACCACCACTATCCTATAGGGAATCCAATAATTTTCTCCTATATTCTAGAGAAGTAACCCCACAATAGGATGGATCTGCAACAACAGTGGTTACCTTGAGTTATTAAATTACACGAAATCTATTGAAATCCCATCAGGATGCACAAGTGAGAGAAATCCTACTCATAATATAAGATAGGATCCTCCATAGGGAAGTCACCCATACTCTTAATATAACTATGGCTACCCTCACATATTAAATTTCACAAACTTTGTTGATATCTCATCGGGATGCACAAGCCAGAGAAATCCTATATTAAAATTTTTTAGAAGGCATCATTGTGGTGGGAAAAGGTCCATCCTATGTTGTTCGGGTTGAACAATGAGCCATACAAAGTTTTAGTAGCAAGAAAGAGACTCAAAACTAAAATGTGATGTTGTGGTGAGGTCACAAACCTAGAAAATAATCAAAGAATTGAGGAATCACCCTAATAGGCTCATATGATAGTGGTGGAGAAGTCACTTGACAATGCTTTCTCTAACGAGGTGTGGCTCTCAAAATTCACACTCAGTTTCTTCATGCTCCTCAACTTAATCATACTCGTTTAACTACATAAGCAAATGTGCAATGTCAAGTCAAGCTGCTACACAAACTAAAGAAGTACAGTTGGTATATATTGAAGATAAAGATTCCATGTAAAGGTAGTGTCGTTCAAAGATTAGCTCCCTATCAAAACAACATTTAAATTAGTAGATCACTGCAAATACACCACATGGCTAACTTAGCCACCATTAGGCTTAGTTCCAATTGATCATCCTAGTTATAGAGTCTATTAATTTATACAGAACTAGGAGACATGGAGAAATCAAAGCCACATCCTCCACCTGATGTTGCACATTTGATGTTACATGTGGTAAGTTATTCACCTACTACCATAGTGTCAGAAAAAGGTAACCACATATACTTACCATTCCTATTGTGTGTCCTCTCTTGAAAATCAAGTCACATGCATTACACTTCCTTTACTTATGAAGGAATATCTATGGATCTTATTAGAGGGATTGTAACGAGTAAAACAAGTTTCTTCCAAATGTCTAGGGTGCTCCTTTGAATTCTCAAGGCCACCTAATCATTGGACACACTATGGAATTTTCCCACTCAAGGATGCATCTATTATCTACACTCCTTTTGGTTGGATCGTTTTTTTAGATGTGTAAGTCACCTAGATGAAACCCATAGAATTTTTTGCCCTCCATTCAAGATTTTGTATTTTCACAGGACAAGAAAAGTTCTAAGTTCGGGGTGGAGGCTAGTGGTGCATACCTATTCCACCCAATTTATCTTTCCTTAATTCAACATTTCTATCATGTTATTTCAGTTTGCATGTAGTTTAAGTTTTTTTATTTCCTTCCATTTTCTTGGTTACTTAATGGACTTTCTCTAGTAAGCTAGATGTTTTAGATGCATATTTTATCAATGAAACCCTTGAATGAATTGACTTGTTGTCACAAACTCACGAAATGCCATTTCTAGAACTCACTATGTCGCCTAGGACCTTAAGTAGCACTACTCCTAGGAAAAGATGGCTAGTAATAAAGGATTCATAGGAACCAAATGCAATGTGTACTTACTTGAATTGTCTAATAGTTTGTGAAATTTCTTGATCATTACATGTTGTAGAATGAATGAATTGAAGTTATGATGCTCCTAATGAACTAAGTTCTGAATACTAGATGCGCAAATTTGTTCTTTTCTACAGTTCTTCTCTGACCTTCTTACCCCTCATTCAAAAACAAAAAAATTGTGCTAAACCCCAAGTTCGGGTTGCCACACCCTTCTCCTTCTATCACTTCTTCCATACTCCTCTTATGTAATATGGGTGTACATCCAGTAAAGAAAAGTTTCAAATACACAAAAAACAATGCAATCTATGTAATTGCAACAACAAGAAATAAAATGATCTTGAGTCGAATAGAAGAGAGATTACCTTCCTTCATACCACCATTTACTCAATCTTATACCTAGGGGAATCCACATACCCTCAATATACTCAATTAATAAACCTTGTTCATGTGCAGAACATGTAAGAATTATGGGAGTACCAAAAGAACAAAGGATATGATGTATGTTTCTTTGCATGTCTTGACATTAAAACAAGTTGTGAAACAAATTCTAGTAGAGAATATGGTAATTTGCATTATGTGATTTTATTTAATTTAGGTTGCTTGACCATGAATGGTGGTAAGGATGCAATGTGATCTATGAAAGAGAGGATGGACATGATGTTAGTATTATTTAGTGATTGGTTATAATTTTATGTTACTCGAGGACAAGCAAAGATTCAAGTTCTAGTGATTTCAAGAACAAATATTCGTCTATGTTTTATCTTTTAGATCACTTTTTAGACATATTGTATAACTTTTTCCCAATTTTAGAATGAAGAGTTTTAATTAGATTTGCTCATTTATTGTAGAAAGATGACTCAATTTTGCTCCTTAATTCCCAAAGTTCAAGAAACCCAATGTTACTCGACAAATTTGAAGATCAAGGAGGACTTAAAGACAATTTTTAGCCTCCCTAAAAGACCAGTCAGTCAGTTGGTCCCTTGGGTTGGATGACTTAGAAGTCGTCGTTGGAAGGGACGCAAAAGAACTGGTTGACTAGCCACCCAGTTGACTGAATGAACCCAAATAAAAAGGCTCGTTATTAAAGACAAATTGATTACTTCACAATGGACCAGTCACTTTCAGCCTGAAGCATCAATCCATACAGTAAACTTGTTGACCCCTCAAAGGATCGACTAACCTACATATAAAAACTTGCATTAACTTAACCCCATCGATCGACTGGGCCAACAACTGATTGACTGGAGCATTTAACCTAGTCTTGAAAGTCACTTCCAAACGCATTTTTAGGGTCTTTTGGGAAGTTCCTTCTCTATGAAGTGAGTGGGGATGTCAAACATAGTCCATCCATCCATCATCATCTTAGATCCTTTTTTGGGAGCACAGATCTAGGAAACGAGAGAAGGAGCCATCATCTTCCTCACAAAGATTTCTAGAGTGTTTCTAGCTCCTAAAGACACATGACTTCTTCACTCCCTATCTTTTTTCTTTATCTCTATTTAACATGATCAAGTAGTTTTTGTTGGGCATGGGGTCTAGAACCATAGTTGATATCTTTTTCTAGCTAATTTTCACTCCAATATATAGGTATGAGATGTTTATTCATTCATCTCTATACTTGATTTATGACGTGATATATCGTTCTTCTTGCTTAATAAAATCCTCAGTGATGAAATCTTGGACCCTAGATTAGAACATCAATTGAAACTTGTAAAACTCAGGATGAGATACCAAATGGAGTTCTACTAGACAATTGGACAATGATCCATTAATATTGAGGTTTTGGGTTAGTGGGACAATGTCCTCAGGGTTCATCATTAAGATCCTATCCAAACAGTGACACATCAGTTCATGTTTATTAGGTAAAGAATGGATGCAGATCCCACCAAACCCTAACCCAGTGATCCCAATGAACTAACTAGTGGTTAAGGTCAGCTCACCAAAAGCAAATGGAAATGTGATAGTCTTTGGGAAAACATTCCCAATCAAAGGAATGTGACAGGGTCTATCACTATTCCTCAGTACGAATTCTACAAAAAACAATACTCTAAATTAAATATAGCTCCTAAAAAAATAAAATTCCATCAAATCCCCTAGCCCAGTCCAATGAGTTCGCATATATTCATGCACTAATCTAAGACCATAAACAAGAAAGAAGGAAGAAAAAGTCCAAAACCCTACTAAATAGAAAGAAGGTAACATGGATCAAAGTTTCTAGGTTACACCTCATCGCCCACTTGACAACCTTGGTGATGCATATTCATACACAACATGCCTAGATAAAGCACAAACCACTGGGTAAGATAATCTACCCCACGATCCTGCTAGCACTGTCCTGATTCCTTCCAGAGAAAAACACAAATCATAGACCTCATAAATCACATATTAATTTGACATATGAAGCTACAATGTTTAACATGAGTATGCATCGATAGTTTCATCAAAACACACATCTTTCTCATCGATGATGGGGTCCTCCTCATGCCATTAACGATCTACATCTGCAATGGAAAAACCTCAATGGAATATGCTTTCCACAGCAACTGAAATTAGTTCAATGACATTGGATGACCTAATAGAATGTGAGTTTAGGTAACTCCATCCCATGAAGAATGTCAAGAAAAAAAAATGTTGGATTTCTCCATCAAGGAAAAAATTGGACAAACTAAACTACACAAGTGAAAGTTATACCTGAGATGAATGTATCTAAAACTCACACCAAAACACTGCAAGAAAAGAGGATTCAAAGACCCACCGTTACAGATATGTTTCTAGTTATGCCTCTATAAAGAGATCGAGAATGTTGTGATCCATCAGCAAAACACTAGAGGATCAGTGCAATCTATTAGGGTTCTCCTTCTAACACATCATTATCACTACAACCTCTGATTGTCTGAGCAGGTCATTGCATCCAATGTTGTACTCAAGTTAAGGTGAAATGAGAGGGTGCTTGACCCTCCTCTCACTTCCCCTCTTTTAAATATAATTTTTTTTTATAAATATTGCAAAGATGTCACTATATTTTCTACAAAAATTTTAAAAACCTCAAAAAATCTCACAAAATCATAGAAAAATAACAAAAAATTACAAATATCAAGATAAAAAATACTTGCTTTAAAATATGAAATTCCACTATTTCACAAGAAAAATAATGTGTTGTTATAACTATGATAGTCAGAATCCTAGACTATATCCTAAAACTATACCAATCATGTTCTTCATCTTCCAATCTTTTGGGTCCTAGATCATGAACTTAAATTGAACCAAAATTACTATTTAATTTTAATGTTTTGATGTTATCATACTATGGCTTAAAACTAGAGCATTGCCTGGATTCACATTATATATGATTTTGAGGTCCTAAATCATGACCTTAAATTGAACGAAATCATGCTTTTATTTCTCCTGACAATTAGGGATCATGACTTGGAAATGAATGAAATAATTAGAAACATTTAATTATGATCTTGAATTATGAATCAAAAATTAAAGAGAAAATATCAGTCATATAAAATCATATGAGGGATAAGAGTTAGGGATGATCACTCATTGAAAGTCTAGGGAAATGGATGATGGACTATTCGAGGCACATGTCCCTAACGCCATCTTTTTTTAGATATTCACCAAACCTCAACTTAATTTTAAAGAATGTCAATGCTGGGAGATGAAAAAGTTGACCAATATTTTCAATGAACCAAATGTCAACTTAAATCTAGGAACTCCTTAAAACTTAAACACCAACATAGATTGATTAAATACCTATCGCAGTTAGGCAATATCTCTACATTTTTTCCTTTTGAAAGATTCTAGTCCTAGTCTTGAACTGGACAACTATAAAAATAAAAAAACTAAAGACGTGTAGGAAATGAGATAATTGACTTCTTCTCAAAGATCTTATCACAGTGGTCATGATTTTCAATGATCATAGACTCTTGATCTTACTAACTTTTAATAGACCACAATTGTATCCACTTCTATAGATCCACATTTTTCTCACTATGGCATGAGTCTGTGAGATAATCAAACATATACTATTTTAATAACTAAACTAGTGATGAGAGTCAGTTTTGTGACCAATGAACTTCAAATGGATCAGCAACTTTTCATGGGAATAAATGATTATTATGACATAGGTAAGTGTCTTATTTTTTATACAAATTAATATTGCATTAATTAATCATTATAAGGATAAGATATCACTTATACTTTCCACCCTCCACAAGGTTTTTGAGATGATCCTTGACGAGTCCAAACTTTTTGACCTTTCATGATAAAAAAATGGGAGGTCATACTTGGCTTAAGTCTACAGTTCTGACTCTTATCTCAAACCTTGTGTTCATAGGGAAAAACCACTGAGACCTCAATTTTTGTCACTCATAAGAAATTTATGATTAATGCTAATTCTTTGGATAATGGAGTCCATTCCACATTCTACACTTTCATTGCGTTTATCATTTTAATCACAATTTTTTTATATTTTTGGCACATATTCAATACAAAAATTGTCAATCCCTTTACATAGTATGAGGCCTTATATAAAGAAACCATCTTTTCATAGTCAAAGAAAAATTTTCACCTCATTTCTTCTTTTTATAATCTCTTTTTCATAAACTACCCAATTCAATTATCTTAATTAAATTATTCCCTTTTTCCACAGATATTTAATTGTTTTTCTTGATAAATTATAGGGATAAACCTAAATTGTCTCCTTGCACAAATTTCTTTGAATATTTTGGAGAACATTCCTAAAATGAGTGAAAAATTAGAAGAAGAAAAAAATTTATTTAACCATAACAATCAGAGGATCCAAGCCATTTGCCACATGCCACATGGTGGATAACATCAATCTGCATTTCCAATACATGAGGCGTATTAGGGATATCCACCTCTACTTCAAGAAGGTCTTGTCTAGAATCATGAACACTAGTATCCACCTATGGATACTCCCAAGATCCACCATATTTTGGTTCCTTTAAAACCTCTAGAAGATATATAATTGAACTACCTCTATCTTTACTTTTAACATTACTTATGATTAGAGGATCCTTCCAATGACTACACCTACCCTATTTGCATTAGTATGTCGCAAAATGTTAATTTAATTGTTATTCTACCATAACTAATATGTTATTCTTCTTATATTTCTCAACAATTGGATTTCATTCATAACTCACACATGCTAGTCATCCTCACGTCCTATGCATCAGTCCTAATCACCACTAAGGATCTCTATTGTGGAGTGTCCGGACGTAATTAGCACCTCTATATCCCTAATAAAGAAGGACTTTGAGGGCAATGATGAGAATGATGCAGACATCTCCATCCATAAAAGCATGCCCACAAAAATATGTTTTTTTAATCACAATTTCCTTGTGTTCTTTTTTTATATCATCCCAAAATTTTCCCTTTTTCACAATCACATAAAAAAATCCATACCAATGTACTAGGTGATATAGAGGTCCTAATCCTTCCACACTCGTAACATGATTGCTGAACCAGATTTTTTTAGGATTGTTTTGTTTTTTTCTCTTATTTTAAATTACTCTGACTATGACTCTGTGCTCAACCATGTACTCTCAATGATTTTGATGATTTTTTATAAAAACATGGTGGTAACTTCAAACACCTATCTTTATTTTCCATGTGATAGCCAAACTAAGCTTTAATACCAAAAGGATAGGGACCACACCATATTTATTAATATGTTTCTTGGAAGATTGTGACAATAGTAAAATAGTATTTTTGCAAACTTATATAGTCATATTCCTTGTAATAAAAATCATCAAATGATGTGAGATAAGGTGTTTCCAAAATGGAAGTAATGAAGTTCCATACTACACAATGAACCTACGGCTGCCCAGGTTCAGTTGTGCATTCCCTACATTAAAAATGATGATTTATAATAAAAATATGCATAAGGTAAGCAATGGATCAAACCAATGTAAATTCAAGATCTGGATATAGAAATTCAAAGAGAGAAGCTAGTTCTAAGAGAAAAATATTTTATTTATTGTCTATTGCAAGGTCCTATGAAAAGATTTTAGTACAATAACTCACAGAAATGTCAAATAGAATGCAAAGGTTGACTTTATCATTCACATGTTAAATCTCCTACCTATTCAGAAAGCATACTTATGTGGAGATGATGGTATCCAACAATTATTTCTATGTAAAGACATCATCTTCCACCTATAGAGGCAAATGCAATCATCATCAAATAGAGTATCATATCTTCACAGATGTTGTCATCATTCTCCATTCCATGTGATAAAAATACACATATATGTAAAATGCACTCATTCACGTAGTGGTCCCATGATAATCTCACAAACATCCCAAGTAATGATTCATGGACCGACCCCATAACAAGATCTACAGCAGACTGCATCCTCGATGCCTTTCTTGGAGAACTATTTTGCCCTGTCTACCTCATTTTCATGGAAGGATGGTGGATGTTTAAGGGAGAATAATAAGATGATTGAAAAAAGTCGGTGAGATATTGTCTTGTTTCCATTACATTTAAAACATTAGGCCATTTTACATATATTTGATGTGTGTGATATTACGTTGGTAAATTTACTAGGAGTGAAATCCCTAGAGTTTACCTAAATAATACGAAAATCACTACCCACAAGTGGAAGGATCTTATTGTATTATAGGTTAGGACTAAACCCAAAGGACTATTTGTTTAAGAAAAAATTGATCAAAGTAACTAGAAAAGAACTAGTATTCATCACAAGATAAATGGATGTTGATAACACTAAAGTCGTAGATAATAAAAAGGCTGAGTATAAAGGTTGATCAACTAGATGATGGAAACACTAGCGTGGAATTTGTTTCACTTACTAGCTATCATTCGATCTATCACTACATAATATTGAGCTTGAACATATATATCTTGAGGCTAGGAAAATCTCCCTATTGACATTAGGATTAAAACCTGAGCATATATCACTCTAAGTTTGTTTACACATTACCTAGAGATCATGGATAATCTGCCTCAAAAATCATCTATCCAAAGTTCTCATTCAAGGTTTAACATGAATTAACAGATATCCTAGAATTTAGGTTCAAACTTCTCTACAATAAAACATGATTTACATATGAACTTGATGATCAGGAAAGAATATAAGCATAAAAATAATTGATTCAAAGTAATATGGTTCATACAATGATATATGCAATAAAGAGAAAAAAAATCTAGTAGAAGGGCTACTCCCCGCAACCTAGCTAGAGGGCTACTCACTCATGGAAATATTAGTATAACCAACAAGGGAAAGAAGAAGAAAACCATGGTCACAAAAAAGAAGAAACTATATCCATGATGTGCACGAGCAACTCTTCACAATAAGAGATGAAGGTGTCAAAAAGTGGATAAGGAAACCCTTGGGCGTTTGTCAGAATGCACTAGGTCCATCATTCTTCCTCAGTTGTGTAATGGATGTACTACTATCTGGAGAAGGAGCAACATGTGTCAACCAATGTACAAAGGTGTCATCCTTCAATACCTACATAAAGGTCAGAAGCTATGAATTTTGGTAGATGCAAACAGACCTTCAACTGGGAATTTGCAAACTAATGGAAGGGTTGAACGTAGATGGAGGTTGAAGGTAAGGATCTGTGATAGTAACCTTGCAACCTCAAATCACATATACATTTTAGTGGGTCTTCTCTTTCTATTTATAGGTGTGGGGTAGGGTTGAAAACTCTCCCAGCACCATGAAGTGTAGAATTCCATGGAAGTGAAGATTTGACAATGACACGAGGAAGATAATGAGTCATCAATTTGCAGTAGTTCCATCAGTTGATGAAGGGTTTTACAACATTTCTAAGAGCCATCAGTATATGAATGGTCATGAAATGACCATCATATGATGCATTAGATGTTCCATTGGTAGGTAAGGAGTCAGGATAGCCATGAGGGGGAAAGGCTACCCAACCATCAAAAGATGAATATAGAACATTCATCGGATGATGAGCAAAACTACCATTGGATGGGAAACAACACAACCATCAGAAGGCTCTCCAGGTTGGTCATCAATAGATGCATGTGGTACTTTCTTCAATTGACCTTCAGTAGGCAGACATTGACCAACCGTGGAAAGGAAAGTGCTAGGTTGCCAATGGTTGGCATGTTCATGTATTTCTTTGTAATGTTCTTAGATCAACCATCAAGAAGTGAAGTCATCATAACCATCACAAGTATACCATTGGTAACATGAGCTAGGATTCCTTTAGTTGTCCACTGAAGAAAAGGCAGAGTGATGGAAATTGATTGTGGAGAAGACAAGATTAAGTCAAATGTTTAAGAAGAAGGAGGTAAACTGAAGGAAGATTTCCATCGATTGTCAACTAAAGGAAGGGTTGAATAGTGGAAACCTATATGAGGATGGGAATTGGAGGGGGGGTGCTATTGGCATAAAGTTGATGGCCTACACTGATGGAACTTCTTTTGAAGGAGCCAGAAAGTGATGGAAGGAAAGAATATTGAAATTTGATGGCTTAGTAGGTGTAAAACAGATGATGGCTTCTATCAACTGATGGAGGGACACATAATCAAAAGTATGGTCCATTTAGTCAAAAAAAATTGGTGCATGAGATATAATGTTAAAACATGCCATGAAACCACAAAAATGGGTCAATGTTCCATAAATTAACATAAAATTAAGAAAAAAATGCATGTTAACTAAGTCCTAATCTAAAATAATGAGAAAAGAGTGCAAAACTAGGTTCTATGCAACTGAGATTAGGATGAATATGCATTCATAAAACAACCCTTAAAATCAATGTTGCTTGTGCCTGAGTAACACAAAATCTAAAACAGTGTGTAAATGATTATTGTCAACCCATGTGATTGCCTCATCTACCCATCATGCTTATTTTTCTACCACCTTGTATGGATAGGAAACTCGTATTCCTAAGACCAAATAACACTTCTATCCATGTCTTCATTTTCAACAATGCTTAACACTTCTTCACTACTATTCACAATACTAGGAACATTTAAGAGTTTTCATGAGCATTTACAGAATCTTGTAGAAAAACAAGAATGCATGCAATCTAACATTGGGGTGCATGAAAAGGATATTGAAATGAGACATTCATTGTGTATCTCGGTGGAAAATGGAGAGAAGGGGTTTTAGAAGGAAAATGTAGATCCCTCCTCTATTCAACTCAAGAATGCTTTTACTGATCTACTCACATAGGTTGAAGAGTGTGTCTAATATTGCATGTAGGAATTTGGACCTATTATAACTTAAGGTTACTAATAAACCCTTATGATAGTATGGTGATCTAGTCTTTCATCTTGTAAGATACATGTTCGTATGCAGTTTGTGATTTTTGTTCTGTTTGGGGTTGGGAAATCTATTTACCTAGATTTCCCAAAAACAAATATTTCTTTTAGTTGTGCAAATACATATTCCACAAAAAAAATTACATTTTATGCACATTAGCATCTTTTCCTTTTGGCGGTACTCCCCTACTACACAGAGAAAGGTATCGAAGAAGGGAATAGAGTAGGAAGAGTGTGTGCCACCCCAAACTTGGAGTTGGAACTTTTTATGAATTTTCAATTTCTTTTTTATGGGTGGAATGTAATAAAATTGAAGAAGTGTGAAATAGGGGTCAGATCAGCATGCAACTTGATTTACAATTTAGTGCATCAGTTGTTCCCTAGCCTTATTATACTCAAATAGTGACTTGATAAGAAAAATCAATGATTCTGTATGTTTGTTTCACTATTTAGTTAGAAGAAAAATGTGTTTGATTGCTCTCAATTCCTCAAACACCTACCATATCTCCTAGGGAAACATTATGTTTGGGTTCCTAGGCCACATCAGGTGACTTCTAGCCATTAATTTTCAAAATTTTGGTCATTCTGAGGTGTTTCTTCAAGTGAAAGGAGTTATTGATAAAATTCATGGAAGATAACATAAAATTTTAATCTAATCTTGGATAGATAATGACTTTCACTTTTAAAAATTTTAAGCTAAATACAATGCATGATAATTTCAATGATAAGATTATAGGTTTTGGAAACATAGTTGTGGGTATAAAGTAGAATAGATCCACCCACCCTCCACCATGGTCTTGGATATTTTCTCATCTTAGAGAAAACACTAAATTCAATATGGATTGGAAGAACTATGCAGGTTGGTCCATGAAGAAGTGGTTGCTCTCAAAGCAGCAAAAGTTATTCACCTAAAATCAAATATTTTAGAACTAGTAATCTTATCATGGGATGCACAAACTAAATTCAAAATTAACTAAGATGTAAAAACAATTATAAATGAAGGTAACACTCAGGTTTCCTATCTAGAAGTTCCTACGTATAATGTCTATGACTCAATGCCTAAAACTCAATCATAATACATTGGAGAGAGACATTAGGAAATTTTTTTTGGCCTACATATCAACAATAACAAAATGATAATTTGATTCATTAGCCATTGACTGTCAACTCAGTAGTCTTCTTGCTCCAAATTAGAACAACTCCATGAGGAAAGATAGGCTAGATGATAAACGGGCCCGACCATCGGGTCTTGAGCTTTCCTAGAAAAAGACGGAGAAGAGAGTTATATAGCAATTGGTCTCTGACTTGTAGATCTTTAATCTTTAGGTTGCCATCATGCCACATCTTTGTGCGCTCCTTATAAATCCAGACATTTTCATACACTATCAGTCCTAACTCTTCAAGCTATTGTAGTTGAAGTAGAAGGTTTTCTTTTGCCACAAGGAGGTCAAAGTTGAGTTTCTTGATGGCCCATTGAGCTTTGATTTGAGCACCATGGGTAAATGATAAGACTTCCCATAAATGATTGGGGGAATGTGTAGCATAAAAGGGAGTCGTGTAGGTATTCATGTATGCCTAGACTGTGTCATCCATCTTGTTAGACCAATATTGCATTTTCTTCTAACTGTCTTCTTTAGAATAACCTTGATTTTATGGTTAAAACCTCCAACTAAATACTCATATGATTTTGATATGGGTAGCTACACAATGAGAGACATGATGTGCATTATAGACTTTTTTCTTACTCTTGTACGCATTTTCAATCTACTTTATACCTCATGTTGCCTCTAATCATACTAGATTCCCCAATTCATAGTTGTCTTTACTCATTCCATGTTTGGTATCATAGGTACATGATGTTGACGATGAAATGGGTTAATTTGATAAAAATCTGACCATAGTTGGATTTCCCAAGTGATTGCATATTCCTTAAGGAAATTGTGAAGTTTCTAACATAGCTTTACACCATGTCACTTGTTGAACATGACACATTGGTTTCAAACATATACACATCCACCCTGATGTGCAACAACACAGTGTGTCAGCCAACTAACACACTGTGTCCCTTGACTATAAGAATTTGCCAAATTTCCAGCATGGAAACAACATGGTGTGTCTTATATATACACACCATGTCTTTTCATTCCCAGATCTACTGTAACACACCAATACAACTAGGTTGTATATGCACATAAAATTTTCAATGGATCCATAGTTGCTAGATTTTATCAACTAGTAGCAACACAGTGTGTCAGACAAATGACACACTGTGCATCCTTCACACAGGGCAGTTTCATCGTCAGTTAGGGAGAGAAACATGTCGCGTCGCCAACAATTTCAACACAGTTTTGAGATAAAGTTTCCCTTGTTTATAAATACAAAATGTCTCTTATGGGAAATTTATATTCACCATTTGTTGGAATTTTGGACTAGAGAACATAGAAGAGAAGGAGGATGGATTTGGAGAAGATGAGACGGTTACTCGAGGGAGAACCTTTTCTCTACTCCATTTCTCATCACTGATACATCAAACATGTCCATTCTTAGTTCCAACCCTCTGGAGAGAAGGTTGCTGGAGTAAGAGCAATAGCAAGGAGGAAACTTCATCTTCTAGCCAGAGTTCATCACTTGTTTCTTTCCTACCATCAATTTTTTTGTTTTTTCTTTTCTATGTTTAGCTTCATGACTCTCCACCTGTACTTGTGCTTTAATACCATGTGTGAGAAAAACTCTTTCCTTGGGCATGGGAGAGTAACTACCATGCCATATCTTATGTGAACTCAAATATCATATTTAATACTAGTTGTCTAGTGTTGTACGATTTCATATGTGCCTTAAATTACTTGGTTGCTTGATTGGTCATCTAGTTTGCTTGTTTTATGCTTCAAATATGATATGGGAAGATGTATTTAGACATATAGAGATGTGATCTTGGAAACACCTCCTTCACCATAGAAGTGGCTCAGAATGTGTTAAGGAATCAAGGTTTTTATTTCAAAATGAAACATATGCACAGGAGCGCTATGTGAATTCAGAAGGGTCTCAAATGAGAAGGATGTGTTGAGATGCAAGCCTCCTTTTTATTCTTAACTAGCATGTTAGATTTTTTTGTTCCATTAATTTATGTTATGAAAATGAAATCCTTTCTCATTCAATCTTACTTAAGTAATCCTTCAAGAGGCTTGTGCTTACCTTTTTGTCTTTTAAACAAGTTTGATCTAATCAATCCAACTTGAGTAAATGATCTTATTATTGAACTTTAACATTCTTGTACTTGAGTAGCCTAGATCATTGTGGTTTGACCATGAGTACAATTGATCAAATATACTTGTGGGAAAGAAATGGTTTGAAAAAATTAAAATATTATAAGTCACTCATTAAAGAGAACAATAAGGTTTTGGTGCCATTGTGGTGGAGCTATGGTACTTTTAATTATAGTATGAGTGTTTATTAGTATTTGAGACTAGATCACCACCATTCACCATATCCATAATCATTTCAATTCTTTGTATTCTTCATTTTTGTTGTGTAACTCACTCATCTTATTTTTCTATAGGACTATATGTGATGTTCCAAAAGGGCTCTTGAATCTCTAACACTTCTAGACCCAGAGATCAAACACACATTCAATAGTCATAGATGATCAAGGAGGAGAGAAAGTCTTGAAGAATTCACAACCATCACCACCCACTCAACACATTCATATTCACCATCATCTTCACTTGATCTAATCATGGAGGATGACCAGTCCTTAAAGATTTTGTTGTACCTGTTGTCATCAACATAAGTGGATCCATCAATTATCTGATTATTTATGCTAATAACTTCTATATCAGTCCCACTATTATGCACATGATCCAACAGAATAATTTTGGAGGAATTCCTATGTAAGATCTGAATATTCATATAGCTGAGGTTTTACAGTACATGAACACCTTCAAGATAAATGAAGTCCTACAGATGGGATACATCCATTGTACGTTATGTTGACCTTAAGGGATAGATCCAAGGCATTGCTTTCTTACCTACCCAAGAGGTCCATCAAAAGCTATGATAAGATGTTGAATGATATTCTTTATAAGTAATTTCCACCTAGCAAGACCATGCAGTTAAGGAGTTAGCATACCAATTGCAATCAACAAGAAGGTGAAACATTGTAAGACATGTGGGAGATATTTAAATATTTTCAACATATTTTTCCTCACCATGGTTTGACCAATTGGCTATTATTGGAAGCCTTCTATAATGGGTTATTCTACAACACCCATATGACTATGGATGTTGTTGCAAATGGAAACCTGATGAACAAGTCCTACATGGAGATAATGATATTATTGAAGACATGGCTCTAAACTATTCTTGATGGAGCTCAGATGGGAGTAGATAGCCTTCTTCATTAAGTGTGTCTGCCAAAAAGTCCATTCTCATTGTAGCCAACATAGATGCCCTTTCACAAAAAAATGAATATGTAGAGCACCCATCCCATTCTAGCAATTGAGAAAGTTTTTGATGCATGTAGAGTTTTCAGATACTATTGTTCATCTTTCTTTGCCCCACAAATTGATGTGGAGGATATACTAAAAAAAGAAAATGCAGTAGGTAGTTTTGGGAATAAGAAATCCTACAACCTCTTCTAACTTCTACTACTCGGGATGGAGAGATCATCCTAACTTCTCCTAAAGGAACACAAAAAATTCTCCAAACCCACTCAAAAGATCAAAATCAGCAACAACAAATGAAAAATTGATAGCCCATGAACAACAATCTGCTAGCATTCAACAACAACTGCTGGAGTTACAACCAATAAGAACACTATCAATGAAAGTCCAGTCTAGTGAGTTATCTTGAGACCTTTATCTCAACTCAAATCTAGAAGAATGATGAATTTCACAACCACGGGAAACTTCTCAAATATGCTATTACTCGACTTTTTTCTAAAGTAGACAACATTATTACCCACACAAAGATACTAGAGAATCAAATTGCACAATAAGATCTAGAAAATCAAAGGGCCCATTCTAGGTCTCTACTAAGACAACTAGAGATGAACCCAAGAGACGTCAAGTTCGTTACCTTAAGGAGTGGACATTGTGATTGAAAGACCCTCACCAAAAAATGGGTAAATAGTCGATAATGTTGTTGACAAAGAAGATAATATCAATGAGAAGCAAAGAAAGAAGACTACTGATGAAGCACTATCTTCTTATAAGCCTACTATTCCTTTTCCTCATAGGCTTGCACACAAGAAGGATGATCCCAAATCCAATTTATTAATGGATCTCCTCAATAAGATTTATGGCTTGTCTGAAGTTATTAATGAAATGCCTTACTATGCAAAGTTTATCAATGATACGTTGAATAATAAGACAAGGCTTGATTAATTGGAGATAGTTATGCTATCAGCTAGGATGAGTTCTATCATCTAAAATAGGATACTAAAAAATCTTGACGATCTTGGATCCTTCGCCCTTCCTTGCAAGATAGGTGAGACCATATTAGCCAAAGGTCTAGTTGACCTTGGAGCTAGTATCAATCTTATTCCCTTTTCAGTATGAAAAAAACTTGATGTTGGAGATTTGAAGGAAACTTATATGGAAATTCAATTGGTGGATCATTCCATCAAGTATCCCAAAGTTATTGTAAAAGATGTGCCTGTGCAAGTTGCCAACTTTTACATTCCTTGGGACTTTGTTGCGCTAGACATGAATGAAGTTCCATCCAAACCTATTCTCTTTGGAAGACCCTTACTCTGAAAAAAACGATTGTGTAATTTATGCGAGAGAAGGTAAACTCACTCTTAGGGTAGAAGATGAGACTATGGAATTTATCATTCTTTACACCAAGAAAGTTCAAGCAAAAAAGAAGAGATGTGTCTTGTTGATTGTGTTGATAAGCTTCTAGAAGATAGTGAAGACTTTTTTTATTTATTCATTAACTATTGTGAAGAAGATGACCTAGATATCGTCATGACAATAGAAGAAGTTTTATATCCTAATCTTATTTTTTATTCACATCGGACCAATGAAGATGTATCATTATTGTAAGATGATTTTAGCAAGTCTTCAAAGGCGAAAAAGGTAGAACTCAAACCTCTTCCACCGGGGCTAAGGTATGCTTTCCTTGATACTAATTCTACTCTTCAGTGATTATAAACTTTAATTTAATTCATGAACAAGAACTCAAGTTTCTTAATGAACTCCATTTGCATAAGGGCGGTATCAGTTAATCCATTGATGATTTGAACGAAATCTATCATTCCATTTTCAAGCACCAAATAAATTTTTAAAATGGTGCAAAACTATGTGTAGAACCTCCTAGGAATTTAAATCAAAATATTCTTGAGATTTTGAAAAAGGAAATTTTCAAATTGAGAGATGGAAGAATCATTTATCCTATAAGGGATAGCCCTTGGGTGAGTGATATTCGCATAGTACCCAAGAAAGGGGATGTAACTGTCATAAGAGGAGATAATAATGAGTTGATCCAAATATGTGTAGTTACATGGTGGCACATGTGTATTGGTTACAAGCGATAAAATAAGGTAACTCATAAGTTTTTTTTTGCCTTCCATTGATTTAATTCTTGAAAGATTAGCCAATAATTCTTATTTTTCTATTTTGATGTCTATTCGAGATTTTTTCAGATACTAATACACCCATGAGATCAAGAAAATACCACATATACATGCACCAACTAGAATTACACTTATAGACGCATGTTGTTTGGATTTCATAATGCACCAATGAATTTAGTATTGTATGATGGCCATTTTCTCTGATTTCATCGAGTGAATAATGGATATTTTCATGAATGATTTTAGTGTTAATGGCTATTCTTTTGGCAATTGTTTATTGAATTTATCTAGAGTCCTATAATGTTGAAAAAAGGTTAACCTAGTACTCAAATAGGAGAAGTGCCATTTCGCGATACAATATGGAGTCATACTAGGCCATGTGGTATCAAGCATGGGTATTAAAGTTGACAAGGATAAAGTGAAAGCAATTGAAAAGATGTTCACTTCAACATCTGTGAAAGATATTCACAATTTTCTTGTCCATGCAAGGTTCAATAGACGCTTCATCAAAGACTTCTCCAAGATAGAAAAACCACTATGCTCACTTCTTGCCAAATACATTGATTTTATTCTCAAAGATGACTATCAATCTTCCATTAGGAATTTGAAGGATGCACTTATTTCTGCCCCCATTATTGAACCTATTGATTAGAATGCACCTTTTGAAATTATGTGTGATGCAAGTGACTGTGTCATGGTGTAGTCCATGGAAGCGGAAACACAATAAACTCCATGCTATTCATTATGCTAGTAATGCCCTAGATGAAGCACAAATATACTATGCCACTATGGATAAGGAGATGCTAGCAATAGTGTATGTCTTCAACAGATTCAGTAGATATCTTGCAGGGTCCAAGGTTGTGGTCTACACTGAACATGCTCCAATAAAGTATTTGCTCAACAGAATGATGTCAAGATACAAATAATTTGCTAGATACTATTGCTTTATGAGTTTGACCATGAGATAATGAACAAGAAAGGTACATAAAAGAATGTTGATAATCACCTCTCATAGATGAACACAGATGCAACGAACTCTATCCCTATTGATGATTATATACATGTTGAAAGATTGTATGTTATTGGTTCGTTTTTTGTCACTTGGTTTGCTAATATTGCTAATTGTTTCACCACTGGATATTGTCCCCTTGATATCACTTATCAACAAAATTAGAAATTCCTACATGATGTCAAATTATATTATTAGGATAATACATTGTTGTTCAAGCAACAGACAAATGGGCTAATCCAAAGGTATGTAGATGATGAAGAAATCCCAAACATCATTTATGAATGGGACTCTTTTTCCTACAAAAGTCACTTTGGAAGGGAGAAGACTACTATAAAATTTTTGTAAGTAGGTTTCTATTGGCCAACATTATTCCAAGACGTTCATGCTTATGTCAAACCGTATGATAAATGTCAAAGGACGGGAGGTATATCAAGAAGATATGAAATGCCTCTCAACTCCATTCTTGAGATAGAGGTATTTGATGTATGAGGCATAGATTACATGGACCCTTTCCCATCTTCTTGTAGCTACAAATACATATTGGTTTTATGTCATTATGTATCTAAGAGGGTTGAAGCTATTCCTACTCAAGCCATGTATGTAAAATTTGTAATAAAGCTACTTCAGAAGATAATCTTTCTCATCTTTGGAGTTCCAAGAGTTGTTATATCCGATGGAGGTAAACACCCCATTGAAAAGCAATTCAAAAATTTGTTGAACAAATATGAAGTCAAGCATAAGATATCTACTCCATATCATCCTAAAACAGTAGGACAAATTAATGTATCGAACATGCAAATGAAGAGTATCCTAGAGAAAACCATTTCAAGTTCAAGAAAAGATTGGGCACTAAAGTTATATGACACTCTATGGGCATTCCGAACAACATTCAAGACATGTTTTGGCACAATGATGTGGTTTTTACTGCACTAACAAAATCACCTATGGGTTGAGATCCACAAGGTTTTACCAAAACAACAATCAATAATACCACTTACCAGCATACATGTCTCATTGCAACATAGTTTAGAATCAGGTCCCAAGGGACAAAATTTTTAAGAATTATACTAGCTTGTATCCAGTCAAACCAAGACTTATTTATAGAATCAATAATTGATTTGAATTGATTCAAAATAAATACAAGGAAAGTAAAAGAGCAGAATTAAAACAAGTTTGAAATTAATGATAAAGGTCACTGGGTTGATGTTAGGCTTCACCACCTCTACATGTGAAAACGCTTCCAAACCATGTCAAAACTAGATTTAATTATTCAAATAGAGAAAAAGCAAGACCCACCCATTAGGAGTGGTAAATCGCGTAGATATCCCCGTGAGGTCGATGTCTCGTCAGTCACGGATCATGTGCCTATTGCTCTGTAGATGTCCCTTTAGAAATTCTTGTGCATACATCAACCAAGTTAATTGATATTCAAATCCTAAGTAAGATTGAAATGATAGATTTATATACAAGCCATGGAGCATTACGAAATGAACATGCAAGAATGGGTAATGGGGCTACTCCTTGCAGCCAAGTGAGATGGACTACTCGATCATCATGATGGGATTAGAATAAGGGGAAGAGAAGGAGAATCTGACCATCATCATCATTTGTGGGGAAGGAGCGCAGCCTAGTGTGAATAGTAGTGACCTTGCACATGATGAAGTAATTGAATGAAGGTAGAGCATCTTAAACTCTTGTTGAGGCAGTGTTTTCTTCATCCTTCTTTTCTCCTTGGATCTAGAACACTAAAGAGGTGACGTAGGAAGATGGAAGGATGGAGATGGCCAAGCATTGGAACAACCAAAGCACCATAGGGGAGTCGACGGAGGCCAATGAAAGTCACCCTCCTTGGCTAGGAGTATAGCAAAAACCTAGAAACTTGGATGGAGTGGAAGTGAACCCTTCATCAATGGAATTAGTTGGGTACTTATAGTAGTCGAGTGTTTAGGAGTGTCATCGGGCTAGTGGTGAGACTAGTAGAGAGTTTGACATTCAACAAGATTTGGGATGTCATCAAGCATCGAGATGACAAATCTTCATTGGGTGTCAAGATGTAGAGTGAACATTAGGTGTTGAGATAGCTGGATCATCAGGCACCAATGTCATAGGTCATGTCCTACACCCAGATTTAGAGTTTCATCAGGAACTAAGGTGCCAAAACCTCATTGGGCATAGTAGAGGCCTCGACAATTGACATATTGCAAGATTCTCATCTGGAACACAGTCTTTGTCAAGGATTAGACATTTTCAAGTGCTTAGGTTGCAGTCGATGAGATCATGGTTGGGTCTTGATGGTCGATGACCTTGAAATTCATGGTCCTGATTAAATCCATTGATTGATATACCTTCAGAAGGTGCTCACAATATGTTTCGATCTGAGGCACTACCCCGCAACCCACCAGAGGAATCCTCTTCTCTACTCCCTACTACTGAAGGGGAGTGGGACCCCCTAGAAATTCTTGTTGTAGAGTGACAAGGCTCAAAACCTACTAGGGGAGTCAAGAAAAGTATCAAATTCCTTAAGATTAACATAAACACCTAAGTAGATCGAAGAAAACATAGGTAGGTGAAAATTAAGGAATTTAAATGCCAAATAGGATAAAATGCCATTAAAATTGGGATGAGTAAGCAATCCACAAAATATCACAAACTTAAACACTGCTCGTCCTCGAGCACCATAAAATATAAAACAATCACCAATGAATACTATAAACCTTTGGCATTGCCTGGTCTTTACATCATGTGAGTTTCTTTGCTACTAAGTATGGCTTAGCACCTCAACTTCTTGACATCATTGAAAACATCTTACAACATCTTTGTTCCCAAGTTCATTTCCAAAAAAACTTCCTCCCCACTTTTCCAACATCAATCATGTCTAAGAGCTTCAAGAGAGTTTAGAGGAACCCACTGAACAACAAGTGTGCATCTGATCTGGCACTGGTGTTTTTCAAGAGTACAGTATAATTGAGGCATTCATTGTGCCTATAGGTGGAAAAGGGAATGAATGGAGGTATGCATGGAAACAACAAGTCTCTCCTCTATTTGAATCAACTTTTCATTTTATTTTTGCAATTACATTGATTATATTTTTTGTAATACAGATCTCTCTATTGATAAGGTATGCCTAGAGAGCCAATCTTGTGATGATTGACATGGAAAATTGCATAAAGGATTTGATTAATGGTAATATAAAAATGGCAAGCTTCCAATTCATATGTTTCACTCAGTTATGAGATAATGAGAGAACATAATGAATGTCTATAGACTGACAATACTCAATGGTGTATGTCTTCAAGTATATTGTCTTGGAAGAAATGAGATCATATGAATTCTAAGAGCATGTGCATTCTTAGTATGTCCCTAGTCAATTGTTACTATGGAAGGTGGATAGACACCAGTAACACATAAGATTAGATAGTAGGTTGGTTGATGACAGAATCTCATTATTCATGATATGTAAATAGCAAACCAAGCACACAGATACACTTTATAGAATAGTGTATCAGATAGACCCACCTTGAGAGTGACACATGGAAACAATCATTGGTGGTCAAAGTCATTTCTCATAGTGAAGGTAGTGATTGTGATTCTTAGACCTGAATCATTACTCTCGTCACATGTCATTGGGTATGTTTTAACATCATCAAACGCAGTCCTAAAACATGGGTTATTATAATAGTGATGATTGGGTGACTTTGACACATGGGGATAGACAGTGAGTGATAGATTTGAGTTTTGCCCCTCCTATTGGAGTATGATATCTTGGCCACTTGATAAGTGAGATTGACAAATGCATGAACATGCACATGTGAATCAATATATGATATTGTGGTCATATTATCTTAGACATCCTGCTCCTAGCTAAAGAAAGATGAGATGAACATTGAAAGGATGATGATTCCATGCCTCAAGTTCACTCTGGGTATTACTGACAAAGGAATTATACAATTACTGCAACACCTTACACATATTGTAGGTTGAAGTTGTTCTCCAACTTTCCATTCACTTGGGTAGCATTGTTGTGTGATTAGGCATAACTCCTTGCTCATGATGTCATAAGTTAGTTATGGACATTCATTGCCAATGTGATACGGGATCTATTGGGTCACACACAAAGGAAATCATCTAGAAGAGGAGGTTAATCTTGAATGACAATTGGATTGATTACTAAATTGTTTAGGTATTCAATTCGCACAACAAATAAATAGATTGGATGACTGAACTATCAAACAACCATCTCACTAAATGACACAGTCTTTTGGGCAGCCAGATGAGTGTCTCAAGTCTTGGGATGTTCGTTTGGGTTGTTACGCTAATTAGAGATCGAATTGGCTAAGTTCTTCCCTATGAATCGATCGGTTCAAGCAGTTGAACTGATTAGCTTCACTTAAGCTCACCATATGGCCATCTAGGTGAGAAAGATGGGTGTCTCGCTTGGGTGAGACAGCTCGGTTGGTCCAAATGAAAGTTTTGGTTTTTTAATGAACTTGTTTCAATTTCACATTACTTGTGGTGCATGGAAATTAGTATGAAATATTAATTGAAATCAAATTTTCCAGATTCGTGTGTGATTGGGAAACTGCCAGATGACCTTCTGGGTCACCATATGGCTGCTTTGATGGTTGTATGTTGTGAAAATTCAAGATCTTCTGGTCCATTCCACTCCGACACAATGAACTCGTCTCATGAACTGGTCGCATCAATGAAAAAATGATCATCATCGGATGATATGACCAGTTCATGAGATGAGTTGACTATCTGGAGGACCATGGAGGAAAAAACGGTGGAGCCAGATGACATGCCAGTGGGCCCAACCGACCATTTGGAAGGTTTCCAAACATTGGTTGGACATGAGGCCAGATGACCATTTGTGGAGACCAACCGACTAGCCAAGAGGCAAGACAACCAGTTCAAGGGTTGAAGCGATCTACCCAGATTGGCAAGCACATATCTACACCAACAATAGGTTCAAACATGAGATGTGAGGATTGACCTAGGTGGTAGTAATTCCATGTGGATGAAAGGAATTACAAGTAGACATGCCCATAAAAATCTCTTTTAGTTTTATATTGCCTGTTTACATTGTGGGATATAACATGTATATGATACGTACTATATATGTGGTGATTGGATACAGTATATGCTATATATATATATATATATATATATATATATATATATATATATATATATATATATATATATATATATATATATATAGGGATTGTCTTTAATACTATATATATATAGGGATTATCTTTAATACCCGTGTGGGTAGCTACCCGCACACCCTTCCCATCACTTTTTTTTTAATTCACAATTGTGGAGCATTTTATCTAGCTCCCCAAAAAAATTGATCCAAAAATAATATCATTTGCCCTACTAAAATCAAAAAACCCATCCATATATATATTGATTGTATATTTTATGTGCAGTTACTTTTTTAGTCACATTGTTACTTTTTATACCAATACATTTACTATTTTGATCATAAGAGTTACTCTTGTATGCCATATAGTTACTCTTTTGGATGTGCGAGTAGCCAGTGGGTAGTGAAAATATGGCTACCCACGCGGGTAATGAATGAATATATATATATATATATATATATATATATATATATATTTATATTTATATTTATATATTTATATATATATATATTGGTCGGTAAAAAATTGTGTTACTGAAAATTTTGGTGCCCAAAACTTTGGGTACAAAAGAGTTTGCGCCCCCATTAAATCCCTGGATGAAGACATCCAAAAAACTAGAGAAAACAATCTAAACACAAGCTACACAGTAGCCATCTACCTAGATAAAAGAAGAAAACAAACTCGCAATACTAACTTAAGAGATAACAGATAAAGTGAAAAGAATATCCTAACTACACATGCCAACACTGGCAATAGACTCATCCTCTGAAATTGTGGCAACATGGGCAGCTGAAACATCACTTCAGCGGCCTGGGAAACTCAGGAGCAATATAGAAGGAGCCTCCACTGCTATCATCTAGGTCTTCAAGTTTCTGGCAAGCAAAGGAAACAACCAAGAGGACCTGCACAACTTGGATCCTTCAGAACAGAATGACTCAGCTAGCTGATCAATCTCACACTGGCCATTATCCTCATTCCCTGAAGTTGTATGGACTAATCCGCCAAGTAAGACAGCCTGAACCACTAAAGCCAAAGTCCTAGGTTCACATGGTTATTTCTTTATGCAAGAACCAGAGACCAAGAATCGAATGTTGTTGTTTGCACAGCAGCACGACCTCAAGCACCCGAAGGGTGAAACACCAACTGCAACTGCAGCCTACACCCTACCAAACATCTATCGTGAAGAAAACCGACTACAATAGACAACCAAAGGCAAAAACCTACCCACCAAACCTCCCTCACACATAACAACACAACCATTCCCTAAAATTAGTGGGAAGAAGAAGGAAGCAGAAATTCCACCACTGGAAGCGAATCCAGGCAAACTCACGCTACTGTCTGGCAGAGGCATATCATCAAACACCACGAGGGTGTTCCTTCATGCAACACAGGAGATCCAGGAAGGAGAAGAAAAATTCCACCCTTAACCCAGCCCGCGCATCACCACACATCAGTAGGAAGGCCCAAGGAGGAAAAGAAACCTTCCACCCACCCTTGAACCCAATCCCACACAGAGCTAGGCTGCTACTTGCACATAGGCATCTCAGTGACCACCGTGAGGGCATTGGGAACCAGGATGAAATAGCCACCATCCCCGTTTCCTCAACCATCTTGAGGGTGTACCTACACGCATTAGCAAAAGGCTTGCGGGAGATCCCACCTGTGGCTGTAGAGAAACCACACGAGAGTCACCAACACCCTGATGCCAGGCGGAGGACCGCCAGCACCTTCAACCATCATGTGGCCGAGACTAAAACTAAAGAGAAGCAACCATCGAACACCATGTGGGCATTCCGTCGCGTAGCAGCAGGGGCATCAGGGGAAACCCTATCGCCCTAGCAGGGGGATCAGCAGACCTGCTTCAGGTTTAACTCCTCGTCCACCCATCAACACTCCAGCAGTGAAGACGGATGAGGAACCCTCTATAGATCTGGGACCCCCGATCTGGAGGTGCCACCATGAAATAGTAACCACCACCGAACAGGACCGATAAGCATCGATCGATGTCGATGGGCCAGAGGGTAGGAGCTAGAGAATAAAGACGGGAGGCCGAAGCAGCCATTCTTGAATCCAGATCCACCAGGAGATGGCTCCTCTCCATTCGTCCCTTTTAAACGGGTTGGAGTCATCAAAGATGATGCTTCTGCACGACCTGGGCTCTAGCTTCGGTGCTACACCCCGCCTCCTTCTCGCTCCAAGCCGAGAATTGCCCTAGCTGTCAGTGGCCAGATTACTCCGGAGAGACGCCGCTGTACGTGAAGCCACTCTGAGCCGATGAGGGTTTAAAGAGGCTATGCGAGACCGGTGAAGGCCAGGGGGAAAAATCCACCAAAGAGGCGCACTCCCTCCCCCCAGCGGAGCCGCCGGAGAGCTCTTAGAGAGAAGAGAGAGCTAACCCTAGAGAGAGAGTGCACTCCGACCTAATATATATACATATATATATATACATATATATACAAACATATATATACATATATATACATACATATATATATAACTCCTCAATCAAACATATTAAGTCTAAGATGCTTTCCGTTAGCAACATACATGAAAATCTTGATCGACCAAGCATACATTTGCACAAAGCATGGTGTGTCGTCTTTCTCATGGAAGTGTGACCACATATATGTAGATTTGCACAAAGCATGGTGCTTCTCTATCGTGTTGTCTATTGGGTCAGGATTAACTGGTGACTTGGAGAGACCAAGTGTAGAGGCATGCAGATGATCATGGAAAGGAGTTGTGCATATCATGTATCCAAGAGTTGAATATGGATGCAATTAGCAAAAGCTTCCTTCCTAAATAGTCAAGTTGTAGGTGATCATAGGAAGTCGACTCATGACTTGATGAAATATGGATCTCGGCTCATTAGAAAAATGTTTTGTGCAATTTTATAAATTGATACTTGAGGGTAACAAAATAATGAGAATGATAATGATATTAGACTTAATTATTATCACAAACTCAATCAAATCAATTCAAATAAAAAATGAGTTTCTGAAAAATTGCAAATTATTTTGTAGAATCAAATGGCAAAAAACAACAATCACTTTTCTATGTGATTGGTCCTAGAGAATGACAAACTCACTAGGAAAAACTTCTACAACTAGTTTAGGACATTAAGAATCATTCTCACACATGAGTGCAAGCTCTATGTCCTGGAAACACCAGAACCAGAGGTACCACCTCAAAATGCACCAAGGGGTGACAAGGATGCTTACACGAAGCATGCTGAAGATGCCATGGATGTCAAGTTATCATGCTATGCTCCATGAACTATGAGTTCCAGAAGCACCATGAGAACATGAATGTGATTGAGATGGTCACACTTCACACAAAAAAATTCCAAGATCAAGAAATATAGGAGAGACATGATGTTTCAAAGGTGTTGTTCAAGTGCAGCTTGGCAAAAGGAAATCTAGTTGGTCCTCATGTGCTCAAGCTTATTGGGTATGTGGATAACCTAGCTAAATTGGGATTCCCCTTGGGTCAAGAGTTTCCCATTGATGTAATTCTACAGTCTCTACCAGAGTCATATAGTCAGTGTGTCATGAACTACAACATGAACGACTTTGACAAATAGTTGATAGAGTTATTGGGCATGTTGAGACACAAATGAAGAAAGATAAGTCCAAGTCTACCATGATGATTAGCAAGACAAAGGGGAAGTCTAAAGGCAAATGCAAAGCTAAGAATAGTTCTAAAGCTAGCCAGAAGCCCAAGTCTTCAGATATCAAAGAAAAAGGAGGAGTAATGAAAATCAACAATTGCCACCATTATCACCATCCTAGACATTGGGAAAGGAATTGCCCACTATGGTTAGAGGAATTAAAGAAGAAGAAGGAAGAAACAGAGGCCTCCACTTTAGGTATAAACAATATAAGATAGATTTGATTACACTACTACAGAAATGACCTTTGGCATCGGTTATTTAAGGCCTACAACGTCGGTTTCCAAGCGACACCCAAGTGGGTGCCGCTAAAAGTGGACACCTTCAACGTCGGTCCCCCAACCGATGCCATAAACCTTCCCGCCACCAAAAACACGCCAGCAAGGGGACTATTGTTGGTATGTATGCCCTGAGAGCCAATCATGGGATGATAGGTGGGATACATCAAGATTGATTTGATAAACATCAAAGGCAAGATTCCAATTCTTTTTGGTTTAGTCATATGAGATAATGATAGAACAGATTGAATGTCTAGAGAATGACAGTACTCAATGACGTATGCTTTCAGGTTGAGGACCTGAACGATGAGATCATACGGATGCTAAGAGTGTGTACATTCTTATTATGTCCCTAGTTGAATGTCATTGTGGGAGGTAGATAGACAGCAATGACACACAAGACTAGATTGTGGTGTTGGTTGATGATAGAATATCGTTAGTCGTGATATGGAGATATCAAACCAAACACATAGATACTTGTTAGAGAACAAGTGTACCGGACAGACCCACCGTGAGTTTGACACATGGAACCATGACATGGTAGTCACAGTCAGTTCTCACAGTGATGGTGGTGAGTGTGATTCATTGACCTGAAATCACTACACTCAACACATGTCATTGGGTACACTTTGACATCATCAAACGCAGTCCTAAAACATGGGTTGTTATAAAGGTGGTGATTGGGTGCCTTTGACACATGGGGCTTTTGAGGGGTGAGTGATAGATATGGGATTTGTCCCTCCAGAGGGATTTTGATATCCAAGGCCACATGATGAGTAGGATTGAGATAGGTGTGCGCAAGCATGTGTGAATCAGTATGTGATATTGATATCATACATATCTCCTCCAATCTACTCTGAGATCAAGAAAGTGAATGAATGTTGACAGGATGATTGTTCCATGCCTCGAGTTCATTCGGGATATCAGTGACAAAGGAATTATACATTCACTGTAACCCCATTCACGGATTGTAGGATTTAAAGTTATTCTCCAACTTTCTATTTCACTTAGGTAGCACTGATTTGTGACTAGGCACCGCTCTTTGCTTGTGAAGTCATAAGTGTTATGGACTTTCACTACCAACGTGAAATGGGACCTGTAGGGTCACACACATAGGATTTAACATGTATGGGGAGTTTGTCCACAAACAATGTTTAGATTGATTACTACAGGAGTTTAGTAGTTCAATTAAACACTCAATCAATTGATAGCTTAGTATCATAGTGTTCAAGGTGTTAGACAGATTGATTAGAGTATCAGATTGATTGAAACTGGAATTGATTGATTGTACACAATCTGCACTCCCAACTGATCGTCTCATGTGATGAACCGATCAGCTCAGCTTGGTGAACCGATCGGCTCATGTTATGAGTCAATCGGCTCAAGACAGGGTGAGATGATCGGTTCAAGGGTTGAACCGATCGTCTCAACTGGTCCAACTGAGCAAGTTGGGAAAGTCAGGTTGGTGAGAAATTTCCTTTCGTTTTGCTTTCCCAATTTGATTGGAACAAGGATTGGTATTTGGATCAATTCAAAACAAAAGAGAAAAAGTCAATCGAGAACTGACCAGGGCCGCGAACCACCAGTTTAGAAGTGAACTGACCATTTTAGGTGTCCCAACCGATCGGTTCAGTTGTGAACCGACCAGCTTAGGTCCCCAACCGACCATTTCATGTTTGAAACGATCGGTTCAGGTTACGCAGTTGGTTGTTTTTGTAGAAAATCTCAAACCCTTCTACTCCTGCTTTAGTCCCACATTTCCCAGGGTAGAGAACCTTGTCCCATGACCCTCCTATATATAGGGGTATTGGGAGCTTCTCAGAACACAACTCAAAACACCAGTTGCTCTATAAAGTTGTCATTCTCTCTGGTTTTGGTAATCGAGAGAGAGCCCGAGCAAGTTCTACCCAATAAGGGAGGCACAACAAGGGAAAGACAACTGCAGAAAGAGACTGGTGGCAGGAGAGTGTGTCGGTGACTAGTACGCTAATAGGAGGGTGCAACTCTTTCTGATTCCTTATGCGACAAGGAGATCAGAGTTCCAGGTGGTCCATGTGGACTAGTTCAGATGCGGGAGACTTTTACCACTCAGAGGACACCTGTCAATCCCGACAGTCTTGGTGAGACCAGGATTCATCAGTCTTGGAGCGACCCAGAGTTGCACAGACACCGTCCAAGACCAGAAGTGAAGACCACGCAAGCCGCGAGGTATTTTCACCGAGCAAGCCTCAGGACAAGGTATGATTCTACAAACCATCCTTCCTATTGTATAGATGTTGATGTGATTCCTTGCTTATGGGTTTGGGGGAGAAGAAATTTTTTTTGTTTCCGCTGCCTTCTCTACCTCCCCTAAAACCCAACAGTGGTATCAGACCCAGGTTAACTTCTCTATACTTTAGGATTATCGATATGATCGATTTTGGTTTGTCGCCTTTATTTATTGCATACAATGTGAATAAAATTGGCTTTATGCATGTCCAATCCTAAATCCACAAATCCCAGCATACATATATGATATGTAATATGAATGCACTCGATACGCGTCGTTGTTAAATGAGTTTTGTGGTGGATGTATAGCGTGGTTATGGCCAATAAACCCTATATCTGTATGTGGTTGATTGTTGTTGCTTGCATCTCAATCTGCGCACTGATTCCCTACCTCCTTTTCTTGATGTAACTCGAGATAACTTGAGATTTCTCTCCTACCTTTGCTCCCCTGAATGTAACTCAGGGTTTCTCAATTAAAATGTAAAATAGGATAGATCTTGTATTTCCTGTTATGTCAAAGAACGGTGGACACTCTAACGATGACTGAGATGATCAGTTCAAGGTGTGTACTGATCGGTTGGCGTTCCAGATGACCGATTCAAGGAGCGAGATGAGCGGGTGGCAGCCATGAGGAGATGCATGACGACCAAGAAAACTGATCGGTTGGAGGAGCCAATCGATCGGTTGGTGGCACCCAACCGACCAGCCTGATGGTGAGCCGGTCAATCATGGAGATGAGTTGATCAAACCCAGAAAGGCACAGCACAGAGTTCATCTTGTACAGGTTGCATGTGATGTAGACCTAGATGACCGTGATTCCTCTTGGCTCGAGGAATCACATTAGGATGGCCATAATCATCGCTTTTATCGTTTCACATGTTTTCTGTGGGATATAGCATGTATATGATACGTACTATGTATTGTGGTGATTGGATATGTATATGTACCTAAAACCAAATCCCTCATTAAATAATAAAGTTTTATATGCCTTCCAACTGCAACACACATGAAAAGCTTGATCGGCCAAGTGTGGGCACGCCCTAGCATGGGGCACTGTCTATCTCGTGGAAGCGTGAAGGATGGATATGTGGGTCTGCCCTAGCAGGGTGCATATTCATCATGTTGGCTTTGGGTCGGACTTAACAAGGTGACCTAGATAGGATCTAGCACCTTGAGGCATGGAGGTGATCATGGAAAGGAGTTGTACATGACATCTTTCAAGAGTTGCATATGATGCAATTGGAAAATGTTGCCTACCTGGAAGATCTAAGTTGTGGGTGACAACCCTAGCTGGTCCATGACTTAGAGAATTTTAGGATCTTTCCCACTAGAAGATTGTATGCTACAATCTTCCAAATGATGGTGAGGGCTATCAATTTGAACTAAAATAGTGGGAGCGATAATTAATTAAAGACCTAATTTATATCGTCAACCTTTCAAATCAATCAAATAAGTCAAAAAGGAGTTTTTGGACTAAATTGCATATATTTCCTTTTTTATAATAAATGGCTAATCAATAATAATCACTTTATTTGCGATCGGCCTTTGAGACCAACAAATTAAATGGGAATAATGTCCATGACTAGTTAGGACATTGAGAAGTGTTCTCAATCGTAGAATGAAATCTCTAAGTCCTAGTTATACCAGAATGCAATGAACTCGATCCCACCATATCAATGGCTGAAAGTATGCTTACGGAAGTATACCAAGGATGCCATTGATGTGGAGTGCTTGGTGTTGTATTCTCTGAACTATGAGTTGCAGAGACAACATGATACATATGATGTCTCCAAGACACTGTCCTAGTATGTCATGATAGAAGGAGATCTAATAAGGTATTCACACACTCAATGTGATTGGGTATGTGGAAAAACCTAACTAAGAAGGATTCCCTCTGAGCCAAGAGTTGGCTATTGGTATGATACTGCAAATGTTGCAAGAATCATACAGTTCATGATGAACTACAACATGAACAACTTTGACAAGCGTCGACAGAGTTGTTGTACATGTTAAGGATAGTAGAGGCAATTACGAAGAAATACAAACCCTAATGTCTCATGTGATCAATGAAGGGTAAGTCTTAAGGGCAAGGGCAAGGGCAAAGCTAAGAAGGGTTCTGATGCTAGCCAGTAGCCCAAGTCGTCTTCAGCCTTAAGGCACATGGGAAAGGGTGTATGAGGGAATTGCCCCCTATATCTAGAAGAACAAAAGAAGATGAATGAGGGGATGGAGATCTCCACCTATGGTATCATGAAATGAACCACTTCTTTATCTGAGGTATATGATACCAAGATATGGATATGTCATATATCATATGCCATATCCACAAAGAAGTGATGACCTTTATGAAAGGACCAAGAAAGGAGTATCATCATTGGAGTAAGTGTTGCTGCCATAGATAGAAGTACCTTTCAATTTATTTCAGCCTAAAGGCCACGAAATAGAGTTGACAACTGCTATTTCAATTTGCCAATATAAACACTTTATTGTTGCATCTTGTAGTGACAAGATGGCTATCAATATAGTTGATGTTTCAAAGATATGATCTTTGTGTCAATGCCTTGTTTATCTTGTGGTACTTGGTATGCATAAGATAAAATGATACCTAAAAGTTATTGATAACTCAAACAATCAAATTAGCATTATCATGAGAAATTCATCTCTAGTTTCCATATGATGGATAAATCTAGACTCTTTTGGTTAGAGAACCAGTAAGAGACATGAATCTCTTAGACATGATTAATCAATCTTCACTAGTGGTAGTGGGAGAATGATTATCCTATTAGGTATAATACATGTGATGTATTTACATACCTATTAGAGCAAATGTTAATACTTCAAATGGTGTTTAGAGAAATACCTATATGAATATCTTGAAGTGTTCAAGAATATCATAGATGAAGTACGAATTTGGTAAAGTATTAATTCTTGATGAGATCAATGAATGAGATACTTGAACCAAATGTTTGAGAACCTTGTGAGTGATTATGATAGTGTATAATAATGAGCTCATGATTAAGGCACGGTGATGTCTAAATCAAAAGAAGTCATACTCTAAGGAGTTAGAGGATGATTATTAAATAACTAAATTATTCTTAAATAAAGAATACCCTATACTAATAAAGGAAATTAAGAATCACAAGGAGTTGTGAGTTCTTATATCCTTGATAGATACACCTCGATTATCTATATGATGAGTTCTTCATGTGATGAATCAACTATCTAGATGATGAGGAACCAGATTTTGAGTTATGGTAGATGACCATTACATCCTAAATGACTTCCATGTAAACCATAAGGTATGACCTTGATGGTAGCACTCATTGGATGAAATCCATAAGTGCAAATAAGTCTTAAGTGTTAAGACACATGGATAACATTTTGAGAAGGATGATGCTTGTTGATTGCAACTTAAAGACTAAGAGATTTGGCATAAGGATACTAAAACTACATTCATGTGAGGAATAAGACAAGTATGTGTATGTGACACAACCTATAAGGTTTATGCATCCATTAATGCAAATAAAGTCTATAAGTTACAATGGACTAATCAATGTGATTGATTGAGTACAAGCAACTCAGAACTTGATCTTTACTTTGATGATATAGTCAAAGGGTTTGACTGATATGTCAAAGATAAAGAAGGGATCTGTGATTTAGTGGGAGCGTATTCACATTCCACATGTTGATGTGAAATGGAAATGTTCTAGAATGGAAATCCTAAGTGGAAATTATCTTTAAGGAAGATAGAGAATTTCCTATGTGATAGGAATAGAGATCTATAGAGATAGTTCTCGAAAATCTCTTGACCTAAAAAAAGAGAGCATACATTGGCAATTTGTACTGAAGGGTTCAGTGTGCACAGATTCAGTGGGAGAAAACTTGTCCATGTTACATGGAGTTAGTATCCCAAGGCCAAGTGTCCAATTCTTATGAAGAATGGGAACACTAAGAATAGATATGGATCTATCATGTATGTAATCATCCCATTATCTTGTATGTATGGACATAGCAAGAATAAGATACATTTATCATCTTGTATGTAGGTCATGACAATATGATATGCTCATCCTGATAACTCATATGTGGGACATGATGAGTGGATGTTTGTCTACTTCCAGTAAGGGTTACTGGAATACCATGAGAACTTGATAAAGTACTTGAGAAGTACTAGTTCTATGGAGATAAGGAAGGGTTCAATGTAAAGAGTTACACTGATGCGAACTTCCGAGAAAGGATAGAAAATTAAACGCAAAATATATATGGGATATATATAAGTGAATGTTTGTTGATAATTGGAAATGTTCCAATAAAACCGTTTCAAAGGAAAAGTCGAGTATTTGTGTGTTAGAGAACATTAGTGGATACTATATGGATCTGGAATTTCATGAGATGAACTTATAGTTATTCCGGTCATTGATGACAAGATAGGAATGCTTGGTCATGCAATGTGGCTGAAGGTTAGAAAAGGAATATTAGATTGCATATTACGGCAACTCCATCTCATACGTGTGACGTACAGTGAGGAGATAAGAGACATGCAGTGAATACCGACTTTGGCAAGGTGTTGCCATTACTCACTATGTTCGCACTAGAGCACAATAACATGTGGGACATGTTTGAAGATCACTATGAATATGATTCAAGGGTGATTGGCTCACAGTGCAAATGGGAGTCTGTTGGTATGTATGCCCTGAGGGACAATCATGGGATGATAGGTGGGATACATTAAGATTGATTTGATAAACATCAAAGGCAAGCTTCCAATTCTTTCTGGTTCAGTCATATAAGATAAATGTAGAACAGATTGAATGTCTAGAGAATGACAGTACTCAATGACGTATGCTTTCAGGTTGAGGACTAGAACGATGAGATCATATGTATGCTAAGAGTTTTTCCATTCTTATTATGTCCCTAGTCGGATGTCATTGTGTAAGGTAGATAGATAGCAATGACACACAAGACTAGATTGTGGTGTTCGTTGATGATAGAATCTCATTAGTCATGATATGGAGATATCAAACTAAACACATAGGTACTTGTTAGAGAATAAGTGTACCGGACAGACCCACCGTGAGTTTGACACATGGAACCATGACATGGTAGTCACAGTCAGTTCTCACAGTGATGGTGGTGAGTGTGATTCTTTGACCTGAAATCACTACACTCAACACATGTCGTTGGGTACACTTTGACATCATCAAACGCAGTCCTAAAACATGGGTTGTTATAAAGTTGATGATTGGGTGGCTTTGACACATGGGGCTTTTGAGGGGTGAGTGATAGATGTGGGATTTGTCCCTCCTGAGGGAGTTTGATATCCAAGGCCACTTCATGAGTAGGATTGAGATAGGTGTGCACACGCATGTGTGAATCAGTATGTGATATTGATGTCATACATATCTCCTCTAATCTACTCTGAGATTAAGAAAGTGAATGAACATTGACAAGATGATTGTTCCATGCCTCGAGTTCATTCGGGATATCAGTGACAAAGGAATTATACATTCTCTATAACACCATTCACAGATTGTAGGATTGAAAGTTGTTCTCCAACTTTCTATTTCACTTGGGTAGCACTGATGTGTGACTAGGCATCGCTCTTTGCTTGTGAAGTCATAAGTGTTATGGACTTTCACTACCAACGTGAAATGGGACCTGCAAGGTCACACACATAGGATTTAACCTGTAAGAGGAGTTTGTCCACAAACAATGTTTAGATTGATTACTAAAGGAGTTTAGTAGTTCAATTAAACACTCAATCAATTGATAGCTCAATATCATAGTGTTTAAGGTGTTGGACAGATTGATTAGAGTATTGGATTGATTGAAACTGCAATTGACTGATTCTACACAATCTGCACTCCCAACCGATCATCTCATGTGATGAACCGATCGGCTCAGCTTGGTGAACCGATCGGCTCAGGTTATGAGTCGATCAGATCAAGATAGGGTGAGATGACCAGTTCAAGGGTTGAACCGATCAACACAACTGGTCCAACCGAGCAAGTTGGGAAAGTCAGGCTGGTGAGAAATTTCCTTTCGTTTCACTTGCCCAATTTGATTGGAACAAGGATTGGTATTTGGATCACTTCGAAACAAAAGAGGAAAAGTCAATCAGGAACTGACCAGCGCCATGAACGGACCGGTTCAGAAGTGAACCGACCGTTTCAGGTGTCCCAACTGATCGGTTCAGTTGTGAACCGACCAGCTCAGGTCCCCAACCGACCATTTCACGTTTGAAATGATAGGTTCCGGTTACGCAATTGGTTGTTTTTGTGGAAAATGTTGACCCCTTCTACTCCTGCTTTAGTCCTGCATTTCCCGGGGTACAGAACTCTGTACCATGACCCTCCTATATATATGATTATTGGGGGCTTCTCATAACACAACTCAGAACACCAGTTGCTCTATAAAGTTGTCATTCTCTCTGGTTTTGGTAACCGAGAGAGAGCCCTTGCAAGTGCTACCCGATAAGGGAGGCACAGTAAGGGAAAGACAACTGCAGAAAGCGAGTGGTGGCAGGAGAGTGTGTCGGGGACTAGTACGCTGATAGGAGGGTGTGACTCCTTCATATTCCTTGTGTGACAAGGAGATCGGAGTTCCAAGTGGCCCGTGTGGACTACTTTAGAGGCGGGAGACTTCTGCTGCTCGGAGGACAGCTGTCAATCCCGACAGTCCTGGTGAGACCAAGAGTCATCAGTCCTGGTGCAACCAGGAGATGCACAAACACCGTCCAAGACTGGAGGTGAATACCGTGCAGGTTGCGAGGTATTATTGCCAAGCAAGCCTCGGGACAAGGTATGATTCTACAAACTATCCTTCCTATTGTATAGACGTTGACGCGATTCCTTGCTTATGGGTTTGGGGAAGAAGAAATTTCTTTTGTTTCCACTGCCTTCTCTACCTCCCCTAAAAACCCAACAACTATAGGTGTCGGTTACTAAAGAAAACTGACACTATAACCTTATCAAAAATGTCAGTTATTAATTAACAACTGACGCCATATCCCTTCCCGCCACCAAAAAAGGTGCCAGCAAGGGCATAATCAGCATCGGTTTTATATATATAATCGACGCCATATCCCCTGTCATATCCCCTGCCACCACAGTCGTGCTACCCAGCACGGTCATGGTACCTAGCCGCAATAGATATCAGTTTTACGGATAACTGACACTAGAAGGGGATAAAGACGTCAGTTGTACACTAACAACTGATGCCATATCCCCTGTTGTATCCCCTGCCACCATGACCATGCTACCCAGCATGGTCGTGGTACCTGGCCACAATAGCTGTTAGTTTTATGAATAATCGATGCCAAAAGGGGATAAAGACGTCAGTTGTACACTAACAACTGACGCATATGTGTTTTGTTGTCGGTTTTATACAAATAATCAACGTCTATGTTCTGATTTTTTTTTTCTTATCAGTTTGCAGGCCTGCTGTATCACTGGTCAACAGGATGTAGAACCTGCAGTTCAGTTTTGAACTGTAGGATTATAGCATTTATTGATATCAGCCAACAACAGGCCACAAACCTGCAAAATTAACAAGATGGACAATATTATATATTTATCATGTGATTCACACACATGTATAAGCACATTTAATTCTTATTATTTTTCATCACGTACATGTAGAAACCAGTAGTTGCATTTCAAATTTCCTCCATTTTCACACACATTTAGCAACCTGCAGTTCCATTCATTTCATCTCTTTTCACATTTAGACACATGCAGAAACATTCATATATTGATTAGAAAAAGTCATTTACATTCACATTCACACATATGACAATTCATAAAAAGTCATTCACATTCACATAAATAAGTATGAGAACAAAGTTATTCTTTATTCATCATTGTAAATAAAATTATATTTAAAAATTCCCACTCTTTGTAGGGCTTTTCCCAATCTTCTCTTACATCATCTAATTCCTCTCTCGTATAGGGAGTATGTACATCTAATAGCTTTCCACATGTGCTGAAGTCAGCAATTTTAAAGACCTACAAAGAGAATGATGTATATATAATTAATAATATATAATAAGATTGATATATTTCATATTATCTAATTAGGCTATGTATAATATCTGATGTATCATATCGATTTCCATTACAGCATGTTTGATGATTAGGTCCATAAATCACATCACATAGTAGGCACATGCCCAGTCGTTGTCTTGTGTAGCAAACTATAAATTGAAACATATAAAATATTCAAAAATATAAATAAGCACAGTTCACATAAATAATATATACATTGGAGTCAGGAAATTACTTTCACATTCTCCCAAATTAGTGACAGATTCTTTTTCCTGGGGACCTTTCCTCCAACTTTTTTGTACTCTTGTAAAGCCCTACATATGTTAATGTAACACATTAAATTGCATAATTAAATATTAATGTAGTAACATATGTTAAAGGATATAAAAATATGAAATATTTCTCACTCGAATAATGGCATTTTAATTGCATGCCCATATAATGTATTCAACACATTCCCCACAGGATCTAGATAATAGATAGTGAACATCTTGGGGACAATAGCTAGTAACTCCCAATGTTTACCACTACAGGTAAGCAAGTAGAAAATTAATAACTCAAAATCCACAATGAAAATGTAATTTGCTTAAGTCCAAATTATAAGCAAAGTAAACTTACTCAACATTGAATGGAGCTATTATCACCGTCTTATTATTTTTACCAAATTATTGAAAAGCATCAATGCAATATGAAGTAACTGAAGAAGGGTATGCATCTACAAGACTAATCAAATATGGAACCAAAAATCCCACATGGGAAAACCCAAAATCTATACATATCATGTGTAAGTGGTTGCAAAACATGTATTACGTATGCATTAATATATAAGAAACCAGATCACCATATATAAAACAAGGTATATGGATGTATAAATAAGATCTCACCATATCCGCAGCTCTATCATAGATGTGTTCAGCAAATCATAACTAAACAACTCCAAAACATCTTGTATAAATATCTTATTTTTGCATGATTGACATGCATTAATACCTATGCATTAATACATATGCAAAACTTGTATTACGTATGCATTAATACATATGCTAAACTTGTATAAATAGATTGTTATTATGATTTATCTGCAGCATTCTCCAGAATAGTAACATTTATAGGGCAATTTGGATCATGTTCTCCGATCCATACTGCCACACCCCTATAATTAGGACCTATCGAGGCATGTAGGTCCCTTAGAAGCCAACTTAGGAGTCGATGAGGTGGAGGCCGAGATGTAGCGGGTCTTGTCTTTTTGACCTGCATATATAATTTCAAATCAATTGACTCATATATACACACTAACAAATTAACGTAATGGAAATTTATCATACAATATTAGTATAGAAAACATCCTCTTCGGGCTATAATATCACTCTGCCTATGGCCTCACTAAGTGTTTCAACATCTGGGTGTGCATGAGGTAGTGCAAGATCCCTCCAGTCAGGGAGTACATGTATCGGGCTCACACGTACCACACCATCTGGTACTAGATACCCATGAAACATGCACCCTTTAAGGGGTGGGTAAGTCGACACCTCTGTAACGATATATTCTTGACTTTTTAGTCGGCATGGCTTCAACCCCTACAAATTTATGTAAAGAATGTTATATGCATATATACACAAACATATCATCTTGAACAGACTAGCTACTATATCATAAAAATACTTACAAAGGACGTTCTAGGTGGTGGGTCTATAGGATTACTCCCAACCACTGCAGTAGGAGTAGTAGGAGAAGTGCGGCACGTCATAGGTACTGTCTGAGTGGCCTTCTGAGATGCCTGCCACTTGCTAATTGCGTCATGGAGTCTCTTATCAAGTGCTTCTTCGACTCTCCTATCAATTAATGCATCTACCTATACATGGATAAAAGAAACACTAGCTTCTGATTATTGAATTCCCTTTTGCAATAAAATTCTAAAATAAGAATAGGTTACCTCAGCTTGTGAAAGTCCCACTTTTAGGATAGATTTGCACTGGGATGGCCCAAAGAACGCTTTGCCCACACCAGAGCCTGCCCCCTAACACGTCCAGGATGCTCTGGGTTACCCAAAGCAACTGTTAGTTCATCCCTTGTGCCCTCAGGGATGAACTTTCCTTCCTGCCTCTACTCGTACAGTTGTCGCTAATCACCATCAACAAAAATTAGTAAGTAAACATAACAATAATCAATATCGATTGATTGCTCTAAGAGTTGATTTTTACCATTTTTGCAGCCGCCTCAGCAGTTGCGGGCTTCGATATGTCTCCCTTCTTGTTTTGCCTCCCAGCTATCCACATAGCATGGCAAGGCAGAGGTGTGTGAGTAGTAGTAGAGGACTCTACAGTCTCCTGAATAGCAGCAGGCTGAGCAGACTCAGCTTGTAATCTTTGGCGAACGCCTGCATATCCTCTTGGACCCATTGTGTGGTCGTGCACATTCAGTGCACGCCTTGCTCATTGAGCATCTCTAATAGCCTAGTTAATTAGCACATTGATTTGGTTAGTAACAATAAAGGTTAATCTTGAATAGGTGAATACATAAGAATGTATATTCATTAAATTGGGAGTGGCGCTTAATACCTTGAATTCATCTATTTTTCTTTAGGTAACAAACTCCTCCCAGTCTTTGGGGTCCAGGTAGTTCCATTGATGTGTGGCTTCCTTCTGCCTAAATTTATTTTTTAAAGAGAATACAAACAAAAATTATTAGTGTAAAGTTAGTCAAATAGTGATCAATGTCTAGAATTGGAAATCAATCAAGAACCTGTTCTCAGCATCACATATGTAATCTCGGGTGAGATTGGTCCTATAGTTCGTTAGGACCCTCCCACAACATTGCATCACACATTTATGATGCAGCTTTTCATCCAGATCAAATATGCTCTGCAAATTAAATAGAATTACTATTAACTAGTATCCTAAAAATTAGTAATCTACACAAATAGAATTACAAATAATAATAACTCATGCATAGTTCCTTCCATATGTGGTCTTTCTTCCCCTTGGGAACTTTATGCCAGGATTCTAGGATAGGACTACAATGGCTACGAGTAAGAACCCCAAGATATGAATAAATGAGTTGTGGTTTACTCCATATGGATTTCCTACATGATCGAAATCCACAGCAAATTTGGGTCCATTGCCCCTTTGCTGTATTAACTTATTCATCATTGTGATGTCCCTCACTTTCTTAATTTTCTTTTGCTGCTCATCAAGTGCTGTAATTTCTTCACGGGGTACATCATCAACCTAAAATTTGATAAAAAAAATACACTTACATGATATAATTATAAATGAACATATAGATAGAAACCTCATGGATATATTCTTAAAACTTACATTGTCAGGCGGCGCTGGCACCTCCTCACCCTCACGATGATCATCACCACGATCATCATGGGAATGCTCAGCCATCTAAAGTTCACATTCAAATTATAAATTTCACATTGTAAAGTAATTCACATTGTAAAGTTCACATTGTAAAGTACACATTCACATTGTAAAGTAATTCACATTGTAAAGTTCACATTCACATTGTAAAGTTCACATTCACATTGTAAAGTAATTCGCATTGTAAAATCCACACTCACATTGTAAAGTTCACATTCAGAAAAATAAAACATATAAAAATGTAAACATGCATGCCTCTAATATTGTGATATTTTATCAATTAACAATCCTTCATTGTGATCCCCATGAACATACAGTCATTGTGATCCCCAGCTTCAATGTTTGGTGGTGTTGGGAACCCAAATGAGAATGGACTGGAGTCATCATACTTATCATAGTACTCTTCTTCATCTATAGGATCTTCAATGAACTGTCTTTACCATGAAGAACAATTGACCATTTATCATTTGTAGGATCATCGATGTAAAATATTTGTTTCGCCTGTAATGCCAATATGAATGGTTCACCCTTCTCGCCAATCTTTTCAAAGTTCACTAACGTGAAACCCAATTCATCCACTATAACTCCTTTGTTGTTGTCAACCCAATTACATTTAAAGAGCGGAATTCTGAAATCTACATAGTCAAACTCCCATGTCTTCAATGACACCGTAATATGACATTTTAGCTTCACATGGACTCTTATCCTTTGCAATTGCAATAAACAAAGAAGACGCTTGAAGGGTGACCCCACTATTTTGGATGACACTCTTATCATCTTGACGCTTTGTGTAATACGGGAATCCATTTATGTCAAACCCTTCATAAGACATAACATTCAATTTTGGTTTAACGGCAAGGCATTTGATGGTCTCAGTAAGATTATCTGGTGTTTGAGATCGTTGATGTAAGATGCTATCTTCAAACCACTTAATAAATGTCTTGTTATGCTCTCTATCAAGCCACATTGAATTGGATCGAGGATATTGTCTCTTGATGAAATTGGTATGTTCCTCGATATAAACACTCACTTCGTCGATGTTGTGTAAAGTATACAAGTGACTTTTCTCCAACTGCTCACAGCTAATTACTTTCACCCGTGATCCCGAAATTCCTTTGCTAAAATGCTCCTCAATATTCTTGTCATTCACAGGAGCATCATTACCACTCAGAAAGTCATTACAAAAATCCATAACCTCTCTTGTCACATAACCCTCAATAATACTCCCTTCAGGCCGATAATAGTTTCGAACATCACCTTTAAAAATGCTCATGTATTGTTCAAAGGGATACATCCAATGCAAGAAAATTGGTCCCAACATTTTCACTTCCCTAGTCAAGTGGACAACAAGAAGTACCATGATATCAAAGAATGAAGGAGGAAAATACATCTCAAGATGACATAGGGTAACAACCACTTCTCTTTGCAATTTATCGAGATTATCAGGGTCAATAACTTTGCCGCACAGACTGTTGAAAAAGAAACAAAGTCTGGTGATTGCAAATCGTACATGCTTCGGCAATATAGATCGAATTGCCACGGGCAATATTTGTTGCATTAGAGTGTGACAACCATGATATTTAAGACCTATCAACTTCAGATCTTTCATTGATATCAATGTACGGATGTTAGATGAGTAACCATGTGTCACCTTAACATTTACCAAGCATTCACAAAAAGCTTTCTTCTCCTTTCTAGACAACGTGTAACAAGCGGGAGGCAAGTATGTTCTCCGATCACTACTAACTACTTCTGTTAATTCTATCCTTATTCCCATTTCACGTAGGTCCATTCTGGATTTTATCCCATCTTTAGTCTTACCTGGTATATTCAATAGAGTACCGATGACGCTATCACATACATTTTTCTCAACGTGCATGGCATCGATACAGTGCTTGACTGTCAAAGAACTCCAATAAGGAAGATCCCAAAATATTGACTTCATCTTGAATAAAGACTTGTCACTCTGAGTGGCCATCGTAAATTGTGATCTCTTACCAAATTCATTGGTGATGTCTTTTAATATTTCATAAACATCCACCCCTTATATAGGTTTAGGTGCACTCCGTTCCTCATTCCGTCCATTGAATGCTTTGCGCAACCTACGATACGGATGAAATTTCGGAAGAAACCTTTGAAGACCAAGATATATAGTCTTGCTGCTGTGTTTTAGTCGTATTGAATTAGTGTTCTCTTCACATATATGACACGCTTTAGATCCTTTGACACTGTATCCAGACAAATTCCCATACGCTAGAAAGTCATTCATAGTGCAAAACAACATAGCGTGCAAATGAAATGTCTCTCTTTGTGAAGCATCATAGGTCATCACACCTTCACTCCATAGCTTCTTCAAATCATCAATCATAGGTTCAAGATAAACATCGATATCATTTCCATGTTGTTTAGGGCCCGATATCAACAATGATAGCATAACGTACTTATTTTTCATACACAACTAGGGAGGAAAATTGTATATAACAAGCATAACTGGACAAGTGCTATGTTGGTTGCTCAATGTCCCGTACGGATTCATCCCATTTGTACAAAGCCCAAGTCTTAGATTCCTATCTTCTTCATCGAATTCAGGGTACAATAAATCAATCTTCTTCCACTTTGAGGAATCAGACGCATGTCGTAGGATCCCATCATTATTTTTCTTAACATCTGCATGCCACCTCAAATTCTTCACATCTATAGGATTGGCAAACAAGAATTGAAACCGTGGTATTATAGGTAGATACCACATCACCTTGGTAGGAGAACCAGTTTTGGACTCCCCCGAAGTCGTCAATTTATAAGTTGACGCACCACATTTTGGACAATCTTTCAAATCCACATAGTCCTTTTGAAATAATACACAATCATTTGGGCATGCGTGTATTTTCTTGGCCTCCATTCCCATTGGGCACAACAATTTCTTTAACCGGTATGTCGAGATTGGAAGCTCATTTCCTTCAGGAAGAATTTCTTTCAACAAGGACAACAACGACGTGAAGCTTTTTTTGCTCCATCAATTGTTAGCTTTTAGTTTATACAATCTCAACACAGCACTAAGCTTCGTAAACTTACAACTTGTGTATAATGGTATCTCAGCATCATGCACAATGTTTCTAAACATGGGAGGTGGATCAGTTTGTTGTACCCCACAACTATCCAGCATCACATCAACGATGTCTATTGGAACTGGTTCGTTCACATCTACGTCATTAGAGGAAATTTCTTCTTCCACACAAGAACTGGTATCGACATCGACTGATTTTAGGTTTGAAATCTCTCCATGCCAGTGCCATTCTGTATAGCCTTATACAATCCCGTTGCACATGACATGACTTTTGATTTTGTCACCAGTGCTGACTTTCAAGTTGTTACCGCAATGCCTACATGGACAGCAGAACCTATCTCCAGGTTGTTTTCTATGTTCCTCGGTAAATCTAATAAACTGGTCAAGACCAAAAATAAACTCGGGGGTGCAGCAATTTGGAATGGACATCCATGATCTATCCATTCTATGATCAAAGAGAAAACAAGTATATATTAGAACAAGATTAGGGTCTAGGGTTAAAGATTAGGTTAAGTACTTAGAGAACAACGGGGAAATGCTGCTGAAATTTTCTTGAAAAAACAATACACATATACACTTACATCCTAAGTGAGATTAGGTGTTTAAGAATAGTCCCAAACTAGGGACTATCTAAGATTTACTCCTAATGAGTATATGTTGGACGGGTTTCTAAGCCAACAAATACATGTGATGTCATTCTTATATATAATAAATGTGTACCACCTATCCCATTCTTGAACACCTAATGTCACTAGTAAGTGTATAATGTGTATTGGGTTTTCAATACAATTTTGGTAGCATTTCCCCGTTGTTCTCCAGGTACATATGTACTTAGAGAAAAATGGGGAAATGTTGTCGAAATTTTCTTGAAAACCCAATACACATTATACACTTACATCCTAAGTGAGATTATGTGTTCAAGAACAGTCCCAAACTGGGGACTATCCAAGATTTACTCCTAATTAATATATTTTGGACGTGTTTCTAATCCAACAAATATATGTGTGTTGTCATTCCAATACCTACAATCCTAGTTTCATCATTCAAATCCTACGTTTCATGTAACATCATTTAATCTTGGTATCATATTCTATAACATTGATTTCAACATTTCGAGTGTCCATGCATGTTCATCATCAAGATAAAGATTACACATAAATTAGAATGACCTAGGGATGGAGAGATTCATAAATGATTTCAAAATTTCAAACTAGCTCATGCATTATCATCAATCTACATCATACAATAGGGATTCATGTGGATGTTAGGGAGACACATCACTACAAAATCAAAGATTTTACATTATGGTTTTAATATCTTATATAGATTGATCAAAAGATTTCAGAAATATAGTTAATTCAAGATTATTGTGAAATGTGTATTAGGGTTTTAATATCTTAATTCAACATGCATCAAAATTTACAGAATTAGGTCAAGCATTAGTATTCAATTGCAAATGTATCTTCTTCTTCCTGCTCCCTCCTTACCAAATGGATAAAAGCAAGGCACGACATGTGGGTTGGACACAACCATGGCTGTGTTGTCCGACCACGACCGTGCTTATCTTAATTCAACATGAATCAAAATTTACAAAATTATGTCAAGCATTAGTATTCAATTGCAAATGTATCTTCTTCTTCCCGCTCCCTCCTTACCAAATGGATAAAAGCAAGGCACGACCTGTGGGCTGGACACGGCCATGGTTGTTTCCAGCCCACAGGTCATGCCTTGCTTTTATCCATTTGGTAAGGAGGGAGCAGGAAGCAGAAGAGGTGGAGGAAGAAGAAGAGGTGGAGGAAGAAGAAGAGGCAGCGGCCTACTTGTCAGTGACGTGGAGGAAGAAGAGAGAAGCTAGCTAGCAGCATCCCTGTCGGTGGCGGTGGTGGTGTGAGGAACAGCGGGTGGGAGGAAAAGATAGTAGGGGGCGGCGGCTTGATCAGGCGGTGGTGATAACCACAGGAGCAGGCGGCGTCGACCATAGGAGTAGGGGGAACAACAGCTTCAGGTGGGGGCTAATTTCGCGATGAAATAGAGAGAATGGGGAAGAGTCTGCTTCTCATGGGGACTATTAAGTTGACAAAGGTGTTGATTTTCTAAGAAACCGACACCTAATAAAAATCAACGTCAGTTGCCAAAAAAACTGACGTGCATTGGGCAGTCTTAACCCTAAAAACTTTTGCGGGGACAATGCGCGAAACCTTGTCAGTGTCGGTTTTTCCACAAAAATCGACGACCATATTGAAACTTTTTAGGTAATTTTTTTCGTCGTTAGGTATCAGTTATTAGGTAAAAAAACCGACGTCGTATGTGAAACTTTGGGGGTAATATTTTTTGCTCGAAAAATTGGATTTGGTGGGCCATTTTATGCATCGGTTAGTTGTTGGGAACCGATGCTCAATAAAAAGTGATACCCGTGTCTGGCCGATCTTCAAATAGAGATGTCGATCTCTGTAATTAGCTGACATTTTAGTGTTTAGGCGTTGGTTTTCTGTAATAACCGACGTCTCTAAATGTGACGTTAAAAGTTATTTCTGTAGTAGTGTTACTTCGTTATGTTGGTATATGATACCAAATAGAGATCTGACATATATGATGTGCAGCATCTGATAAGAAGTTAAAGTCCTCAAAAAAGGACAAATATGGACATGGTAGATCAAGAGTTGCAGAAGTGATAGTCTACATTTAAATTTATCTTAGCCCAATGAACATGTAATAGAGTCAGTAGAACTGTTGTTTCATTTTCCCAACAAATAGAAACATTTACTTTAGATTACCTTGTATGACAAGATTAATAAATCAATAAAGTATGATTTTGATTTTTGTGATCTTGAATGGCAATGCCTAAACATCTAAATGGTCTTTTTACGAAAGATTTTGAGATGAATGTTTATAAAGTTTACCAAAGGATTATAATTGATAACTCAAGACTATCATTTATAATAGTCATCATGCATGCATATATAAGAAATGCATTTCTAGAATACATATTGTTGTAAGTCTAGATTATGATGGTTATCAAACCTAAGGAAACACGCAAGCCTTATTTATGCACAATATGACATGACAGCCTTCACTAGAGGTAGCGGGAGAATAAGATTTCCATCAAAAGACCTTATGGAATTAATACTATTGATAATTACTTATTTTTCATCTTATTTACTGTTAATATAATGATACATACTCAGTTTATAGAAACATGAATCTCCAAAAGTGTTCAAGAAGATTAAAAATGAAGTATAACTTTGACAAAAGTATTAAGGAACTTTGATAAAATTAAATTTTGAAATACTTTAAATCAACACCTTGAGAATCCTCTGGAAAGAACTATCATAATGTATCATAAGTCAAATCCATTTCAATATGATGATGTGTCAAAATGAAGTAATAATACCATGATGAGTTATGATATAATTATTAATTAATCCATTCCTCACTGATATGTACATATCACTTATTAATGTACCATCTAAATGGTTTGTAAGACATCATATATGATATGATTTGGGAATGTCCTAATATGTCTAAAGGATTCAAACCTACATTGAGAAATTAGTTTCTTAAAAAGGTTTATCCACAAGCCATAATTTTTTAATCTAACGATTCACCCCAATCCAATAAAAAAAATTGATTTGTTAATGGGATAACTAGGTTCCTAAAGAATAATTTGGAGTAAAAGTAAAACTCAAAATGTTCAAAGTCAACAAAGAGGTACAATGAGAACTAAGATAATCACAAGTTTTTATGGAATCTCAAGTTCTTCATATGACACAAAACAAAATAGTTCTAGTACATATGAAATTGGAGGATAGTGAATCCAACAATTTAGATAAGTTGGCCATAAATGGATGAGTCAATTAGTCAAATAGAAGATATTAAGAACCATAATATGAGTAATGGCTCAAGGCCATTATGAGTCCATGTAAACTAACACGATAGGACCTTGAAAGTGCCACCTAAGGGGTAATGCCTACACAGTGATGTAGGGACTTGTTACAAAGACCTACATGGATAACTTGAAAGAATAAATTGGTTGAAACATTTTTCATATCATTTCAAGTTGTTGAACATGATAAAAATTTCCATACCAATTATCATGCTTGTTGTTGTAGTTAATATAAGGCTATGTGATTTGGCATATGAAGAATGAAACCAGATTCCTTAAAAGGAATACTTAAGAGGATGTGTATGTGACATAACCTAAAGGTTTTAAAACTTCATAAATGCACATAAGTATAATAACTACAAAGTTCAATCTGGGATTAAAATAAGCATCTCAGAGATGGGATCATTGACTTGATAACATAGTCAAAGAGTTTGACTAGAGTTAAGACAAAAGATGAAATATGTGTTTACAAACAATTTAGTGGGAGTACACATTAATATTCAACATATGATGAGGAATAGCATCTCAATATTATGAATATTGAGAGCTGGTATAAAAACCCCTTCAACAATTAAGGATTTGGTGAAACATCCTATGAGATAGGGATCAAGTCCTATATGGATAGTTATTCAAGGTTTCACAAGATGAGTCTGAGCACATACAAATAGCAAGATGTTGAAGAGTTCAACAGGGAAGGATTCAAGGAGGGAGAATCTGGATTGGTGTCTCATGAACCAAATGTTCCAATTCTTATGAAGAATGGAAATAACATGATTAAGATTCCATGGATAGGAACAATAGTAGATCTATCATGAACATTGTAAATGTGATTATCCCATATAATATTGTGTGTATTGCACATGACAAGATGATATTAGAGTCCAATAAGGGTTATTGGAATTTCATTAAAGATATTATATAGACCCCGCTTCCTGGTAACACCCAATTAAGGAAGGCCAAGAAGTCAGGACCGCTATCCCAAAACAAGATCAATGGTTTTGAAAATAATAAAAAATAATTAATAAATTCTACCAGACACTAAACTTAAAATAGGATAAAAATATTATTTTTTAGATACCTTTCAAAAATTGGAATATGGAACTTCTACCCACTATAGAGTTCTATCTATCTAAATCCTCCTTTATGGATTAACTTTATTCTTCAAAAAAGCCACTTTACTTTTTGTCCATTTTTAGATATTCCTAAAATGCCGACAAACAAAACGTCAGTCAGTATAAATGAATATACCGATATGTTGTGACAACCAAAATATTGCATATATATTCTAACAACCTAATCACATCAAATAGTTGTTAACAATGCAAGATTACATTTTTTTCAATATGACTTCCCAACCACTTTTACTCATCCTCTGGGATACCCTCTCTTTGTGTTTAGTCCTTACAAGTGACTTTAAGCTACCTTCTCCATCTTGATCTTGGTACTTGGGGTTACCTCTCTAGGTGCCCGGTGGTCTTCCCTCTGGGGCTTGACCACCTCTGACCTTTCCTCCGGGGCTTGGTCTCTTATCTTGCATCCAAAGATGGTATGTAGGTTCGGGAAAGTCATACGTATACTTTACTTGTGATAATCATATTCACTTTAAAGATTGCTGAAATTAAATCATACAAGTAGTTTACTTCCATGCAATCGATAAAATGTAGGAAAACATTGTGCAACTGAAGCGAGTAATCATAAATAACCGCAAACCTAATGATGAACCATGCAGATTATATAGTTATAATTCAACTAGATTCAATCAACCAGACAATGTATCCAAGTAAGCAAACAAAGCAATTGATCATTTAATATGCATATATATAAATCCTAAATTATCACCATCACATTATTTACAGTAAATCCTACTTGTTCCTAAACTAGGGTTTTAGGGTTTGGTTAAGGAATAAGGGTACAAACCCTAATTCCATAGCACAATTCTTTATTAGAGTTATTACTCCAAATTAAACATCATGTGTAACTCTAATTAATATATCCAACATATCTATTTGTTATGATCACTTAGATCCAATTTATGTTCATTAACTATATCTTAGTTTCAGAACCCTAATTCTCATAAGTATGATTATACACATGCATAGTTCTCCACTTTATTAACCGTAATTGTCGTATTTATTATCATGATCATCATATTGTTCAAAAATATCATATCACACCTCAAAATAATCAAATTTACTATTTTAAGCATCATGATCACCAAAACTATGACTTTGATACATTAATCATCACTTTTAGAACATAAAGCATAATTATACTCTCAAACTATTTTATTTAAATGGTATGTGTTCTTTTAATCAATTTTCATAAATCATATGTCCCCATCCCAGCTACCAATATTTAGTTATGATTTTTGTAAATAAAATAATATTGGACTAATAGTATCATGCCATGTGGGCAACTTATCCCTTATATGTACATTTCAGCGTTGAGCCTAAGTTATAACGAAAATAAAACATTGCCCTCATGTTTTGGGATGTTTTTTTCATGCATTGGAGGGGTTGTTCGGTCATGTGGGCTTTTTCCATCTCCCTCCTCGCGAACCCTACATTGTCATCAGGAGAGGGACCAACCAAGGTGCGGCCTCTCCCCTATGCGCCTGAGAGGACCACTTCAAGGGTGCTCGCACCTCCGCCACCCCCTTCCAGACATAATAGGGTTTTTGGAAGAGCTATGACAACCTCGATGGTGGGGGACCCAATACGATGATAGTGTGACGCACAACAGTGTTGAAGTAAGTTGTTGAGCAATAATCTTCTTCTTGTAGCAAGTTAACTTGACCCAAGATTCTCGTGAGAGTGCGACAACTGTAGGTGAAGTGTCGAGAGGGTTTTGGGATTTCTCCTAGATAAGGAATCAAGGCACCTAGATGAGAAACACCTCCATCCTATGCTCCATGCAAGGGTACATCTTGAGGGTCCAGCAGCTAAGGTTCCTCTGTGAAGCTATTAAAGGACAAGTTCTGAGTCTGAGACGGAGGCAAGGGATCCTTATATAGATCCTAAAATAATCCTCTAGAGCCTAAGGAGTAGAAAGGAACCCATCGAAGGGGGAAATGTTGAGGAGTGGGAAACCAACCCCTTTAGGAAAGATAGACTTTCCTTTGTAACTGATATGCAAACATGAAAGATGAATGTATGCTTTCTTCCACTCAGATGGGCGGTGGTATAAACTACCAAAAAAATCTCATATTTTTTCCTAATATTTACACACCACCAAAGATTACCCCCATCCTTCCTATTATCGAATTGTCTCACACACTCAGTGTGAGAGAACTTGATAAGCATCCAAAGTACTAATAAGGGTGTATTTGACACTTATTTGGTTACTGATCACCAATTTTTAGGAAGTTACAAATTATTATTCCTTTTCTCTCACCTTACACAATTAACTTCCTTTATATATAACTCTTAATGATTTATTCAATGAAACCCAATGTTTCGAGAAGAAAACTCCCAACATTCCATTCTTGGTATTGGCAACACTAGATATATAAACTATAATATCTTTTCTAGATCATATTTGGGCCTTTGTGATTTATTTCAAAATGCTCATATACCAATCTTACTCTTTTAAGTATTTCACTCAACTTTTCCTCCATTTTTATCATGTTGGACTCACTAAATAATTAGGATCCACGAAATCATATATTCAAAGGAAATATTATCAAAGAAATCTACTTAGTACACATAAATCATACAGTTTTCATAATCATACATTTATTGGATAAATTGCATTTCAAACCATTGAAGCCCAAAAATTGGGGTTGTAAGAGATATCCATCAATGCTTGTGAAGTATTTAAGGATAGATTTGTAGTCCATAAGGATAGCAATGGAAAGGAAGAGTTGAGTTTAAAGGGTTACAAAAATGTAAGCTTCCATCATGACAAAGTGATCGCAATAAAATATGTTTGACTTAAATGGAAAATTTTTATTAATTGGAAGGGTTTCAAACTAATATCCATTATGGGACCTATAGGGTCACACACATAGGAACTCATCTAGAAGAGGAGTTAATCTTGAATGACAATTGGATTGATTACTAAAGTGTTTAGGTATTCAAATCGTGCAATAGATCAACAGATTGGCTGATAGAACTGCCAAAGGACCATCTCACTAGATGAGATGACCATGTGGGCATCCAGACGAGTGTCTCAAGTGTTGAGATGTTCGTTTGGGTTGTCAGGCTAATTAGAGATCAAATTGGCTAAGTTATGTCCTATGAACCGATCGGTTCAAGCAGTTGAATTGAGCGGCTCGACTCAGGCTCACTAGACAGTTGTCTGGGTGAGCGAGGTAGGTGTCTCTCCTGTGTGAGATTACTTAGTTGGGACAAACAAAAGTTCTATATGTTTCCCGAACTTGTTTCAATTTCACCATTACTTGTGGTGCAAGGAAATGAAAATGGAATATTAATTAAAATCAAAATTGACAAATTCATGTACGATTGGGAAACTACCAGATGACTGTCTGGTAGTACGAGACAACCATTTCACGTGACTAGATGGTCATTTGGGTAACCAGATAGTCATTTTTATGGTCGTAGGTTATGAAAATTGAACATCTTCTTGTCTCTTCCACTCCTACGCAATCTCGTGCATATTGGGAACCCTGGCCCAAACCCCACCTATAAATAAATGGAACTGGGGAGCTTCCTAAGACACAACACATACAAATGAGAATCAATTCTTCAGACAATTGTTGTCCTCTCTGGTTGTGTTAACCAAGAGATCTCAATCAAGTCCTACCCAATAAGGGAAGGATAGCAAGGGAGAAACAAACTGAGATCATTGTTGGTGGGAGGGCAAGTTGGTGACTAGTACACCAATGGGAGAGACAACTCCTTCTTGTCCATTCTAGTTGAATGACAAGATTTCTAGTTGGTTCATGTGGACTACTCTAGAGGATGGAGTCCTTATCTACTGCTAGGAGAGAAAAGTCAACCTTTAGTCAATTCTAAGAGAATCAGAGTCACTGTAGAAGAAGTTTTCTTTTTCGTTGTTTGTGGTGAAGACCAGGAGCTGTACAGCTGCTGTCTAAGAGCAACTAGTTCATAATTGCAAAAAAGCGAGTTTTGTCACAGGACTTGCTCTAGGACTAGGTATAACTCGCTGGACCATCCTTCCTATTTCATAGTAGTTGACGTGATCTTGTTGTTATAGGAAATATGGATAGATGAAATTTTTGTTCTGCTACTATACTATGTGCCCTTATTTCCCAACACTCTCATCTATTTGACTCAAGATTGATTTTTATTGTGTATAAATTGGCATATTTTCTTTTTCTTTAGATGTCACACCCCTATTACATAGTAAGGGTCATAGAAGAAGTTGATAGAGGGGGTGTACCACCTTGAACTTAGGGTTTGACACTATTTTTATATATTTTTTTTCTTTTTTTGTGTGATGGAGAGGAATGAAGATGGAAGAATAAGTGTATAACAGATCACAATGCAACTTGATTTGTACTTCAATGCACCTGGTCATTCTTCTATTCACACTATACTCAAATAATTACTTGATGGGGTCTGTGTAGTGATTTCATGAAATTGTTGTGATAGTCAGTAGGAAGAATGATGTGTTTTATCCCTATCAGTTTTGTAGATACTTTCCATCTTTTTCTAAGGAACGTGATGGTAGGATTCATAGGCTTTGCAAAGTGATTTCTACACAATGATTAGTTTCAAAATTTGTTTCTCTTGAGGCTTTTTTTCGACTATGAGGAGTATAATAATGCAAAATGCATGAAAACTAGCCAGCTAGTTAATGGCTTTGATAGAAAGGCATCATTGAGAACCCCTAGGAATTGTTGCTGCAAAGTAACAAGGATAAAAACTTGTAAGGGGAGTCAAGAAAAGTATCAAATTCATAAAAATTAGCATAAAAACCTAACTAGATCTTAGGTTAAAATTAAGATATCTAAATGCAAAATTGGGAAAAAATGCCACTAAAATTGGAATGAGTATGCACTCATCCCACAACATCGTTGAAGCTTATCTATGGCAAGTCATGCCATCCTAGATTTAGAGCACAAGGCTCTATGGGCAATCAAGTTCTTGAGTTTTGATATGAAGAAAGCGGGTGAAAAGAGAATGTTGCAACTCCAAGAGCTTGAGAAGCTCCATCTAGATGCCTATGAAAATGCAAAAATCTACAAAGAAGGACCAAAATATGGCATGATAAGAAGATTACAAGAAAGGACTTCACTAAGGGAGATCAAGTTCTACTCTTCAACTATAGGTTGATACCTTTTTCTAGGCAATCTACGTTCTAAGTGGTATGGACCATTCCTTGTGCTGAAGATTTTTCCATAAGGGATTTCGAGCTCCATGGGAAGCAATCAACATTCAAAGTTAATGTCCAAAGGTGCAAGATTTACATAGAAGAAGAGAAGATCTACAAGGGAATTTCATGATCCATCAATAACATTTGATGATGAAGACTCAAGTCCCAATCCATATCTAAATGGAGTACCTTGTAGGAGATGACCTACACATAGGATAGATTAAATTTTTACTCAAAGAACTTTTTCTTTTCTAATTAAAATTTTCATGGATTAATGTAAGAAACTTAGATCGCATAAAATTATTTGCCAACATCTCTGTAGGATATGAAGAAACATTGAACTTCTGCAATAGATTGAAAGAAACACAGTGTGTCTGCAAAATTTACATGCCATGTAAATCCTTGACAGCAAGCATTCAACCACTCATTTAATAACACACCACATGTGGTAAAACCAACATAGCATTATCAATGCATGTTACACAAGTTTGAAGTTATGTGAATCGTAACATGATGTGTACTTTGTCACACAAGATGTTCATGAAATGATGAAAGATTTTCAAAGGAAACCTGGAAGCAAACATGACGTGTTTTACACTAGACATGACATGTGCAAATTGGGCATGTCTCACAAGACTTTATGTCATCATTCTAGAAATGAGTTCGTTTCTAAAATCCCCCACTAGAATCAGACATGACATACTTAATAAAGCATGTGACGTGTCATAGGTCAACCAACCATATAGGAGAACAAGTGTGAAGGAGAACACGACGTGTGTATATTTTGACACGGTGTGTCTGTGCGAGACAAAGAAAAAATAAAAAATAGAGAAGTGTAATGCACGATGAAGATAATGTGTGTCTATCCAAACATCTCATGTTTGGTAAAGTGAAATAGGGTTTCTAACCCAAATTTTAGATTCAGTTCCACACCAAGACCTAGCTTATGCCATGTTCAACCAAGCCTCCAGTATTCATGTTTACTGCCTTTGTCTCCATGATCATATATGTGAATCTACTTCAATGTTGAGTCACGTCACTGCCAACTCAAAGACTCTGTTTACACTCCCCATATCTTCATTCAAAGATTTCACCAAAGTCCCTACTGGGCAAGAACACGAAGTGCCTTAAATAAAAACGACATGCCCTTTCCAAGAGTTGTTGTAAGACACCAATACGACATGTTGGAATATGCACATTCCATGTTCACTAGAATCAATCTGTCAGAATTTCTAAACTAATAACAACAAGACATGTAGGGCAAAAAACATGTCATGCATCCTTTATGAAAGGTAGTTTCACCTATAGTTATCGATAGAAACACGCCATCTCGACAGTGATTTCTACACAATAATTGTTCCACATTTTTAAATATGGAAAGGATATTATGGGATGGTTATCACTCGCCACTTCAAGGGTTTTTATGGCTAGAGAATAGAGAAGAGAAGGAGGGTGATTCTGGAGAAGATGAGGTAGTTATTCAATAGAGAACCTCTTCTCTACTCCATTTCTCTACACCAAATATAGAAAAGTCATATGTTCTACATTCTGAAACCTTGAGCGAGAAGGTTGCTGAATTAGGAGCACTAGGGAGGAGTAAAATTCATCTTCTATTTGGATTTCTTAATTTTTTTTCTTTCTTTTTCTACTCTAATCATGTTTAGCTACATGATTCTTCACTTGTACTTGTTCTTTACCACCATGTGCAAGTAGAACTCTTTTCTCGGGCATAGAAGAGTAACTCCCATGTCATAGATTATGTGAACTTGAATTTCATAGTTATAACTAGTTGTCCACTATTTGGATTGTATTGATACCTTAAATTACTTTATTCTTGATTGACTGTCTAGTTTTCTTATTTTATGCTTCTTATATGATCTGGTAAGATGTATTTAGAGGTATTGAGATGTAATCTTGGAAACACCTCCTTGACCTAGAAGTGATTGGGAATGTGTTGAGGAATCAAGGTTTGTAGTTTGAAATGAAACATATGCAAGGGAATGCTATGTGTAGAACTTTGTCAAATCACCAAGATGTGTATTAGACGCAAACCCCTTTTGTATGTTTAACTAGTATGTTAGATTTGCATTGTTCCATTAAGTCATGTTATGGAAGGGAAACCATATCTATAAGACTCATTCAATCTAGTTTAAGTAATCCTTCAAAATAATTGTGTTTTCTTACTTTGTTCTTTCTTTTAAACTAATTTGATCTAATAAATTCAACTTGACTAAATGATCTCGATTATTTAACTGGAACATTCTTGTGTCTAATTTTCCTACATCACTATGGTTTGGTATTGCTACAATTTATCATGTATACTTGCTGGGAGAAAGATATGAGAAAATCAAAATATCAAAACGTGTTCGTTAAATAGACCAACAAGTTTTTGAGGGGGAAACCAGTTGATAGTGTAGTGTTAGTTTCTTTTAAACATCTTTTTCTTAGTTTTTTCTTTAGTTTCTATTTTATACTATAGTAAATTTAGTATGATTTGAGGTTTTTTCCTTGTTTGATTAAATTCCCTTTATTTTGAAGTGTTTTTCCAAATTTGTATTTTGGTATATCAATTGAAGAGCAATTGTACAAGCCCTGCATCCATGAAATAATATCTTTTTCCAATAGCATTCTTTCCATTCTGGTTTATTATTTTTAGCTTGTGTTTTAATCCTTCACACTCTTGCTTTTATAACACATGATGGATGAAATCTTCTTATATTAATCAACACTACAACCTTATTTAGCATTTTAGATGCACTTATCAAATTTTTGTGTGTTTTCAACCACACTCTCAATGATTTTTTTTTAATAAATGAATGAAATATGGATGGTTAATTAATCTAGTAAAATCATATATGTTTTGGGTAAAAGACTTTAGTTTAAGGCTTCATGGTTCTCAAGTAGAACCCAACTCACTTCTGATTGTATTGGCTTATTCTTCAAAAAAATTACACTTATACCATGAAAGATGGCTCAACTGCACATGTATCATGCTAGCCTAGTGTAAGTTCAATCTAGGTATGATGGTTAGGTGTTACACCATAAAAGACAATGAATGAAACCAATTGACATTCTATGTGTGTGTAAGTCTATATTATCTACTGAGTGCCAAAACCCATACCTCATCCCTTAATCTTGTTCTAAAAAGCGAGAGGGATGACAGATTATTATTCTTCACTCATATTTCATCTACTAAATCCTTAATAGTTGAGAGGGTAGGGTTTCATATTCACTAGTTATTTGGTTTGGTCATATGAATTCTACTTAATGTTGATATGTTGATTCTTAAATTAGGATTTTTGCCACTTTTGCTTAACTAAAACTTCAATCTTAGTTCTTTAAGTTGAACTCATGGCTAATATCAATTATGTTTTGATTAGTTTAGATTGTCTTGATACACTTTTCAATTTCATATGATTGATACGTGTTCTTATCATTTTCTTCGATTGTGTTTCCTTCTACCTTTTGTTTGTGGATAAGCAATAGCTCAAACTTAGGGGGATTTGATGTCCATAATTTGTATAGACTTTTTGCTCACTCTTGTATGCATTTTCAATCCACTTTATACCTCATATTTCCTCTAATAATACTAGGTTTCCTAATTTATAGTTGTCTTTATCATTTCGTTTTTGTGATAACATGTACATGATGTTGACAAGGAAATGGGTTAACTCGGTCAAAATCTAACCTTATTTGGATTCCCCAAGTGCTTGCACTTTCTTTAAGGAATGTTTCAAGTTTCTGACAGAAACATGCTATGTCATTTGTAAAACACAATGTGTTGGTCGTAGACAAATACACCCCCACCATGATATGAAACAACAGATTGTGTCGGAAAACTAACACATCATGTCCCTTTATTCAAAGAATTCACCAAGGCCCCTTCCTGGAAATAGCACAATGTGTGTTTAATACACATGATGTGTCCTTTCAATCTAGAAGCTGCAATAACACGCAAACACAGTGTTTTGGTATATTCACACTTTGTATTCAATATATCCATATTTGCCCATTTTCTCGACTAGCTCAACCCAACATGTCGGACAAACAACACACTTTACATTCTTCTCATGGGGTAGTTTCACCTTTAGTTACCGAGAGCAACATGTCGTGTCATTTCATAGACACACCATGTAACCAATGATTTCTAAACAATTTTGAGACCAATTGTCCCTCATTTTTAAATACAAAATAGCTCTTATAGGAAAATTATCACTCATCATTTAAAGGGCTTTTTGACTAGAATAGAGTAGAGAAGAAGGACGGTGATTTTATAGAAGATGAGGTAGTTACTCGAGAGAGAACCTATTCTCTACTCCATTTCTCTTCATTGGTTGTATAAAAGATGTTTGTTATCTATTCCAACCTCTTAGGAGAGAAGGTTGCCAGAATAAGAGTAGTAGGAAGGAGGAAAATTTGTCTTTTAGCCTGAGTTGTTCTCTTGTTTCTTTCCTTCCATTGATTTCTTAGTTCTTTCTCTTCTCTAATCATGTTAGCTTCATGATTCTTGAGTTGTACTTGTTCTTTACCACCATGTGTGTGTAGAACTCTTTTCTTGGGTATGGGGAGCAACTCCCTTGTCATAGCATATGTAAACTAGATTTTATTTAAAATACTAGTTGTTTGTTGTTCTAAGATTGCATTAGTGCCTTAAACTACTTGCTTGCTTGATTGGAAATCTATTTTTCTTGTTTTATTATTCTTATATGAGTTGAGAAGATGTATTTAGAAGTATGGAGATGTGATCTTCATAAAAAGACACCATACTTGAAAAGGACGGCTTCAAAGCTATGCACAAAGAAACCAGATCCCCCGTCAAAAATGATAATGCAGGAGACTCCAAGGGTTGGAAGATTATATCCTTGAATAGTTTGATCATTGGCTTGGAGTCGCTAGACTTTATGGTGATGGCTTCAACCCATTTGGAGACATAGTCAACAACAATAGGGATGTAGGAGAAGCCATAAGAGCATGGAAATGGAGCCACGTAGTCTACGTCCCAAAATGTCAAAAAAATTTCTTCTTACCAAAGATTGAGGGTCCTCTCATCCCTCTTAGAAATATTACTAGAATGCTATCACTGGTCACAATACTTAATAAATTGATGATCATCATTGAATATAGTAGGCCAGAAGTACCGACATTCAAGAACCTTGAAAGCAGTCTTTCTAGAGCTCATATGGCCCCCGGTTGGGCCTAAATGAAACTATTTAAGAATAAGAAGATCTTCTTTTTCAGAAAAACATTGATGGAAGAGTCCATATGAGTGGAAAATGTCAAACATGAAGTTATTTGTATCATTACATATGAATTCTAGGTGGAGGAATCCTACAACTAGATAATTGACCAAATTAGCATACCATGGGGTGAATGTGGATACCATAAGCAAGTGGTCATGAGGAAAAGATTCATTGATCGATACTATGTCACAATATGGAATGTGTAATATGCTAATATAATCAACAATGATGTTTTCATTCCCCTTCTAATCCTTGATTTGTATATCAAACTCTTTAAGCAATAAGATCCATCTAATCAGCCTTGATTTCACATCCTTCTTTGACATTAGATATTTGATAGCAGTGTGCTCATTGTAGACAACCACTTGCGAGCTAATATTTATTAAAAGGAAAAATAATGTTGAGAAGCTTCTTCTCAGTGGTTGCAATGTTTTATGTGCATTATCTAGTGGCTTACTGGTATAATGATAATGTAATGTGTCTTGGTGATATGCTTCCCCAAAACTGCATGCACAATGTAGTCACTAGCATCACATATGATGTCAAAGGAAAGAGACCAATTTGAGGCATGAAGTATGGGAGTTGAGACTTGACTTTCCTTCATAGTTGAACCTATTTATGCATTCAAAATCGAAGATGAATACCACATCCTTCTGGAGAAGGTTTTTCAAGGGCTTGGCAATCTTACTAAAGTCATGAATAAACCTTATATAGAATATTATATGTCCCAAAAATTCCCAAATTTCTTTGACTATAGTTGAAGGAGACATCTAGGCAATCACTTCAATCTTTGATTTGTCAAATCAATGCTTTTGAAGCTAACACGATGGCCTAGAACAATGCCCTCATTCACCTTGAGGTGGCATTTTTTAAAATTAAGCAGTATATGTGCTTGTTCTTAACATTTTAAGACCACAGAGAGATGGTGTAGGTAAGATTCAAAAGAATCTTTGTAGACTGAGAATTTTTCCATGTAGATTTCCATTATGATCATGATGAGTCCAGAGAAGATGGCATATGCAACGCTGGAAAGTAGCATGTTCATTGCAATTTTGAAGGGTGTGTCGTAAAAGGCGTAGGTGGCAAAGGGACATGCAAAAGTGGCCTTCTCCTGATTAGTTGGATGAATGGGAATTTGGTAGAACCCAGAGTACCCAATCAGTTAACAAAAAAATCATGGTGTGCAAATCATTGTAGGAATTGTTTAAGGAAGGGAAGGGGGAAATGGTCCTTCCAAGTTGCATTATTGAGCTTGTGGTTATCTATGAACATGTGCCACCTGGTCACAGTGTGGGTGGGAATAAGCTCATTATTTTCATTCTGAACAACTATAGTTCCACCCTCCTTTGGCACTACTTACACAAGACTCACCCAAGGTGAATCAAAAATGGGAAATATGATCTCAAAAATTAGTATCTTAATCTCCTCTTTGTGCACAACCTCATTTAGGATAGTGTTCAACTTATAGTGAGGCTCAATGGAGGGCTTGTAGTTGTTAATCATATTGATTATGTGCATGCAAAGGGCTTGGATTACTCTAGTAACATCTATCATTTTGTAGCCTAACACCTTCGACCTCTTCCCCATTTCTATCAACAACTTATTTTCTTACTCCGCTATGAGATCCAAATTCACAATTACTATGAAAAATTTCTTCTCATGTAGGAAGCATATTTTAGCCCCTCAGGTAGAGGCTTCATCTTTGGTGTGGCTGGTTCCTTATCTTCTTCTTCAATGAGGGAGGAAGATTGGAGCTCTTATTCTACCTTGGAGTCTTACTCAACAGAGATTAAGTGGAAGAGAAGTCACTTAACTAGTTCATCATTTAGGTTATGGGTGTTGGGGTTGATGAGTGGAGTCTAAGGAGGGTCCTAAAAAATAGGATCATCCCACCATAGTTACACCATCTTGTCAAAGCAATGTATCATTTAGATTGATCCTCAAAAGAGAGAACTTTGAGACTATCATATACCTTGAAGTAAATTGTGTATGTCCTAGGCCCGAGTGTCATGATTCATGCTTATACACCAATGAGTGCTTTAACAGTCACAAGGAATGGAAGGCTAAATATGAGAGGGTGTCATAGGTCCTCCTTGACATCCACGATGACAAAAGTTACATGGGAAATATGATTTGGGTCCCACTCTCATAGGGTTGTATTTGAGGATACACATGGAATAGTCATAGAAGAATCAACAATTTGAATCATAATACTAGTGGTAAGGATATAAACAATGAATTGTATTCATCTACACCGTTTATAGTGCATAACTTGAATACTTGCCCCAGGATAAGCTATCCCTTTCCAACATGTGGTGTCTCCAAAGAAACAAGAGATGTCAAAAGATCTAGGATCTGTTATTTGCTTAGGAATCTTTCATATGACAATATATAATGTCATACATTCTAGCTTCATAGTCTCAACCTCCTCTATTATGTACTTGTAAGTGATCAAAGTCTTGAAGAAGTTGGTCCATAAAGGCATTTCAACCATAGCATCAAGAAATGTGAAATGAACATGTAGCTTCTTCATTCCTTCCTTGAACTTCATTAATCTTGAGTCTAGTTGTGTCTGAGAAAGACAACTCTAATCGGGTATTTGAAGTTAGTAGATGGGTACCACATGCATGGAGGGGGTACTAGTGTAGTTTTAGGTACCTTCTTAGGAGTGTGGGTGCTACTGATTTGGGGGATATATGCATCACCCTTCTTTGGTTCTTCAATAGTTGGTTCTATAGGTGTAATCACTACAATTTCTATTGATACAGCCATTGGAATCATCCTCATCATCTTCAAGAATGGGCTTGTTATTGTTGATGGTTGGGGCTTGAGGTTCAAGTAGCACACATCTAGAACATGTGGTAATAGCATTTAACTGCTCATCCTGGTGCTTGTGGTTGTTCTCTAGTTGGATAGAAAAGGATTCGTCAGAGGTCTTACCGCAAAGACGAACTAAGCAATTCGGGCTTTCAAGGACTTAATTTAAGCTTGTTGGTTAGCTTGGTTGGCTGCCAACATCTTCTCAACTGCATCCATGCGATTTTCATATAATATTCAAACTTACCATGGAAATCATGGAAATGGTTGCAAGTCCTATAAATTAACATAAAATAAAGAAAACTTACAAGTTATCTAATCTAAGGATAAAATGATGATAATGAGTGAAAAACTAAGTTCTAAATGCAACTAAAACAAGAATGAATATGCATTCATCAATACTAGAGTTGTACACCAAGTCTGCTACAATTACCACATTTAGCGCCAAAAGCTTTGGGTTAGGATGTCGTGTTTAGATAGTAGATGTAGAGTACCAATGCGTCCAAAATATAATGGAAGAAGGATTCAAAGCGGTTCTCCTAAATAAAAAAAATGGTTATTCTTGTTTTTAAATATCAAAAACTTCAAAGTAACAAGACATATCGTCATTAAGCATATAGTGAATTTTTTTAGTTGAATTGTGTTTTTGAGATACGGAATATATAATTTTATTAGATTATGTTCAGAAAACATTTTTAAGGCTTGTTTGGAATGGATATCATTGTTATCATATCTTTTTATTCACAATGGGGTAGGCTCTTGTGATAAAGTGAGTTTTAAAATATCCAATATTTACCTTCTAATCCCTTATTCCTCAACTTTGAACTTCACTTTATCATCCTTTGATTATTCTACAATTTTGTGACTCTTAGTTGGATATTTGATGCACAACTATGTTGTGTACATAGATATTCACCTTGATAGTGATTGTTAATATTTTAAGCCATTATTTTGTTTACCTTTATTCTATGAATGCAAACTTTTTTTGAATATTCCAAACATTATGGTGAGTCTTGATTCCATATTTCATCCCAAATTAAAAATTCCTAGCTCCCTCTAAAAATTCTTAAATTATTGCATCTAAAATCACCTTTTTAGCATTTGATTTCTTGGTTTGGGTCCAAAATCATCTTTATTGGCCCAACTGCGCACTGAGTCTGCCCACCCAGGTGGGGAATCATCCCCTACCTTTGGTAGAGTGACTAGTATCACGGCCAACCATGATCCAAGTGCAAATCATGTGCACTTGTTCCCCATTTTGCATGGAACTTCATCTATTCTCTCCTATTTTTGGATCTGCCCCATTTCTATGCTTTTACCCCACATTTTGAGGCCTTTTGTGAATCTTCAAGCTGCCCCTAGATTTTCTGCCACCATTGTCCATTTTATCCTCAAAACTAGTCCCAAAACCCAAGATCGAGACTTATATAAATCCCTCTTTGACTATTTTTTCCCATGATCGCAGCTACACCCTTGGATTATCCTACGCATGCCTCTTGCTTTTTCCACTCTTCCAAGTGTTGGTGCCACCACCATTGCTTCTTTTTCTCTACCCTCTCTCTCTACCGTATATGTTTGAACCATTTTTACATACAATATCAAAAATCGTCGAATAATCCTAACTTTGTTTTTATTTTTTCTTGCACTAAGTATTATTCTGCTTCTTGTCTAGATTTGGTATGAACCTGTTAATTTATTGCACATGTTATTGTTGCATGTAATGACATAAACCTACAATTAATAACAATCCTGGACAAACAAACTCTACCATCCAACGAGAGGCACCTCATGGACCAGGCGTTAATACAACTATTCACCATCTCAAGGATATGAGAATATGTTTATGTAAAAACCTTACTATGTGGTATAGGAAACCCCAAGTACCTCCCAAGATCTTTCTTTTTCAAGATACCAATGGTTTTTATTCATCCTTCCCCTTGGTCACGAGAAAGGATTTGTTGGACCTGATTTTCGAGGGAGCATGATACTCCTTTTGTTATCTTTGTACACTTGTATAGGGTGATAAACATAATTATCTTTGATTAATACAAATTGATACGTGGCACCATCTAAAATTGGAGCATTGTACTCCATTTTAATTTGGGTACATCAAATCCAAAGGGCTTAGTCGTAGGCAAAAATTGAGTCGGGATCAAGGGTTACATGGAGATGTCTACTCTCTTCCTGATAGATTGTGGATATTTGATTCATACGCACATGCTTTTAGTCTGGTTTAACAACCATTTTTCCAAGGCATCCAACACCTGTTGGACTCCCTTGTAGTAAAGTTGACTGCTAAGTTTAGTTTTAGTTGTCTAAAGTGTTTGATCTTCCTGCATATTGGACGATACATTGTGTTAGATCTAAGGGCTCTAGAGGGGGGGTGAATAGAGTTACAAAATTTCTCACAAAATAGATTATACCTTCAAATTATATCAAGTTTAGAGCTATAGCTTAAGAGAAATTTGAAGTCTTATCTAACAAGCATAGCAAGGATGAGAGATATTTATAGAAAGCACTTGACAAAGGGATGTAGAGTGGTTCCACACTTCAAACTAGAAGTGAGTCAGTCCACTACCTAGAGAGGTCAGCCTCTAGGACTTCGCAAGTGCTTTTCTCTATATTATCACCAATATGAGTTACAACACAAGACAACCAAAGGACTTACCCATCCAACCACAAGGAGATATCCACCTTACCAAAGGGATTACCCACTTAGCTTGAGTCTTTAGCCTTCACCTAGGTCTTATCCACTCAAGCTCAAGTCTTCCCCCTTGATGGACTTTGCTTCTCCTCTTGGATATTCAGCCTTTGCCTTCTCCTTCACCTGGAGAGGATCACCACCTCTTCATCAACCTTCAAGAGGACCAGCTATAGCTCCTTCTTCACTCGATGGAGCTTGCTTCACCTTTTCTTCATGTAGGAAGGGGATAGGGAAGTAGTGGAAGATTGAGAGCTTTGCATGCACAAGGGTGGAGCTCTCTCACAATATGCTCAAGGAGTAGTAGCACACTCAACTATAACAGGACCTTGAATATTTTAAATGAGAAAACTTGGAATAAACTCTAAGGGTAACTATTTGTAGTTGGGGTGCTCCCTTGATTTGGGGAACACTTAGGGATAAAATATAGACATTTTCCTCCAGGAAAAAGATCTATTTTCACCCAAGACAAGCCACCAACAATTATAATCACTTTTTCCACATTTTTCATACAGTGCATTCAGTTGAGTTTCAATAAAGGTAACTCGACCGATCAACTAAAAGACAAACCAATTTTCAAACTATCAGTCGAGTTTGTTCTGGGGAACTTGACTGGTGAGCTAAAACTAAGTTTGCTCAGTGAGTCATTCGATCAAGTTCTATGAATGCACAACTCAAACGATGGGTCATCTTTAGAAAATCTATTATAGGATCGATCGAGATTGTAACTCGACTGATGAACAGCCTATAATCAATTTTCTAATTTAACTTATGGGTGATTAAACCTTGGTCTTAAGTGTCCCACATATTTTTCTCATCTTAGTTACAAGTCATATCATCAATACAAGTGATTACAAAATTCTTCTAAGGTCATTTGAAATTATTTCCAAATTAGCACACTTGCATTGCATTTGACTTGAACTTGGACAAGCTAGGGCTTGTGTAATTTGATCCTTTTCATGTACCTAAAGCCTGAAATCAATCTTGAACAAACATATTAAATACATAGGAATGGAATGGTTGAGTCATTATCAAAATATGGGCAATGTATAACCTTTAGGTCAACATTTTCCCCCTTTTTGACAATGACAAACCATCCCTCAATCATATTGAAAAGGATATTGAAGTTATACCTTTTCCTTGTGAATTGTAAGGGGATTTGATATTTGAACAATGTGAATTGCTCCCCCTCAATCTACACTTACTTTAACCTACATAGTTAATCTATCTACACAAATAAATATAGCATATATGTACTATATGGTCCTTTAGCAAGTCACATGATAAAGCATATAATGAACAAGAAAAGGATCACATAGGCAATAACAGAAATATGGTTGAGCTTAAAAACATTGAATTTCTCTCCCCCTTTTGAGATTATCAAAAAGGTAGGGGGTAGAAGAGAATAAAAATAGGTCTTCACCAAGCACAATCAAGCATATATCCAAAACATGCAATCTCAAAAACATACAACAACATAGAGACAAGAGAAATAAACATGCTAAGTCATAATCGAAATATGGTGAAACATGGCACCAACTCATAAGATATAATAGATCAAAGAGTAAGAGTGCACATAAAATAGATTACAACCCAGAATGCAAGTTCTCATAGTGAAACTACAAGAAAAAATGATGAAAGTTAAAGATAAAATAATACAGCTCAAATTATGTGCCTAGAGGTTTCTAATACAAAATAGCCTAGAAAGATATATATGATCAATAAACTAGACTAAAAACTAAGATCATATAGACATATAAGCTATCTGTATCAATAACATCATCATCCTCAGCATTAGGCTCATAGTCATCGTCTCTATCTGAAGGTGCAGTGGCATCCCCTTCATCACCGGAGTCACCAGCAAAACCATCAGAGCCATCACCATCATCAGATGCAGCACCATCATCCTCATCATCACCAGTATCCTCATCAGCATTAGTAGTCTCCTCATCATCCTGGTTCAGCATCTCTTCATCAACAGAGGGTCCAAAGTGATGACTGGGCCAATGAGCATTATGCTCATCCCAATACATACCAAGAGCATAGAGCTCATTGGAATGTGGGCAAGAAGAGTGGCCAAGGGGCCAGCAGGTAGAGGCAAGATGATGGGAGCAGTTCCACCAATATCTGAGGTGTGGGAGTAGTGAATGGTGTAGGTGGAGGGCTGGGTAAAAGTTATTGTATGCATAGGATGCATAATCACATCTCGGGTAAGGCTGGTAGGATGGGTAGGGATGTGCAGAGGAGATGTTCGTGTTTGACATGATTGAACATAAATCTTGATGCAAGTGCTCTTGGACCTCAAGGTTGTATGCCTATTGATGTATCATATAACCCATGAGGGCTTCATAAGACACACAAAAGAGGCACGAGTAGGTCGGGTAGGCTGAGGAGGTGGAGGTGCTCAGGTGGAGGTAGAGGCAGATGCAACAGAGGAAGGAATATAAGAAGAGGCATCAGGTGTGGAGGAGGAGATGATAGATAAAGACTTCTGGATAGTGGTTCCACTGATACATACTCCCTTTCAGGTAGGTCTGTAGTGAAAGTCATGAAAGAGAGATTTCTCAGTGGCAAACTAAAAAAGACCACATTATCAAGGCAGTGTAGGGAGGGTGGGTGCCATGGGTATTCTTGTCTGAGTCAAAGAAAGTCATATGGTGGAGGATGTATCTAGACCACTTGACTCGGACGTTCTCTAAGAGGAAGTACATGATCACCCAGTGTTCTCTACAATATCCATTTGATTTTTCTTTGGATGGATGTTGCAATTCACCACTAGGGCAAGGATACACTTCTTGAGATCCAAGGCAGAGGAGGGTAGGGTGCTCTTCTTCTTATAGGGGAACTAAGGTTTCTTCAAGTAATGGTGGATGTCAGGAACAGTGATATCATATTTCTTTTAGAAAGCCTCGGGGTCAAGAAGATCAAAATACTCATCGTAATCCTTACGCCATGCATCAGTCTCATCGGTATCGGAGAAGGGGATATTCATGATATCCTTCGAGACTTGGAATTTCTTCCCGGATATCATGAATGTTAGGATAACTTGAGTATTAGCAGGGGGTACAAGGGTGTTGTAATTCAAATGCAAGTTCACATAGAATTCGTGAACCGCTTTCATTGTAGTCATGGAATTGTTGTAGAACACCTGTTCAACACCCAAGGCTGAGAGATGGTGAACGTGTAACACCCTCACCACTTGATCTATGACCTCTTGGATTCTAGGGCTAGGCTCAAAGAGGGCACAAAAAGGGAAAGAACTCCATGAGAGGAGGTCCTTATATCTATTAACAACCTCATTTGAGACAAAGAGAGTCTCGTCAAAGGGGATCAAGCGGGAAGACAAAGAGGAAGATGGTGCATTGCTAGGGGTGGTTCTCTTCCTTCTATATGAAGACATGGAGATGCAATAGAGAGGAAGGAGAAAGCAAAAGCACAAAACATACCACCAAAAACATTCACACACCTAGGTTTAGAAAGGGGTAAGGTCAAGGAAGGCCTCCTAGGTTGGATTAGAGCTAGTTTGAGGAAGGGGAGGTCAAGGGTGGAGAGCTTATGGCTCAGGGAGGTGGAATCAATCGACTTTTCTCTAGTTGAGAGGGAGAATAGTCGACCGAACCTGACTTCACTGTGCTCTAGCCTGACCATTGGTCAAGTTCTGTGAACTCGAAAACTCGACCGATTGGCTTTTTTTAAAAAAAGCTCTTGGCCATCGATCGGTCGAGTTTGTCCTGGGGTAACTCGACCGATGGTCAACCTGACCTAAAATCATGAAACTTAATTTCTATCCATATGAGTGCTAATTAAATTTATTTTTAAGTCCATTATTTATATGAAACATACTTAGGGACATATCACTCATCATTGGGTATTATTTTGTTATAAGACATGTGTTTGCAAAGAATACCCAAAAATGGAGAAAAACAAGGCAAAATGAACATGAAAAATGGATTTTTAGCATATTAGCAAGAAAGGATGATCAAGATGGATACAAAACAAATAGGGTAGATGACAACTAGCTAGAAGGCATATCAGATTCATTCAAAGTAGTTATAAATAATTTTGATCTAATAAAATTAAATTCCTCTCTAGATAGAGGTTTAGTGAAAATGTCCGCCAACTGATTTTCCACGTCCACATGCATGGTATAGATATCCTTCTTGACAATGTGATCATGAAGAAAGTGATGGCGAACCTTTATATGTTTAGCTTTACTATGAAATATATTATTATAAGACAAGTTAATTGTACTAGCATTATCATAATAGATAGGAGAAGCATCAAAATGAATGTTGAAGTCTTGGAGCATTTGCTTCATCCATAGGACCTGGGCACAACAACTCCCAGTTGCAATGTACTCAACCTCAGTGGTTGATAATGCTATTGTGCTCTGTTTCTTAGAGAACCAAGACACCAAGCATGGTCCTAGGAGGAAGCAAGTGCCACTTGTGCACTTTTTATCAATCAAGCACCATGCATAATTAGCATCACTATAAGTAGTAAAAGTAAAGTCCCTTGACTTGGGATACCATAGTACAAAATTTGAGGTTTTGGCTAAGTACCTTAGAATCCTCTTAACAGCTATAAGATGTTATTTCTTAGGATTTGATTGAAATCGAGCACACAAACCATCACTAAACATTATATCAGGTCTACAGGCATTTAAGTAAAGTAAACTTCCAATCATACATCTATAGAGCTTCTCATCTACCTTCTCACCTTCATCATCTTTATAAAGTTTGGTAGTGTTTGACATGGGTGTGTCCATCGTCTTGGTGTTCTCCATCCCAAAGCGCTTAAGTAGTTCATTTGTGTACTTGCCTTGGTTGATGTAGTTTCCATCTTTTGTTTTCTTGATTTGAAAGCCAAGGAAGAATGTGAGTTCACCCATAATATACTCATTTTGAATTCACTCTACATAAGATCACTAATTTCTTTGCAAAGATCAAGGTTAGTTCTTCCAAAAATGATATCATCAACATTTATTTGAATAATAAGAAAATTATTAGAAGTGTGTTTTAGAAATACGGTAAAATCCACTTTGCCCGTGATATAACCATGATCTAACAAAAAGTTCTTTAATTTCTCATACCAAGCCCTTGGTGCTTGTTTGAGTCCACAGTGAGCTTTTTATAACAAATAAACATGGTTAGATAGACTAATATGTTCAAATCTTGAAGGTTGTGCAACATACACTTCCTCCTCAGTTGTAAAATTTAAAAATGCACTTTTAACATCCATTTGATGCAATAGAAAATCTTTATAACTAGCGAAGGCAAGTAACACACCAATGGACTCAATTCTAGCTACAGGTGCATATGTCTCATCAAAGTCTATACCTTCCTGTTGATTGTAGCCTTCAGCCACAAACCTTGCTTTGTTCCTTACCACTTTTCCGTTTTCATCAAGCTTGTTGCGGTAGACCCATTTGGTGTCAATGATATTTCTATCACTTGGTCTTGGCACAAGGGTCCAAATTTTGTTCTTCTCAAATTTCTCCAACTCCTCTTGCATAACTAGGATCCATTCTTCATCCCCAAAAGCTTCTTTGACATTCTTAGGCTTGAGTTGTGAGATGAAGGCAATGTTGGATTGTTCTTTATTGAATGCCACCCGTGTCTTCACTCTCTCAAATGGATCACCTAAAATTAGCTCGTTTGGATGATTCGTTGCAAACTGGGGAGTTGGATCCTTCTTTTCATCATCTTTGTCTTCTTCTTGAGTGACCACCTCTTTTCCCTTTTAGGTGATGTTTAGCTCTTTAAGAATGGGAATTACTTCGCCTGCAACATCATAATTTGGAAAAATATCTTTGGGAATAGAGGGGTTAGTCTCAATAAACATTACATTAATGGATTCTTCTACTTTAGCAAGATCAACATTAAAAACTCTATAAGCCTTGCTAGTAGTGCTATAGCTAAGAAAGAAAGCCTTGTAAGATTTCAGATCAAACTTTTTGATAGAATCCCTCATATTCAAAATAAAACAAGGACATCTAAAAACATGGAAATAATCGATAGAAGGCTTCTTACCACGTCATAGCGCATAGGGGGTTTTCTTAAGCGAAGAATGAGTGAATACCCAATTTTGTACAAAACATGAGGTACTAACAGCTTCATCCCAAAACTTCTGAGGAGTATCATACTCTAGAAGCATGGTCCTAGCCATCTCTTGTAAACACCTATTCTTCCTCTCTACAATCCCATTTTTTTAGGTGTTTGAGGTGAAGAGAAGTTATGTGCATAACCCGGTTCTTTACAAAAATGCTCAAAAAGCTCATTTTCAAATTCTCACCCATGATAACTACAAATGGAAACGATGTAACAAGAAGATTCATTCTCAAATTGTTCAAAAAAGCTCGGTAAAACATCAATCATATCACTTTTAGAAACTAGAAAGAAGGTCCAAGTATATCTAGAGAAATCACCGACAATAACAAAGCAATACTTGAAACCACAAAGCAATTGAGTTCTCATTGGTCTAAATAGATCAATGTGAAGAAACTCAAGAGCTCTCTTAGTACTAAATACTCCTTTGGATTTGAAGGAGGAGTTGGTTTGCTTTCCTTGGGTATGAGGTTGGCATTCCTCATCCTTTTCAAAATCCAATTTTGGAAGTCCCTTGACCAAGTCCTTTTTTTCTCAACTTCTTCAACTGATGCATATTTATATGACCAAGCCGGCGGTGCCAAAGAGAAATATCATTCGAGCTGACTACTAGGCATCTACCAACAATAGGCTTAATAGAGTCAAGAATAATAATGTAAAAATTACCACTTCTAGTACCATTATATATAACTTGGTCGGTGAGGGAATCTAGAATCAAGCATTCAAAGGAAGTAAATAGCACAAGGTAACCATTATCACAAAGTTGACTAACACTAATTAAATTTTGATTCAGTCCATCCACAAAAAGAACATTCTTGATGTATAAGGATTCACCTACATCATTGTCACCTTTGACTTTACCTTTCTTGTTGTCCCCAAAAGTGTCTGGTCCTCCTTTCTTTTTGGTGAAATTGTTGAAATGGCTTATGTCATTGGTCATATGCTTTGTGCATCCACTGTCAACAATCCATCTACCATTTTCCTAGAAGAAAGGAGAATGACAGTTCCCAACTCAAACTTTAGGAACCAGAGTTACCTTGGGGACCCATTTCATCTTTGGGTTGGTCCCCTTAGGCTTGTAAGGACAATAAGTATTGTAATGATCATCACATTTGCAATAAGAACAAACCATAGGATTCTTAGTGTCAGAAGACTCTCCTACAAAGAAAGAGGTTTCCTTACTCTTTTTCTTACCTTTGGCTTTTCTCTTTCCCTTTTATGCCCCCCTACAAATCCCAAACTACTAGTACCACTTTGTTTGGTAGAATGGTCAAGGATTTCATTTAGGGAGTTCTTCCCTTTGAGGAATTTATGTAGGGATGCTCTCAATCTATGGTTATCATCATTTAAAGAAACAATAGTGGAAGATAAACTAGATATGTCATCCCTAGCATGCACAAGATCAGCCTCAAGACATAAGGATTTAGTAAGATATGAATCATTTTCAAGAGAGATAAAAGCAACATTAACACTAGGCAATAAAGATCTAGAAGATAGATCATTTAGTTGACCAAGAAACCTAGCATTTTCAGATTTTAGCATTTGGATTTCTTTGAGATAGACATCTCTCTCTTCTTTATGAGCATCAATAAGAAGCTAAAATTCAGCATTTCTAGTTTTAAGCAATACAAGCTCTTTAAGGCAATTTTGGTTTTCTTAAGATTCTCAATGTTCTTAAGGTAGATATTATTCTCAACTTCAGCACCATTGTATTGGAGTTCAAAATCAAGGTATTTCCCTTGCAAATTATCAATACTCTCAAGATTGGTTTTCTCATTCAATTCAAGAATTTCAAGCTTACCATAAAGATCATCAATAATTTTTCCTAACCATTTTCTTTTAGATTTACATTTAGCAAAAGATGAATGGGTAGCAATTAGAATGTCAATAACAGCTTCCTTAGATAATTCATGCAAGCTTACCTCACTTACCTCACCAATATCTTCACTAGTAGAGGCCATGAGAGTAAGGTTGCACTCTCCATCTTCTTTGGAGCTTGAGCTGCTTGAAGATGAATCTTCCCAAGTTGCATTCTTGTGTCTCTTCTCCTTCTTCTCCTTCCTCTTGTAGTTGCTCTCCTTATTGCATTCCTCTTCCTTCTTTGAGCTTCCCTTGTGGTGTGACTTTCTTGACTTGGGGCATTCACTCTTATAGTGCCCCTTTTGACCACACTTGTAGCATCTCGAAGTAAAAGAGGAGGAAGCTTGCTTTCCCTAGAAGTGTTTGTCCTTGATGTAGTTGGCTTCATGCTCACTAGGGCCTTCATCTTCACTAGAGGAGGAGGGAGAAGTCTGGCAAGCAAGTTGTTGTTGAAGGACTAAATCCTCCACTTGTTCCTTGAAAGCACTATCTTTGATCTTCTTAGATTCCTTCTCTTCTCGCTTAGCTTCTTCTTCTTAGTTGTCAAGTCTAGGCTCATGAGCTTGAAGATTGCCAATGAGTTCTTCAGTTGGGATATCACCAAGGCTCCTCACTTATTCAATGGAGGTGACCTTTGACTCCCATCTCTTTGGTAGAGTCCTCAAGATCTTTGAGTTGATAATACCTCTATCCAAAGTGTTTCTAAATGCATCCAGCCCATTGATGATGACATTGAGTTTTGAGTGCATCTCTGCAATCTCTTCTTTCTTACCCATCTTGAAGTTCTCTAGAAGGTTGTTCAACATGTAGATCTTTATCTCCTTGACTTGCTTTGTTCCTTCATAGGTGATGCACAGCTTGTCCCAAATCTCATAGGTGGTGTTCCAAGATGAGATCCGGATGAACTCCGTATGCGTGAGGGTTGCGTAGAGGAAGCTAATGGCTTTGGCATTGAGTTGGGCTTCCTTGAGTGCAGCTTCACTCCATGTTGCAATAGCTCTGGTTGGCTCCTTGTAAGGTGTGACCATCACCTTCCACATATCAAAGTTCATCACGTGAATGTAGAACTGCATACGCCTCTTCCAATAGAGGAAGTTGGTGCCATCAAATATTGGAGGATGCATGGAAAAGCCTCCTCTAGGTTGAGAGAACCAAGTAGGTTGTCAACCATCTTCTCATCTCATGGGAGATTGTTGGAGAAGATCCTTGTCTCTGATACCACTTGTTGGATCTAAGGGATCTAGAGGGGGTGCATAGAGCTACAAAATTTCTCACAAAACATATTAGACCTTCAAATTATATCAAGTTTAGAGCAATAGCTTAAGTGCAATTTGAATTCCTATCTAACAAACATAGAAAGGATGAGAGATATGGATAGCAAGTGCTTGACAATGGGATGTAGAGTGGTTCCACACTTCAAACTAGAAGTGAGCCAGTCCACTACCTCGAGAGGTCAACCTCTAGGATTTTGCAAGTGCTTTTCTCTATATTATCACCAATATGAGTTACACAAGACCACCAAAGGACTTATCCATCCAACCACAAGGAGATATCCACCTTACCAAAGGGCTTACCCACTTAGCTTGAGTCTTCATCCTTCACCAAGGTCTTACCCACTCAAGCTCAAGTTTTCCGCCTTTCAGGACTTTGCTTCTCCTCTTGGATCTTCAGTCTTTGCCTTCTCCTTCTCCTAGAGAAGATCAACACCTCTTCATCAAACTTGAAGAGAACCACTACAAATCCTTCTTCACTCTATGGAGCTTTCTTTACCTTTTCTTCATGTGGGAAGGGGATACGGAAGTAGTGAAAGATTGAGAGCTTTACATGCACAAGGCTGGAGCTCTCTGACAATATGCCTAACTCACTTCCAAATCACAAAATGAATTGGAAACTAGAGAGAGAAAGGGGCTAAAGGATTAGTAGCACACTCAACTATAGCAAGGACCTTGAATATCTTGAATGAGAAAACTTGGAATGAACTCCAAGGGGTCCTATTTATAACTAGGGGTGCTCCCTTGAGTTGGGGAACAATTAGGACCAAACTATAGCCATTTTCCTCAAGGAAATGGATCTATTTTTACCCAAGACAAGTCACCAATGGTTATAATCACTTTTTCTACATGTTCCATACAGTGCATCCGGTGGAGTTTCAATAAAGGTTACTCGACCGATCAACTAAAAGACAAAGACAATTTTCAAACCATCAGTCGAGTTTGTTCTAGGGAACTTGACCGATGAGCTAAAATTGAGTTTGCTCTATGAGTCAGTCAGTTGAGTTCTATGAATGCACAACTCAATCGATGTGTCATCTTCATAAAATCCATCATAGGATCAGTCAAGATTGTAACTCGATTGATGTACAACCTCTGATCAATTTTCTAAATTGACTTATGGGTAATTAAACCTTGGTATAAGTGTCCCACATATTTTTCTGATCTTAGTTACAAGTCATATCATCAAAACAAGTGATTATAAAATTCATCTAAGGTTGATTGAAGTGATTTCCTAATTAGCACACTTCCATTGCATTTGACTTGAACTTGGACAAGCTAGGGCTTGTGTAATTTGATCCTTTTCCTGTACCTAAAGCCTGAAATCAATCTTGAACAAATATATTAGATACATAGGAATGGAATGGTTGAGTTATTATCAAAATATGGACAATGTATAACCTTTTGGTCAGCACATTGTAGGGATGATACAATCTTCATCGTGGATCAGGGACCAAGAAACCTTATTATTCATCCCAATCATAATTCTTCCAGGATAACCCGTAGATTTATTCATGCCTCTAAGAATGGCGGTCGGTACAATCTCTAGAATATCCTTGTTGGCACAGATTTCAGCTCCTCCTTCTATCCATTTTGCTTGGTGGTCTTTGATAACAAAACATTACATAGGAATGGAATGGTTGAGTTATTATCAAAATATGGACAATGTATAACCTTTTGGTCAGCACATTGTAGGGATGATACAATCTTCATCGTGGATCAGGGACCAAGAAACCTTATTATTCATCCCAATCATAATTCTTCCAGGATAACCCGTAGATTTATTCATGCCTCTAAGAATGGCGGTCGGTTCAATCTCTAGAATATCCTTGTTGGCACAGATTTCAGCTCCTCCTTCTATCCATTTTGCTTGGTGGTCTTTGATAACAAAACATGTGGTAGCTCTCCCTCTCCTTTAGGTGAAGGATCCATCAACATTGATCTTTATGTCTCCAGCCTGAGGTGGTAACCAATGTTGTTGTCGGCGGCAAGGCTTGGTTGTTGGACTTCTTCCAAAGGCATATCTAGTAAGTTGGATAGTGTTCATAATCGAGAGGACAATGGTCTATGTAGAATGTTTCCTTCCATCAAAGATGAACTCATTTCTCACCCTTAAAATTCTAGAGTTGATGGTTGTAGATGTCTTTTTTCCATTTTAGGTTCCTCAATATCCAGTCCCCTAGTGTGTCTCCTTCCATAGTGTCAACATCGTATTGGTGTTTGAGAGTGCTCCAAGCACCTTTGATTATCTTACAGTCTTTTAGCATGTGAAGGGTTGATTCACACCTCTATCTCTACATATAGGATAGATAACCTCATTAGTATGTCTCCTTAACTTGGTGTTCTTATTCATCATCAGGCCTCGATGATAAGCATGCTAGAGGGTGCATTTGAATCTCTATGCCACCTAGATCTTCTAGATTTTTTCCCAGCTTCTCGAAGTTTTGATTCTTTTCTTATAGATAAGATAAGTACTAAATGTCCTCACTTGTCACCCATGAAATTCCATAAGTCCTCCCTTGCTTGTGGTGATGAAGAGATCATATTTAAGATATTGAAGCTAGATTTTTTGTAAGCCAATAGCTGACAAACTCCTCATTCCATTCGCTACTCAGGTTGACCACTGATTCTACTTTGAGATTAGTTAGGTCCGACTGAACGATTCTACCCTCCTTCAAATAAGGCTTAGTATCATAATTAACCCACATATCCTCCCATATTGAGGTTTGTGCACCACTCATAATAACCCAGCTCGCTTCCTCCCTCAAGAGAGGACTCCTTCCCCTAATAAACCTCATAGTCTTGAGTCTGCTGTCAAGCCTTCGCCCTTCATGTGATTGTATTTTGCAATCATTGCCTACCTTCATGGAGTCCTCTTCCCTAACATAAAATCCCAATAGACTTTTAATAGAAGGGCCTCATTTTGAAAGTGAGATGGTTTAATATTCAAACCCTCATCTTTCCTTTCAGCTATGACTTTCCTCCACACAATGGTCCTCATCTTATTCCTCTCAAAACTTCCACCCCATATGAAGTTCCTCGTTATTTGGTATGTGCGATCACATACCTCAATGGGAAGGTAAGTAACCTTCATTAAATATGTCGGGTAGGAGTTTAGTACAGAAAAAGCTAGTGTGACCTTCCTTGACATGGAAAGAGTTTTGTTTGCCCATTCTTTGATCTTGACTCCATAGAGCTCATGGTATTAAGATATGATAGTTTGATAGCTCTTCAGTGGAGGATAGGAACACCTAAGTTTCTAACCAAGTTATCAGTTGTTACGATGCCTGACCTTCTACTTACTCTTCTCCTAAATAAATCATCAGTGTTCTTGGAGAAGAAGACTATTGATTTATATATCCTTTTCTAGCTCTTGTCCAGACACTTTGCCAAACCTTCTGATACAGACATTAACACTGCATGCTTGAGCAACTGAAGCTCGCAAGAAAGAACAATATCATCTGTGAAACAAACATGAGAGTTAGAAGTTCCCTCCCTTGTGATTTTTAGCAAACTTCAATTGCCTCCCCATTCCTTATCAGCTATAGCCTGACTGAACCTATCCAGGAATAGATCAAAGAGGTAGGGAGACAACATGTCTCATTGGAGTACCCCTCTTTTAGCCTTCAAGGTAGGAAGCATCTTGCCAGTCCAGGTAGTGGAGATTTCACCTGAAGTAACAATGTTCATGATCGCCTGAATAATAGATTCAAGGATTGTAGTTCTCTATAGAGTCTCCAGAAGGAAGGCCCAGTTCATTCTATTGTACGCTCTGGATAGGTCAAGTTTGATCATCATAGCTTTCTGCTCGATCATTCGCATCTTCATAAAATGCACTACTTATTGGAACATGATGATGTTATGTGTGATCTTCCTCTCAGGAATAAAACTAATTTTAAAATGTGAGGTTCACTCTGGGAGGTACGTATTGATGTTTTCTACAATGATTTTGGAAAGTAACTTGATGCTAACATTGTTAAGGGAAATCGGATTGATCTAGGCACAAGACTATGGGATCTTTGTCTTTGGAATCAAAACTAAGGTGGAATCGTCCATCTTGTTAGGAATCATCTTCCCTGAAAAACATTCATTTATGGTTAGACATAAGGCTTTTTCATCGCCTTCCAGTTGTGTTGAATGAAACTCACATCCATTCCATATGAATAGGGAGCCTTCCCAACTTTAATCTTCATCAAAACTGCATAGATGTCCCCTTCATAAGGAATGTCAGTGTAACAAGCTAACTGCTCATCAGATAGATCGGGAAAGCTCCCTAGGTATTCCATAGTTGAGCTCATAGCCTCCTCACAGAACTACTATTTTGAAATGATTAAGAAACAGGTTGTGGATTGTATTGGGTCCTCCACCACTCCCCAACTTCATTTTTTAGCTTTGAGATTTTCATTCTCCGGTTCTTTGAGTTTACCACTGCCTGGAAATACATGGTGTTTTAGTCTCCAAGTTTAATTTAATCGCAGTGCCCACTGCTACCATTCAGCCTCCTCATTGTGAAGAATGTCCTGCAACTCTTGTTTTAGAGTTCTGAATTCATTATCCACCTTCCTGTTGTATCCTCTGCTCAGGGTCTCTTAGAGCTTTGAAATTGAATTATTGATTTTCTCCCTTCTTCTCTCATGCTCCCTCTCAGACTTGTCCCACTTCCTCACTTTTTTCATGAACTCGTATACTGCCTCTGTAAAGTCCAACTCATCCAGTCAAGATTTAGAGAGAAAAGGAGTGAAGGACTTTCTATCCTTCCATGTCACACTTGTTTTGGTATTGGGTTTCCTATTGTTGGATGACACCTCAGTCTGGCTAAGGATTGGGGAATGATCAGAGGAAATTCTAGCAAGAAACTCCACCCGAGAGTGAGGAAAATTTTGCACCCATTTGAGATTGGCCACAGATATGACGAGAATTTCCTTTACTATACCCCATTTGAATGTCATCCAAGGGCTTGATGCATCCATGTTATTCAACCTACATTTCATCAAAGTTTGGAAAAACTCTCTACAGATGCTCATGCTAGTTATGTTGTTGTCCACCTTTTCAGAAGCAACCACCACTGTGTTGAAATCTCCGACCACCATCCAAGGAAGGTTCAAGGTTTTATCAATGGTGTTTAAATGCTTTCACAAAATTCTTCTCTTAATATATATAGTACTAGTATAGACAACTGTAACAAGACATTTTTCAATCACTGGACAATGGAAAAATTGTTTGTAGCATAATCACTTCAACTTTGCATATGTGAGATTTCCACATCACCTAGATCCCTCCAAAGAAACATGTCACCTCCCCTCTATTTGATGCATCATAGCCTAGCCTCCTTACAAACGGATCTGCATTGACCCCACTAGTGTGTGGCTCAAGTATAGCAAACAAATTAATGTGGTGTCTCCTATCGATCTCCTTTCTATCATTCTGGACATCCATCAAACAAATACCCTGCACGTTTCAACTCAGAATAGTCATTTATCTTCTTCTTGAAGGATAGGTGAGCTTGTCTCGCTCAACTCATCTTGGTTTGGAGGATCCTCCTGAGATAATGGCATAGTCCTCCTCTCATATTTATGCACACTATTACTGAATGGGTCACTGACCAGCCTAAATTGCACTTCCAAAAGGAGTGGATTCAGAGTAGTCATACTTTTAAAGAGATAACCCGACTCTCAGGCCCCCGCAACGATAAACGGGGTCCGATGTAGCGATCGGGGTCAAACACAGGGACAAGGTCGGCAGTGTTAAGCGTACAGAATATAACACTTGTATACTCCAGACAAAGAGGGTATATAAAAGTGTTCCCTAAGGAATGGTAGTGCACAAACTAAAGCAGTTCAAGAGAAACAAGAACAATCAAGAACAAAAGTAGCAAAAGAAATAAGATGGAACAAGTATATGGGATGAAACCCGAGTTGGGGTTCACCTACAAAAGCATCTCACCAACATGCAACATCATCTCTCTCTCTCGCATACTCTTACCAAGATTATAAGCAACCATCAAAAGTGTCTATTCCATTCTCTCTCAAGATGAGGAAAGATCTTAGTCTAAGGGTGGCCTCTCTCTCGAGATGACCACACATAAACTTTGCAACATAATATATGGTTTTTAAACCTTAGCAATCCAACACACTCGTGCATTCATACTACTCCATGACACATGATAAAAGCGATATTACTCTCTCGAGATATCAACAATCAAACATCATAAGATGGTATCTAATCATACAAGTGAAGCATTAAAATAGGTGCATGGAGATAATCTTGATAAGAATATGTATATTCAACAGAAAGAGACAATATAGATGTTGGGAGATCCTTAGTGGCTACTCCCAACCCAAGTTAAGGTGTTTAGCCAATCATGCTTGCAAACAGCATGTGGACATTACAAAAAGATAGATCCATGAAGCCCCATGAAGAAGGGAGGGAAGTACAGTGGGATGGAATGATAGATCTAGAAGGAAGAGATGTGATACGACACAGTACTTCTTCATATCTAGATCTATCACGTGGATGGCATGGATGGTCTTCTTCTCTCTAATAAGGAGTCTTTAGCCTTCTCTCTCCTTAGCTTCTGCCTTTGGAGATCCATGATTGATGGATGGGATGGCACTTCGTGGTTCTCAGGATCTGGTCTATGATCTGATGATTTGACAAGATAGGCGGGTGTGCTATTTATAGGCGCATTCCACCGACTTAGACCTAGACCATGGTCGCAGTCTCAGTTAAGTGAGGGGTGAGACTGTGGTCGCGGTCTGCTCTTTATTCATCTTTCACCGCGGTTGAGCTTAGTCGTGGCCTGGTAACAATCGTGATCGAGGTCTGCTTGTATATTGCATTCGGGCGGTCAAGGTTGAGGTCTCCCCACTCAGTCATGGTTCGAAAGAGCTCATCAGTGACCACAATTTCTAAGATGATCGTGATTGTTCTTGATCGTGGTCTGCTTCTGCACCACAACCATCGGTTTATCCTTGAGGCACATGGTCCAATCGTGACCATCCTTGAGGTCGTGATTGAGTGATGACCGCAGTCTATAAACTAGTCGTGATCCCTCCTTGACACCTGATGATCATGATCTCTAAAGAGCTCTGGGACCGAGATCGTAGTTGAGATATAAGTGGACCGCAATCGCGGTCCTGATCTGTAGCCTGGGTTGTGAATGTTCCTGAAACCATGTAAGTGAGGCTTTAGTCAAAAAGATAGAAAAATTATGTGAAAAGCTAACAAAAGATATACTAAAAGTGATGTAAAATATATATATAAAGTATGTAAAATAGAGTGTTGTCAACTCCCCCAAACTTAGAATCAAGTTTGTCCTCAGGCTAAGTGTCGGTTCGAGAACTCACAGAGAGAATGAACAATGTTAGAAGACAAAATTATAATATGATTGAAATATCTCATTCTTGCATCAAGACTGTTGTTGCATGTTTTCAAACCCTTAGGTCTCATTCCTCCCCCTCAATCAGAGTTGCATAACTTCATTTCCTTGCCATTACCTTCAATTGTAAAAGGCTCATCTTTCTCAACTTATCACCCCTTCCCTTAGGCAATGACCGTACTAATGCAAGATCTTTTTCGAGGGGTAGCTTTCACACCAATTCTTTATTTTTTTTCAGTTGACCCTATGCTAATGTGTTCGGGTAGGCTTAAAGCTTTAGATGTTTTCCTCTTTCTCCTGAACTCCTCACCCACAACCATCGTAAGAACAGTGTTGCCCTTTTCAGGCTTCTGACTTTAAGTTAGGTGATTTTGTGAGTTTTCATTCAGGATTGGAGGTGTGTAATCTTGGATTCAAGATTCCACTTACGGGCATGACATATCTGCATTAATGAGTGTAGCAATATACCGGCCGTGCGGAAACTTTTGGCATCTTTTTGGGTACAACTCTCATATACTTTTTTCTTTATTTCATTTTGGCTTTTTTACCTCTCCTTTCAGGCTTGGGTTCGATGGATTTTTACTTGGTCTTTTGGGAGGCCAAGACTCTTTTACATATGCTTTGAAGAGGGCAGTTGTTTCCCTTTCTACGAAGATAAGGATTTTTTGGTCAAAATCATCAGGTGAGGGTGGTTGGTCAGGATTATGACTATGTGAAGTTCTCTAGCCTCTGAGGGTTTCATGAGTTAAGGTTTCCACATTTACAATGTCTTATTGCAAGAATGAGATAGAGCAGTATATCTATGATCGTTGTTTTACTCATATATACATGTATATGTTGTTCATATATTTTTCTCTAAGACGGTAGAAACACTACAATCAGAAAATTTAGCAAGAGAGGAGGCGAGCTTCTAAATTTAAAAGGTAGTTTTAGAAAAATTTCAAAATTTCAAAATTTTTGAGGGATTTTTAGAGGTAAAAAGATGGTAAATGTACCTCTGTAGCCCATTTATGACTCCTCCCCCAAACTTATCCTGCACCATGTCTCAGGGTGTCAAAATTTTGAGTGAGTTGTATAAATGGGCTTTCTTTATTTGTTGTTGTTGATGCTGATGGAGGCCCACTTAGACTCGAGAAGCTTGCTTGTGTATACTCCTCGTAGCATGTGGTATTGTTCATATTGTATGTTCTCCAACTTGACGTCAGTAGTGGCTAAGGCCACCATCCAGGTTAGGCATGAGAAGACATAGTCATTTGATAGGGGCACCTACTGGGGGCTCCTGTGGCAGTATTGTGTTTTCTTGAAGTCCTTACCTGTCATAGGGTTGTACCCTCTGCAATGCTATTTTATCATGTTGACAATCACTTTGGCACATGTGTTTGACTTTTCTTCTATTGGGGTCTTTGATGTTGTCATATTGGTCTTCTTATTAAGTGCGTAGGCTACGTCCGAGCTATTATAGAGGACTACAGTCTTTTTAATGATATTGACAGACAATAAGGTCTAATGATTGTCGTGAAGAATTGGCAAGAAGATGTAGTCTGGTGGGGATGTCGCCAGGCGTTGTCGCAGATGCTCCTTTTCTCCTGATCTTTTGTCTTTAAGGATGTCATCTACCAGCAAAATGCATGTCATGTGGGTATTTGAAATGTCGTCGCCTACAAGCACTTGGTAGGCTGACATTGTGCTTACTAAAAGGTATCCTCCTATTTTCAGTGTTTCTCGGACGTCGTCTTTTAGCATACAAATGCCATATCTTTTGAAGATGACATCTCCCGCTGAATCACCTTCTTTCAAGGAACTCATGATTATTGTTAGTTCTTTTAAAGACAGACTGAGGCAGCTCCATCTGTCGAAGTTCTTGAAAGAAGGTGTAATATCTCCTGCCGATCCATCTAGCCCTACATCGAATAGGTCTTCTTCGTCGACATCTCCCTCCCTAGGTTGTTCCTTTGTAGGTTGCTCTTTAGGAGCTTTTGCTACTGGATGCTGCTTTGTCTCTTCATCTGATGTGTGTTTTGTAGCTTCTCTAGAGATTTCATGCCAACCTTCTTTTCAAGCCGCAACTCTAGCTGGTTCCGTTGGATATACCCACATGGTCCTTAGCTATTCCCTCCAGGTGACCTTTTTAGGTAGAGGTATATCCATGTGAAGCCGTCAGGGTACATCTTCTGCAGGCATTGTCAGGTCGTTGAAGAATCAACGATCATAGATGACCTCCATAGCATACATACCCCATAGTCCATGCATGTCTTCATTGTCTAAATCCTCTCAGGGGGTGTCCTTGTTGATGGCCTCCATCAGGCATAGTACTGTGAAGGTGCAATCCCCTGAACTGACTTCTTCTTGGGGAACCTTCTTATTAATGGAGAAGAGCTTCCAAGACCCTTGAAATTTGTTGTTTGCATCCTTGATTGCCCGTTGCAGGTGAAATGGTATCCTTAAGGCGTCTCTGGCATCCTTCCTCTTTTAAACCAGTGAGGTGTTGTCTATTTTAGCTGCACAGTAATTGAGCACTGTCATTTTCCACTCATACAAATCGACGACTATTAGTGCCCAATGCTTTACATTTCTTATGGGCAGCACAACAGATCTTGTTTCCTTCCGTCGGACTGCTACCTTCAGTTCAGGTACATCTTCTTCCTTGCAATCTTCATTGTAGAGGAGGCTAGCTAGATGTGTTATTCCATTGAAGACCGGCTGCGGCTTGTCCAGTGTAGGAATTCTTCCAGGAGGGTGGCACAGAGTACCTTGAATAGTCTTTTATGTAATTGTGCCTTCTTCATGAATATCCCTCGGAAGTGGTCTCTGGACAGATGTCTACCCTTATTGTTGTATAGTATGTCTGACCCAGGTAGATCGTCGCTGAGGACATCTGCTAAGATGTGGGCATCTCTGCATGAGATTTGTGATACCGTAGTCATGCCTATTTCTTTCATCTTGCAAGGCTGAGAGGGAGTTGCTCCAAGTGTTTATGCTTTAGCTTGTGCACGCCTCTCCCTGGTGGGTTCTTCTGTGAAGAAGGTTGTCAGCCCGCCATCCTCATCATCAGATGTTGCTTCCTGTGCCAAAGGTGTCGAAGCTTCATCTATTGTTGGTATGGTCATAGCAACTTGCTCAGCTACCTTGTGTGATGGTGATGGTTGTGTATCAGCTCCAGGTTCATCTACTTCTAAGGAGGCTTCAACAGCTATGTTGTCTTTGACATGACTCTCCTCAAAAGTTTGCCCTAGCTTAGCTTCTACCATCATTGTCAGGGTTGCCTCCATCTTTCCATCATAGAGATAGTCGCTATGATTGTGATTTGGTTGGAATAGGAGGAACTCATTGCTCTCCTCGAGTCTGGCCCCCATCTTAGCTAACATTCTGTCGAGCTCTACCACTCCTACTGTGCTGAGTTCAGCAACCACCTCTTCACGATGAGTAGCAGCAATCTACTCTTCTAGAGCCATTGTATGTGTAGGCGGAGAGAATTGATGCTCTGCTAGGTTCCCACCATTTTCAGCAGCAGCATCTTAACCTTCTTTTGGATTGCAATTGAGGTCGAGCCCCTTGACGATGTCACGTTTTTCTTTGTTTGTTTGTCATTGTGGGACCTCGACCACTATGGTGGTTGGTTTCTCTTTGGCTCAGCTACAGGTGATGCCTTTGTGTTGGCACTCCCTTCTTTTGGCATGCCCGCTCCTCCCACATTGTCATCGTCATTGTCGTCGTGGCTGAAGGGGCTGGCTGAGGAGTGCGCCGAACTTACTGAGCGCTTGTTCTTCTTTTTCTTCCGCCGGTCCTCGAGTTCTTCGCATTCCTTCTTGAGCTTCCAACAGTCTTCTTCTATTCGTTGGCGCTGTTGTTCGAGGTTATCCATTGCCACGTCGTAGCACCGACGCATGTGCTCATTGTCAGCTCTGATGGCATGCCTCTCTTTCTGTAGGTCCTCCATTTTGTTCTTCATATTCTTCACATTCCCATCATTATCCATTGGTTTTTTACAACTTCTTGGAGGAACTCAGGGAGTTCTTTTATCCTTTCATCAAGGACTTGTACCTATGTCGTTAGCACAGACAAAGAAGAAAAATGGTGGTATTTATTATGTTGGTTTGATGCATGTGTTCCCACATTGCATCTAACCTTGTACCTAAGGTACCTCCGAAGCAAGGTGCATGTTGGTGTTGCTGGTGCTCCATGTGCGTCATTGACGAGCTTGGCACCGTAGGTTGTGAAGGCAGTGGTGGTAGACTTGTTCTTTCACCCCTGGCTTGTCTTGTGGGTCCATCTCTGCTCCACTGATCTATGTATCTGATATGGTCTGGAAGCCTTATCCTTCTAGCTCTACCTCTGGTTGGTTTATGTGCCTCTCTTTTTCTCTACTTCTGCCTCTATCATTGGCGTTTCTTTGTGTGGCTCGAGAGGCGTTGGTTCTACAATCCCCACTGGATTTTCTAGAGGAGGAGGTGTGGGGTGGGTTGTTCTGTGGCTTTCTCCCTCACGATTGGTGGAGTTGTTGTTTCTGCTGTCTTCTTTTTCACTACCACCAATTTCTTCCGTGGCTCCGTGATCTTCTTATTTTCTAACTCAACCAGGGCACTGCTTCCTCCAGTTGTGATAATTGGGTCTATATTTGTGCCGGCCTGTAGTGCCCCAGAGCACATCTTTTTGATGTCATCGTGGGTTGGCTGCAGCTTATTGGCATCATAGAACGCCATTTTTGGAAGGGGAAGTAGTCTTTTGGACCCACTTTTCTTGAAGTACAGCTTCTCTCGCTTATGTGTCAGAATACTCGTGCTGATTAGGGACTTGATGTCTTTTCTTTGTTGTCCCTCCATTTCTTTATACTTCTGGACCTCTCCTTCATCCATTAGGTATTCGGCAATTTGTGTTATCTAACCTCTCATGCAGTACGTAGAGTTCTTCTTTGCGTCCCCACCTACTGTTGTAGATATATGCTTGATTAGTATCTTCTTGATATTAACTGGCTTTCTGTTGATCATTGACCAGATGAGGAACATCTCTCCTTTACTAACTATTCCTATTTCTGACCTCGCGTAGATTGTGTAGGCAGTGATTTTCTACATTGTGCGAATAAAGCACGATGTGATTAGTGAGGCCTTAGAGTTCTTTGAACTGTGATCCTCCTCACCAGTCAACTCTTCCCACATCTGGTTGCTTTCATAGGTGATCGTTTCTTTTTCTCTCAGGGCGGCGGAGCAGTCTTTGAGTTGTTCCTCTGTCTCAGTAAATATTTTTTTTAGCATTGCTTCTGTGATTATGTGAGACTGTCCTCCTAGCCTCACATGTAGTTTATAGTTTCTGCCTCCTGCCTTTCTTGTTTCACTACTGGTAGTGACCTTCTTTAGTGAAGATAGGAATTCTATGGTCAGCTTCTTGTAGTATTTCACCTCCGGTGTGCATAAGGTGTGTAAGTTTGCACCTTCTAGGAATTTTACCGTCGTGTCGTAGATTCCTATCTTTTTGAAATCTTCTATGTCCAGGTAACGGGTAGGATAGAACTCCTTGTTTTGGTACATCCAGTTGTAGGTAGACTGGTGCACGACGTTCTTGGGCACGAATGGGGGTTCTCCGGATTGTACAGATGTCTCCCCTACGACCTCCTTAGACTTTCTTTCCTCCTTAATTAGTTTCTCATCAACCACTGAATTCGTCTTCTTGCTGCCCTTGGTTTCTTTGGGTGTAGCTTTTCTTTTCTTGCCTTGTACTCGGCTCTCTAACTCTCCTGGTTGGTACTTGGAGGTCTCAGTATGCCCCGTCTATTCTATTTCTTGTGGGGAGTTCTCCTGTGGCAGCTCCCCCAATATCCTTTCATATTGTTCCAGCCTCAGATGCATCTCCAAATGTTTGGTCACTGGTAGAGAAGTATTCCTCTTGAGTTTTTCTGTTAGGTCCTTTACTATCTTCTCTACCTCCTTCAAGCAGGTAGCCTTCTCGTACAGGGGAACGCTGGTTGTTGGATAAGACATTCTACAAATTTTCAATGAATTAGTTTCTAGTTGAATTTAACAAAAATTACCATTATTGCAATTATATGGGGAAGGTATTTCTTGTACAGGATAGGTGTTCAGTAAATTATTAAATGTCAAGTTCAAGAGTGTGCATAGAGACTGTGACTCGCGATTTTATAAGTAACTTCAGAGGATATTGCAGTCGTAGTTTCTGAAGGAGGTCGTGGTGGAAGTTTACTGAGTAGGGACCGCAGTCACGGCTAAGATAGCGGTAGCGGTCTTCTTCCTTTCTTTGGTCAGGTCGCGGTTCAGGGGACCACGACCTCTAGTAGCATTCTCTTACACTGTGACCTACGGTGGAACTAGTAGCCAGAGTAAACACCGTCGTCGGTGTTAGGGTTTACGAGCACACCACAGTCATGGTTGTAGAGGTAATGACCACGAGCCGCGGTCTTTCTTCTTCCAACTGTTATGATTCCTCTCTCTGTCTGTTAATTTGTTCTTCATTTTCTCCGGCGACAGTTGTCCCATTATTAATGTGTTTAGGGTTTTTAATTGTTAATTAGAAAATGCCGCTATAAGGAGGTTAGGGTAATGGAGAAACTTGGGCAACCGTCGTTGGTGCGACTTATGGCCGTCGAGAGATGAAATGAATAGAATTGGTTCATCCGAGGGATTAAATCGGAAGCGACAAGGTGATTAGGCAATTAGAAGTGCAAAAATGATTTTTTAGTTACCTTAATGATGGTTGTGACGGAGGAATCAAACATGGTGGGTGTGGAAATCGACTTCACTGTGGCAGAAGGTTGTCAGTCACAGTCAAAGTAGAGAGTAGGGTTTATCTTAGACTCGGGAAAATTGGGAGCAAAAAGAGTCTGAGAGGCGGGTGTTTAAGGATATATATACTAGAGTAATCGTGACTAAACAATCAAAGGAGAAAGACCACAGTCACGGTGTTTATAAGGAAGGACCACAATCGCGGTGTACTAAGAAGCAGAGTTGTGATCGTGGTTCTCTACTGTTGCAAAGATGACCTTGGATCGCGGTCGAGGTGCCTGGTCGTGGGTACCGCGGGTCACGGTCTTACGCTATGCAAGGTTATACCGCGACCGCGGTCCAGACCGCAGTCAGATCAAAACAAAGGTCGTTTCCTTAGGTAAATCATCTAATACTTAAAAGAAGATGGATATGTACATCACTTAAAAAGAGGAGAAAACTAATCAAAGCAAAAAAGGAAGAGAAAGCAAAGCTTAAGAAAAAGGGTAGAAACTTGGGTTGCCTCCTAAGAAGCACTTGCTTTAAAGTCTCTTAGCTAGACTTCATAAATCTTCACTCCTTGGGTCCTGTAGTTGGATGTGGAAACTCTTGATTCCTTCCTCATTTGGATGATCTGGTTCCTCCAAATTGATCCCGGATCTTCTCACAAAAGCCCCATCTTCAAAAAATCTTTTTACCTTGTGGTCATTGACCTTGAAAATTCCAATCTTCTCTCCTTGGATTTCCATCATTCCTGATGGGTAGATCTTCACCATAGAGAAAGGGCCAGACCATCTTGTTCTAAGCTTTCCAGGGAAGAGCCTAATGCTAGAATTGAAGAGAAGTACTTTGTCTCCTTCGCAAAAATCCTTGTTCTTTAGGTGGGCATCATGCCACACCTTATTCCTTTGTTTGCAGATCCTCACATTCTCATAGGCATGTAATCTCAGCTCCTGTAGCTGCAAATATCTTTTCTATCCTACCTTATCCTGGTCCATATTTAGAAACTTGATCGCCCAAAGGGCCTTATGTTCGAGCTCCAAAGGTAAATTGTAGGACTTTCCATAGATTATTCTGTACAGTGTTGTGCCTATATGTGTCTTATAAGCTATCTTATAGGCCCAGAGGGAATCGCCAAGCTTCATGGACCAGTCCTTTCGAGTGCAGCTAATTGTCTTTTTTAGAATCTGCTTAATCTGCCTATTAGATACCTCTACTTGTTAAGAGGGTTGAGGGTGATAGGGTGTAGCAACTTTGTGCTTTACCCCATACTTCTTTAATAGTGCCTCCAACTAATTCTATCCAAAATGTGATCTCCCATCTCTTATCATAGTGTGAGGCACTCCAAAGTGTGGAAAATTGGTTTTCTCAAATAGCTTAATCATAGATGTAGAATCGCAGGTTTGGGTTGCTACTGCCTCTACCCATTTCGACATGTAGTCAACAACCACTAAAATGTACCGATAACCCTTTGACGATGGGAAAGGACCCATGTAGTCTATCCCCCAAAAATCAAAGATTTCTACTTCTACCCAGTCGGCCATAGGTATCTCGCTCCTTTTACTAATATTACCGGTAAGTTGGCATTCCTTACAAGCTTTTACAAAAGACGTTGCGTCTTTGAACATGGAGGGCCAGTAAAACCCTGACTGAAGAACTTTTGCAAATGTTCTTTCCTCACTATGATGCCCTCCATGCGGTTAAGAGTGACATTCTCCCAAGATCAGTGGTACTTCCTTCTCAGGTATACATATTCTAAACAAACTGTCAAAACATCTCTTAAATAGCAGTTGGTCATCCCAATAATAGTTTTTATATCGGAGAATAGCTTCTATTTCTGATTGTATGTTATGTCTGGCAGCAGTTGGCCACAACCCAGATAGTTACAGATATCTGCAAACCACAGACGACTTGGCTCGTCGGACTGAGCCATTAATAGGGCTTTCATCAGCATAGTTGTCATTTACGGGCAACTGATTTTCTTCATCACAAACTATTCTAGACAGGGGTCCTGCGACCACATTTTCTTTTCCTTTCTTATCAATGATCTCATTGTCAAATTCTTACAGCATTAGGGCCCACCTTAGCAGTCTTGGCTTGGTGTCCTTCTTTTGCATTAGATAGTGTATGGCGCCATGATCAGTATAGACTTCTACTTGGCCCCTATAAGATATGATCTGAATTTGTCAAACACAAAGACATTTGACAACATCTCTTTTTCTGTGGTGGTGTAATTCACTTGGGCTTCATCTAACATGCGGCTAGTGTAACATATGAGTGGTGCGTTCGGTCTTTCTTCTATCCTAGGACTACACCTACGGCATAGTCACTTGAGTCGCACATTATTACAAATGGTAGCTCCTAGTCTGGAGCTTGCATAATTGGTGTAGAGGTCAAGGCCTCTTTTAGGGTCTCGAAAGCTTTTAAACACTTATCATCGAACTCGAACACCGCGTCTTTAATCAGCAGATTCGAAAGCGGCTTTGGTATTTTTGAGAAGTCTTTGACGAATCTTCTGTAATACCCAGTACGTCCCAGGAAACTCCTTACTCCTATCATGGACTTTGGTTGCGGGATTTTGGAGATGACTTCAATCTTGCTAAGATCCACCTCAATACCTTTCTTGGAGATCTTGTGTCCTAGGACAATGCCACTTTGAACCATAAAGTGGCATTTTTTCCAGTTTAGGATGAGATGTTTCTCCTCGCATTTTTTTAGAACTAAAGATAAATTTCTCAGGCAGGCATCGAAGTCGGTTCTATAAATTGAGAAGTCATCCATAAATACTTTGACTATGTCTTGTAGAAAATCCGAGAACATAGAAATCATGCAATGCTAGAATGTTTCTGGAGTATTGCATAGGCCGAAAGGCATTCATCTGAAGGCGTATGTTCCATAGATGCATGTGAACGTCATCTTTTCTTGATCGTCGGGGTGGATCGGGACTTGATAAAACCCAGAATAGCCATCTAAAAAGAAGAAGTAATCGTGGTGGGCAATTCTTTCTAGGACTTGATCAATAAATGGTAAGGGGAAGTGGTCTTTCTTTTTTACCAAATTCATATTTCTATAGTCAATGCACATTCGCCAGCCTGTGACTATTCTTGTCGCAACTTTATTGCCATTATTTCCTTTCACCACAGTCATTCCACCTTTCTTGGGTACTACATGAATGGGGCTCACCCAGTTGCTATCACTTATTGGGTAGATGATTCCCCCATCACGTAGTTTTAATATCTCCTTCTTTGCAACTTCCTTTAGAATTTGGTTTAATTTTCTTTGAGGTTGTACCAAAGGCCTGGCCGATTCTTCTAGGTTAATTATGTGCATATATAGGGCCGCGTTTAGTCCCTTGATTTCTTCTACAGAATATCCAATTGCTCTTCTATGCTCCTTCTATTCTTTGAGCAGTCTTTCCAGTTGTTCTTTGGTGAGGTTAGTGTTGATAATGACGGGTTCCTCCCTTCATCATCTAGGAACTCGTATTTCAGCCCTTCTGGAAATGGCTTTAATTCCGACTTTGGCTTCTGAGTTTCTGACTCTTCATTTGATGGTTCCAAAGAAGCGTACTTTACCATTTCTATTACCTCTTCTTCATCACTAGGACGCTCTTCACCTTGGTTAAGGTAATCTAGAATTTCGACCACTTTGGGGTCTTCCATCAAAGGATTTGGGTTATTCAGGGATCCCACGAGCGGGTCAATAATGGCCTTCTCTTCTTGAATCTCCTCACAATACTGGTTATAGCTATCCATGAAGTAGACAGACTCTGAAAGGGATGGTCCCTTCATAGCATCCTTCACTTTGAAGTCAATGTGATCACTTCTGACTCGAAGTGTTATCACACCTTCTGCGACGTCTATCAGGGCTCTTCCAGTGGCTAGAAAAGGTCATCTATAGATTATCGGACACTTTGGGTCCTCCACAGTATCTATTACAACTATATCACAAGGTATGAAGAACTGTCCCGCACGGATTGGAACGTCTTCTACTATACCCACTGGTCTCTTAAAAGTGTGATCAGCTAGCTCTATCCGCATATTTGTCTTGACCATATCGGTCAATCCTAGTCTTTGTGCAAGTCTTCGGGCATCAGACTTATGATGGCTCCCAAATCTTCTCATCCCTTCCTTTTGACATTGTCTCCAACACAAAAGGGGATGTTAAAGGCCCATGGGTCTTTCTTCTTGGTAGGTAGTTCAGCCTGAACAAACACACTAGACATGTTTGCCAGGTGTACCATTTCGACTTGATTTCCTCTCCTTCTCTTTGTGATAAGGTCCTTGAAAAATTTAGCATATGTCGGCATGTCCTCCAAAGCATCCAGAAATGGGACATCTATATGCAGTTTTTTTACTACCTCCATGAACTTTTCATATCTTTTCTTCAGGTGGGCCTTGATAAACTTGTAAGGAAATGGGATTCTTGGTTCATATGGGCTTTTCTTCATAATGATTTCTTCAATGGGATCAGGATCCCTAGCACCTCCACTTTTCCCACGGCCTTCTTCAGCGGGCCTCTCCCTGTCAACAAACTTCTGAAAAGAAACTTCCTTCTATTATGGTTCCTCAACTTTTTCCTCTTCTTTGTCTTTTCCTATTCTAGAATTGATCAAAGACCTCCATGATCGGAGGGTTGCCATTTTTGCAGTCTTAGTGTTTGAAGGAATCTTTCCTGAGGGTTTCTTTACTAGCTCAGTCAACTGCACGAGCTATTGGTCTATCTGGCATTTGACCGGCCTAAATCGCGCGTCCAAAAATGGAGGCGGATTTGAAGTTAGTCAGACTTTTACATTTATAACCTGAATCCTTCTAGGCCCCAGCAAATTTGTTTACGGTGTCGAAGTAGATATACAGGGTCGAACACAGGGACAAGGGTGGTAGTGTTGAGAACCCGGAATCGACACGCTACACTCTGGCAGGTATAAAGAGATGATAAATTCCCAAAAGGGAAACAGAAAGATGTCACAAACAAAACAAAGAAAACTATCTCCAACTGGAGCTACTAGAAAGATTTAAGGTTTTAGTCATTTAGCAGTTTTTAGGGGTTTTCATGCAACAGAAACAGAAAGATAAAACTAGAGCTAGAGCAAGGTACGAAGGATAATACTTCAGTAAAATAAGCGGCAGCAGTAACATCCTGCACCCCTCCTCTCAGAGCGGGTACATCTAACCAAGCATCAACACCCCTCTCAAGGTTGTTGGACTTAAGTTGGAGTGGAATGTTACTGAAGCAACTCCGTTCCAGGCACTCTCGTACTCCAGAATCGGACCAAACACTAGAGCCACAACACAACTCTCGAAGTTGTTGCGACGGGAAAACACGATTCGGTAGCTAAGCGAAACGTGATCCAAACATGCAAGCTAGAGTTCAGATATCAAACATAGCAGTCATCCAACATTTTGCACCAAGCATAGAGCAGCAACTAATTAAGCTTTTCTATTTCCATAAACATTAAATGTCTTAATACATTGCGTAAGTAAAGAATTAAATAATAGAATTAAAGATAGATGTTGCCTTCTTGATGTAGAAGGATGATAGGCTATTGCAGCTCTCCAGTCTGATACCAGTCAAGAGCCTAGCCCGATACAGCAGTGTCGGGCGGCACACCCTCTCGGGCGGCACACCGTGACGGCCGACTGTATTGCTCAAGGACCCTGGCCGATACGCTCAGGTCGGGCGGTGCACCCTCTTGGGCGGCACGCATGACGGGCGAAGTGTATCGGGTTTGATATCGTGTCGGGCATGGAGTGACGCGTTCTACTGTCGGGCACTCGTGTCGCTCATCATCGTTGGTCGATATCGGCCCGCAGTGTCGCCCGGGACGGTCCTAAGTGAACCATCCCCTCCCTCTCGGGATGAGGAAGAGCTCACCTAGAGTTGCCCGGCACGAGCACTAGGGCGCGATACTCTTGCTCTTGCAGTTTTCCTCCGAAGATTGCTCTAAGTTCCCAACTATCTGAACTGTCTTTTCGGCTTCCTGTCGCTGCTATTTATAGACAGCGGTTGGGGGAAGTTATGGTGCTCGAAGCACCACGTTTCCTCTTTATTCACGGGTCGGTGGACGGCCGATACAGGTATCGCTCGACATGGGGTGTCGGCTGTCGGTCACGTGACACGCGGCGCCTGCCGGTGGGTGCTTTTGTCGCGCGACAAGCTAGTGTTGTCGTGGCAAGCTCGGCTCCCTGTCGGGTAAAAGACGTGACGTCCATTAGTTTCTTCTCGCGCGACATCCCCATATCGCGTGTCGTTGTGTCGCTCCACCCTGTCGGGCAGAGGTCGTATCGGGCGTCAGGAAGGCCGATGCAGTTTGGACTTATTTGTGGGCCGGGACGGCCTTATTGATGATAAAACGGACCAAAATGAGGAAAAACATTGCAAAAGATGGAAATATTGGATTAAGAGCGTGATTTGGCCAATTATTGCAAAAGTGCTTATAAAAGAGAGGAAAATAGCAGAAAACGGCAGTTTTGATAACAGAATAAAGGGCAAAAATGTCACCAAAATTGGTGTTATCAACTCCCCCAAACTTAGCGTTTTGATTGTCCTCAATCAATATTTAAACTTTATTTAGTGATGCTTCTTCTTGCTCGGCAAAGTTTTCTGTTCAAAAGGTGAAACAAGAATCGTGATGCCTTAGAGATAATGATGTCTCACTACGAACAAAAGACCTTGCGTTTCTTGCCTTATTATTTAAGTAAAATTCTTCTCTACAGCTTCGGCGAGACTTTGTTGTATGATTCTAAAGTTAGTTTACACACCAAACAGCTTTATTTTTGGGGCGGAAAGTTTTGTATAGGGTAGACTAAGGCTTTTTGGGGTTTTTCTCGTTTCCCATCAGTCCATCCAGGTAAGGGTCCGTTAGCGGGCAAGTGGTCCCTGCAGTCCAAGCCAGTTGGCTTTAGAGCAGTGATTTCACATCCTACGTACCACTGCCCCATATCTACCATGCCTAAAGATGGGTACTTTTGGAAAACAAGTGTGTATATATTTTTTCTTTTCTTTTATTGGACACAACTCTCATGCTTTTATTCACACTCATAAGGCTTCTTTCTCTTTTTGGGATTTTCGTTGGGTGAGGGAAAACAAAGAGATTTCTGCTGTTTGGGCTGCTTTTTCCTTCTCCATACTCGTCTCTTAGCTGTTTGCGAGATCATTATATTTTTTTGAAATTTTTGGCATGGCAAAGCATAATCTTTTGTTGTTTTAGGAAGCATTATCAATAAGATATAACAGAACTTGCATCTCGTTAAGCACATAGAAAATAAACTTTGCAAGAAGTCGCATCAGGGTTTTTACTATACAGCAACTTTGTACATATGTATGGAGATGATATAAACAAAAGAATTTTCAAAACTTTGGTATGAACATATATATGTACACAACGAACAAAAGAATAGCGAATTTGAGACAAAAGAATGAAAGAATTAAGTTAGAAAATTCAGAAAATTTTCAAAATTTTGTACCTCCCTCACTGGTACATGGTACCCCCCCAAACTTACTCCACACTCTGTCCCAGAGTTGTGAAGTAGATAAGGTGAGGTAATGTTTATTCCAGTGAGGTTGCGCCTGCGTCAGATAGAAGCTCCCACACATATTCTCCCCTTTTGCTGTGATAGAAGATGTGGTGGAGCTGGTCAGGCGTTTCTTTATTCGCTATCCATTCCAGGACGTAGATGCCGCAGTCGTTGGATAGGGGAAGTTGCTGCGGACTGCGGTGGAAGAACTGGAGTTCGTGCCACTTGCTTTCTTGCGTATCCAGGAATGGTTGGATCATCTTTGCCACCTCGTCGTAGTATTTTCGGACCAGGCGTTCGACGGATGTCAAAGGTTCTAATGTACACGGCACTGGATGGTTCTTGTTGCTGTCCGAGCTATTGTAGAAAATTCCTGCTCATTGTCAGGTGTACACTGTTAGGAGCATCCAGTGGCTGTAATGTAGAACGGGGAGGAAGATCTTGCAGGGAACTTCGCTCGCCAATTCCTATAGAAATGCTTGCTTCGCTCCTGTTTCATCGGCGAGGCAGATGTCATTGAACAGCATAGGATGGGCTATGTATGCATGTTCTAGCCTTGGCTATATATATTGGATGTAAGTGATTACCACAGATATAGCCAAGCATCCTCCTTCCTTTACCATGTCCCTTAGATCATCGACCGGGACTATGACATCGCCTGCCTGAAAGGCGACAACTGATGGGGTAGAATCAGCTAACTTTAGCTGGATTATGTTGACCTGCTCCTGTGTGAGAGTTGTACATGAAAAGCGGTCGAAATTTTCGATCAACCCTTCTGAAGCTTTAGGCGAAGCAGTGTCTTCTATTCCGTGCACTTTCTTCAGGACTTCCATCTTCTTGCCTGCCCCATAGGTGTCGGTAGCTATCTCTTCTCCTTTTTCTGAGGAGCTGCTGGATTTAGAAGAGTCTTCTTCCAGGTCACTGTCCAGCAGCTGCTTTGGTACTCCTACGTCCTGGAAATAGCACTTGTCCTTGATCAGCAACATGGCGTAAATGCCCCTGTGTTCATAGAAGGATCTGCCCTTGAGGACTCCCAAGTTTCCAAATGTATTGAGCACCTCAATGGCACCCAGGATGGCGAAAGCATTGTTTCCACTCCCCTCTTCTGCCTGGATGGGGAGGTCTCGGAGAGTAAAGAAGTTCCAAGTGCCTTGGTGACGTTGGCTTCCTTGCTTTATAGCTCGTAGCATACGTAGCGGCAGAAAATGCCCCCGGAGTGCGGAACTTCATCATTGCTGCAACACAGCAGTTGGATGTCGCAGTTCCTGAGATCTGGTATGTAGAGGAACCACACGTTTCGATGCTTTTATGGGGCCAATACCAGGTTCGGCCTATGCTCTTCAATGTACTGCAGCATGTCGGCCACCGCACGGGAGTCTGGATCTCCCTTCATCAACCTTCTTGCCAAGGTCGGGGTGGCTGTGTATAGTGTCTTCCGACCTGTCCTGCTGTTGATATTTTCTATTATTGCATTCTCCAGGACCCTGAACAGTCTTTTGCCGACTACGGTCGGCGTGCGGAACATGCTTCGAAGAACTCCCCGTCGCACAGAGAGGTAGTTGTCGGTCCAGACGACGTCATCTTCATCTGCATGTGATCTCAAGACCTTATTCAGCATCTTCTGGTCTCTGATCGGCAGGTATCCGATGGCTCTTCTATCTAAGTCGTCCATCTCGAAGGAGGGTATCTCGGATGGCTCACAAATTCTGTCTGCCATCGATCGCCTTCCTTGGGGTAGATGTCTCTTATTGACTGTGTAGACATCCCCCTTCTCTCCCTCAGACTCATCAGAAGAGTCTCCCCCGATGCTGATATCTACGCTATTGTCTTTGACTTCATCTAGAGGGACGGAGATGTTTGCTTCTCCTAAGCCTAAGGAGCTCTCCTATCCTACTGGAGCTCCTTCGGCTGACCTTTGTTGCATCCCCTCCTCGAGCGTTGAGGATCGCCCGCTGGAGGAGGAGGAAGACGTTGATCCTGAGGGGGATGCGGACGAAGAAGGAGAGCCACGGCTAGGAGGTGACGGGGACCTTCTCGGCTGCCTTCGGCACGGATGGTTGTCACTCCTGTCCACCCTCTCCTCGATGTTGTCAAGGTGTTGGAGAACTTGCTGAAGCATCACATTTATAGCCTCTAGTCTGCTGGGAATGCTCGCTAGAGTCAGCAGCTCTCTTTCTTGGCTATCCAGCCTGTCATTGAAAGATGCAAGTTTGTGGGTTAGGGAAGTACAAGTAGTAGAGTTGGTATCTGTTACCTCCCGCAAATGATCGAGCTCGTGCCCGAGCATCTTTCCGAGTGATGGGGGAGCTCCGGTGGGTCTCCCTTCCATCCTCGCGACATCTTGCTCGTGTGATGGTCTACCCGGTGAGGTACAATCTATCAGAATCGTTCACGATCCATATGCCGCCAGGCGAGGCGACGGTGCTCTTTCAATTGCCACCGCCTTGCCTTCTCGTCGGGGTGGAGATGGCCGTGGTGAGGACGGACTCTGCTCCACCTCTGCACTATCGGTGATCTCCTCAACTACTGTAGGTGGGGACTTCAGCGGCGGTGTCGGTGTTCTTCCGAGCTCCCTCAGGATCTCGTCGAACACCCCATTGTTGTCGCCCTGCTGAAGTTCCTCTTCTGCCTCTGCAGGCCTTAAACAATGATGGAGGCTGCGGCCGTCTCTCCTGCGGCAGCTCCCGTAGTCTCTATCTCGGTGACCTCAATGATCACTAGGTCTTTCTCAGCTACCATCGTCCTTGTGGTGGCGGTGGATGATATAGTCGGAGCGATGACAACTCTATCAGCAGTCGTCGTCGGTAGCTCTGAACTGCCCTCTCCTGGGCCCTGGTGACGGTGGTGTAAGCTGTGTTGTTCGCTACATCTTCAATTTCGGCAGCGGTGAAGACCGGTTTTTCTACGTCGTAGGTAGCACAGCGAGGGAGCGGGAGGAGTATGTTTGTTCTTGAAAACTTGTAGAAGTAGTCCCTCCCCTCCTTCTGAATGATGTTGGTCCTCATCAGGTACTTGGTGTCGATCACCTCATCGCCTTGCGTCCTCAAAAGGTTGTGCGGCTCTATCAGGTACTCGAGCCCCACTGCGATTAAGTTGACTATTCCGCCCATGCAGTACTCTTTTGTGGCTTCCTTCATCGGGTGCAGTCTGTTCAGTAAGAACCGCCCGAGGTTGATCACTCGGCTCTCCATCATGTGCCACATGACGTGGAGTTCTTCTGTATAGATGTTGCTAGACTCATTCTTGCTGAACAGCAAGCATGCCACCAATTTGTGCACTATCCTCCAAAAGCAGGAGTGCACTTCCACCACCTTTCTTCCCGGTTTGAATGAAGATTCGCCGATTAGCTTGCTCCAGAGCTCCACGGGATTGAACCTGTCTCCCTCAGTGATCCTATCACCGTTATCCATTAGATTCTTCTCCTCCTCATTGGAAGAGAAGATCTTATTCAACAGCTTCTCAGAGATGGTGTGCTCCGAGTTGTAAAGTCGGGTCTGGAGTCTGTCTGGCCCGCCGAATTCTTCTCTCTCCGCCGCAGAATTCTTCACCCGGTGGACAGAAGACATAAACTCCATTGTTAGTCTGGTGTAAGAAGAAGACCGGCTAAAGCAGATCTTCTTCAGCCCTGCCGCAGTGAGGACGCCCTTCAGCCTCCCCACGATCCCTAGTTCAGCAAATGAGGCCTGATGGCAAAACATGCTCGGTCGGTAGACTTTGGTCACTAGTTCAGCATATCGGTGAGCGTGCTTGTCGTTCCTTGGCTCGAAACTTCCCGACGAGTATCTCGGGAGTTCTGCTGCTGCTAGTGGTGTTGGTGTTGGAGTTGGAGCCGCCACTTCTCCAACCCTAGCCCTCTTCTCTGCTGTCGACGCCCCGGCTGCTCCTGGATTTGGGCGCTTTGGCCTGGAAGTCTGCCCTTCAGCAGCAGTCTCTGGGTAGATTCGCCTGCCCTGTGCGTCAATGGGGACAGCAGTTGTCTTGATGCGGGCCATTTCTGTAAAACAATAAGCAAATACCTCGATTAATTAAATGTATTGATGCTTTGAAAAAGTAAAGAATGAATGTGCGACCAGGTATTTCTCTGTACAAATGGTTGTCCCACACCCCATATCGGGCGACACACGGGTTTCAGAGGTGAAGTCTTGTGCCCGATACTAGAGATGGGTATCGCCCGTCACATCAGAAGATCAAACATGCGATATGAACAGGGCGATAAGGCGATAAACACGTGTTAGGTCTGTTGCTCGATACAGGCGTGTAGGGCGATAAGATGGCGATAAAAGAAGATGCTTGATAAGGTTCACTTAAAAGGAAAACAGTGTGTCGCCCGGCAACAAAACAGTCGAGGAGATACAAAGATGGGTGGCACGGCTATCGCCGACATGGTGTATCAGGAAAACATGAATAAAAGGCATGTTGCACGACATCCATATCGGGCGATACAAGGGTTTAAATCTAGGGTCCTCAAGACCGATAAGCCTCTCGTTTATAGAAAGAATCGTGTCGGGCGGCACGGTCTGTCGGGCGATAGGGTCTGTCGGGCTATACCTTGCTGCGTTCTTAACTTTCGCACGATACGAGAGCAGAGAGTCTTGCACGACACGGGAGTGAATGCACAAGGTCTTAGCATGATACGGGAGAGTGAAAACAGTAAGGCAAGTAGCCCGACATGGTAAAAACTCGCCCCTTTATATAGCAAACTCAACCGGGGTGAAATTGGTGATTCCGGGGCGCGCGTCGGCCATTGGGGTAACTCGTTCCATGGTTGGGCAGTCCATCCGTCGGCACAAGAGTAATTACTCCAACTACTCGATACGAGTGTATGCCGCCAAGGTATGCCCGTCACGACCCTTGCGATCCCCGAAATTCCACTGCCTGATATGGGCGCCTTCATAACGTCGGTTGGATTGCTGCCCGATACGTCATGAAAACAGAGCGGTTGAAACGGTGGATGATGAGTAAAACATCATTGGCCTAAGACTAAGCTCCCAACCTTAGATGGTATTACCCATCCCGGCTAATAAAGCTAAAGTGGTGACCCATAAAACATAAGAGTCAGCGCATGTGGCGCATGCGCTGACTCGGGCCTTATTACAGTCTGAATTGTCCATAAAGTTGAAATGTTCGACTAGCATGAAAGTAAATGCACCCTATACTAGGAATTTAAAAGGTAGCTTGGGATTCCTCCCGAGAAGCGCTGAGTTTTCCATCCTCAGCTGGACGTCTTTGTCTTCTTCTTCATCCTTTTCCTCCGCAGTTACTGTCCCGATCTCTTGGCTGGTTCAGTGTTGGACGGAATCTTCCCCGACGGGTTCTTTATGATCTCAGCGAGCTGAGCTAGCTGATGGTCGATTTGGCATTGATGCATCTTCATGTCTGCCAACTGTACCTGCAACGAGTTCAAAACACCGGAATTGGACATCGCACTTTGCGCTAGTTGGTTATTGATGGTATCATGTTTCTTAACAAAATCAAACAACTGGCCAATCACATTAGATTGGCTTGCTCCTTTGTCTTATTCTCGGTTTGGGCCTTGGTACTTTCCCGGTGCTTGGAAATTGCCTTTTGCTGGTTGGAATTGGCTGTTCTTGGTATATTGGCCGGACCCTCCTCTCTTCTCAAAAGTTTGCGTTGGCTTGGCTGAGGTGTGCAGCTGATGAGAATTTTTGGCTGCATCCTTGTTACCATAATTAAAGCCAGGGTGATCTGGCCTCTTGAAGTTCATGTAGGAGACATTCTCTATCCTTTCATTTTCTGAGTCGGAGTCGCTGTCCGCTTCTGGTCAGGTGTAGATGCAATTGTCCACCCCGTGACCTCCTTCTCTACACGTAACGCATTTCATCACTTTTTCAACTGGCTTCTTACCTTTACTGCCAGCTTCTCACAATTATTTAACATCAGTAGAAATTATATGTATCTACAAAGTGATTGAATCCAGGCCTTAGATTCAAGGGCGGACCCTTCACCTACCTTCTTTGCTTGTCCTCTATCAGATCGATCAAACTCAGCACCGGCCATTAGCTCGGCCATGTTCTTGATAATCATCTCGGACTTCTTTGGCTTCTTCCCTAGGAAGTCACTGCCTGCTACCACGTTCAGTGACACCCTTTCATCGGGAGTCAGGCCATTGTATAAGGTGGTGACGAGGAAGCCCTTCTTGTAATTATGATGGGGGCAATCCCTCTGGTACTCCTGGAATCGCTCCCAGGCGTCGTGGAGGCTTTCGTTCGGCTTTTGCATGAAGGCGGTTATTTTCTGCCGGTTTCTGACCATTCTTTCGGTGGGGTAGAACTTATTTACGAATGTGTCAGCTAACGCTCCCCATCCATTCAAAGACTGGTGAGGTAACCCGAGGTACCAGGACAGGGCTTTGTCCTCCAAGGAAAAGATGAAGCCCTTGCAATATATGACTTCCTGGGGAACCCCCGCATCTTTATTGTGTCGCAGATGTTCTTGAAGGCATCGAGGTGATGGTAGGGGTTGTCATTTTTTAAACTTCCCCTGAAGCTTTTGTTCTGGGTCATAGAGATCACAGAAGGCTTAAGCTCAAAATTGGCCGCGTTGAACCGCGGGGTGATGACGGGACATCTGGAGTTGTTAGCTTTTGTGGACGCCAACTCTCTCAGCATCTTCTCCTCTTCCTCGGAGTCGTCGTTGTCGTCGTCTCATCGGTGATGTGCCTGATCTTGGTTCCTCTGGTTCCGTTGGCGGTGGCGACGCCTAGCTTGAGGATGTTCTTCCTCAGAGTGTATTGATTCCTAATCTTCAAGCCTATTATTGCCATCGTAGCGGTCGTTGCCAACTGGCGGTGGTGATTCACCCCTAGGCCTTCCCTATCGTTCCCCTTCAGAGTGTTGCAGGTCGACACGGGGAGGCATGGTGTTGATGATTGTGCTCGGTCGAACAGTTGAATGGTGTCGGAGCTCAGGGGAACAGATCACTGTTCTTCAGAGTTCCTGAAAATGGCACGAAGAATCAAGTTTAGAAAATCGAATTATTTATTTTAGGCAAAGAATAATAATGAAAAAGAAAGAAAAAGAGTGTTGTCAAACTCATTTCTAAGCTTGAGGCACGGGAGTGTAGTTAGTGGATTTGGATTCGTCTACAGTACCATTTTGCCTTGTCCCCGGAAACGGCGCCAAAAAGTTGTCCGGCCTAAATCGCGCGTCCAAAAATGGAGGTGGATTTGAAGTTAGTCGGAATCCTTCTAGGCCCCCGCAACTTTGTTTACGGGGTCAAACACAGGGACAAGGGTGGTAGTGTTGAGAACCCGAAATCGACAGGCTACACTCCGGCAGGTATAAAGAGATGATAAATTCCCAAAAGGGAAATAGCAAGATGTCACAAACAAAACAAAGAAAACTATCTCTAACTGGAGCTACTAGAAAGATTTAAGGTTTTAGTCATTTAGTAGTTTTTAGGGGTTTTCATGCAACAGAAACAGAAAGATAAAACTAGAGCTAGAGCAAGGTACGAAGGATAAAACTTCAGTAAAACAAGCGGCAGCAGTAACATCCTGCACCCCTCCTCTCAGAGCGGGTACCTCTAACCAAGCATCAACACCCCTCTCGAGGTTGCTGAACTTAAGTTGGAGTGGAATGTTACTAAAGCAACTCCGTTCCAGGCACTCTCGTACTCCAGAATCAGACCAAACACTAGAGCCACAACACAACTCTCGAAGTTGTTGCGACGGGAAAACACGATTTGGTAGCTAAGTGAAACACGATCCAAACATGCAAGCTAGAGTTCATATATCAAACATAGCAGTCATCCAACATTTTGCACCAAGCATAGAGCGGCAAGTAATTAAGCTTTTCTATTTCCATAAACATTAAAGGTCTTAATACATTGCGTAAGTAAAGAATTAAATAACAGAATTAAAGATAAATTTCGCCTTCTTGATGTAGAAGGATGACAGGCTACTGTGGCTCTCCAGCCCGATACCGGTCAGGAGCCTAGCCCGATACAACAGTGTCGGGCGGCACACCCTCTCGGGCGGCACACCCTCTCGGGCGGCGCACCCTCTTGGGCGGCACGCATGACGGGTGAAGCGTATCGGGTTCGATATCGTGTCGGGCATGGAGCGACGCGTTCTACTGTCGGGAACTCATTTCGCTCATCATCATTGGCCGATATCAGCCCACAGTGTCACCCGGGACGGTCCTAAGTGAACCATCCCCTCCCTCTCGAGATGAGGAAGAGCTCACCTAGAGTTGCCCGACACGAGCACTGGGGCGCGATACTCTTGCTCTCGCAGTTTTCCTCCGAAGATTGCTCTAAGTTCCCAACTGTCTGAACTGTCTTTTCGGCTTCTTGTAGCTTCTATTTATAGGCAGCGGTTGGGGGAAGTTATGGTGCTCAAAGCGCCACGTGTCCTCCTTATTCGCGGGTTGTTGGACGGCTGATACAGGTATCGCTCGGCATGGGGTGTCGGTTGTTGGTCACATGACGGGCGGCGCCTGCCGGTGGGTGGCCTGTGTCGCGTGACAAGCTGGTGTTGTCGTGGCGAGCTCGGCTCCCTGTCGGGTAAAAGACGTATCGTCCGTCAGTTTCTTCTCACGCGGCATCCCCATATCACGCATCGTTGTGTCGCTCCACCCTATCGGGCAGAGGTCGTATCGGGCGTCAGGAAGGCCGATGCAGTTTGGACTTATTTGTGGGTCGGGACGGCCTTATTCATGATAAAACGGACCAAAATGAGGAAAAACACTACAAAAGATGGAAATATTGGATTAAGAGCATGATTTGGCCAATTATTGCAAAAGTGCTTATAAAAGAGAGGAAAATAGCAGAAAATGGCAGTTTTGATAACAGAATAAAGGGCAAAAATGTCACCAAAATTGGTGTTATCAGCGTTGATGCGTCTGTATATCTGGCCATCTGGACTTGCATCGTAGTCAGGATGCTAGAGTTGTCTAGGGCACTTTGTGCTAGATGATCATTCACAGTAGCCTACCTCTTGGCAAAATCAAATAGTTGAGATACTAAGTCAGTTGACTGTTATCTTTTGCATGGCCCTGTCCTTGACCTTGGCCTTGACTTGGTCCTGCTCCTTGATGAGTTTGGTTCCTATCTTGCACTGAGTAGTTATTCTTTTTTATCTCATAATTGGTTGTTCGAGTATACGGTGCTTGTTCGCTCCTCTGCTCAAATCCTAGTGGTGGCTTTTGCGAATTTCCCAGCTGGTGTGAATTTTTTGCTACGTCCTTGTTTCTGTAACTGAAACTAGGGTGATCTGGCCTCTTGAAGTTTGCATAAGAAACATTCTCCATATCCTCCTCTTTGCTTTCACTATCTTCACTCTCTTCAGGTCTGGTGTAGATATAGTTATCAACTCCGTGTCCTCCTTCACCACAGGTGACACACTTCATCACCTTCTCGGTGTGCTTCTTTCCCTTGCCTCTAGTATCCTTTAGTTGTTTGATGTCAGTCGCTATTTTCTATATTTGGGCTGTTATAGTTTCTAAAGCTTTGGATTCCATGGATGATCCTTCAAAACCAATCTTTTTTGACATGCTTCTATCATTACTTTCATAGTCTACTTCTGCTTGGAGTGCAGCCATGTTCTTTATAATCTGCATAGTTCTGTTTGGCTTTTTCCCCAAGAAGTCACTGTCTACAGCAACATTCAGAGAATTCATCTCTGTATGGGTCAACCCATTATATAAGGTGGTCACAAGGAACCCTTATGATAGTTGTAGTGTGGGCAGTCTCTCAGGTATTCTTGATAACGTTCCCACACCTCGTACAGATTTTCCCCTGGATTTTGTGCAAAAGATGTAATCTTCTACATGTTACGGACGGTCCTCTTAGTAGGATAAAACTTGGTGACAAAGGCATCATCAAGGGGTCTCCACCCATCTATAGACTCGTGGGGAGCCTTAGTGGCTACTCCCAACCCAAGTTAAGGTGCTTAGTTGATCATGCTTGCAGACAGCATGACTGCGTTATAGAAAGATAGATCAATGAAACCCCATGAAGAGGGGATGGAAGTACAGTAGGATGGAATGATAGATCTAGAAGGAAGAGACATGATACGACATAGTACTTCTTCAGATCTAGATCTATCATGTCGATGGTGTGGATGGTCTTCTTCTCTCAAAGAATGAGTCTTCAGCCTTCTCTCTCCTCAGCTTCTGCCTCTGGAGATCTAAGACTAATGGATGGGATGGTCTCAGATGAATCTGGAACACAGCAGCACTTTGTGGTTCTCGAGATCTGGTCTATGATCTGATGATTTGACAAGACAGGCGGGTGTGCTATTTATAGGCACATTCCACTGACTTAGGCCTAGACCGCGGTCGCAGTCTCGGTTAAGTGAGGGGTGAGACCACGGTTGCGGTCTGCTCTTTATTCATCTTTTACCGCGGTTGAGCTTAGTCGTGGCCTGGTGATGATCGTGATTGAGGTCTGCTTGTATATTGCATTTGGGCAGTCAAGGTTGAGGTTTTCCCATTCGGTCGCGGTTTGTAAGAGCTCATCAGTGATTGTGGTTTCCAACCTGATCGCGGTTCTTCTTAATCACAGGCTGCTTCCGCACCGCGACCATCACTTTATCCTTAAGGCGCTCTTTATTCATCTTTCACTGTGGTTTAGTCACGGCCTGGTGACAATCGCGATCGAGGTCTACTTGTATATTGCGTCTGGGCGGTCGAGGTCGAGGTCTTCCCACTCAGTCACGATTTGTAAGAGCTCATCAGTGACCGCGGTTTCCAAACTGATCGCGATTCTTCTTGATCGCGGTCTGGTTTTGCACCGCGACCATTGGTTTAACCTTGAGGCACATGGTCCGATCTCAACCATCCTTGAGGTTGCGGTTGAGCGATGACTGTGTTCTATAAACTAGCTGTGATCCCTCCTTAACGCCTAATGATCACGATCTCTAGAGAGCTTTAGGTCCGCGATCGCAATTGAGATATAAGTGGACCGCAGTCGTGGTCCTAATTTGTGGCCTGGGTTGTGAATGTTCCTAAAACCATGTAAGTGAGGATTTAGTTAAAAAGATAGAAAAATTATGTGAAAAGATAACAAAATATATACTAAAAGTGGCATAAAATATATACATAAACTATGTAAAATAGAGTATTATCAGTCACCCAGCTTGGGTACTTTCTTATTGAATAAGTGTATCCCTACATTTATTTCATGCACCTATTGGGTTCTAGTGATCTAGTCAGAACCCTTTGAGATGTTGTTATTGGAATAGAGCATAGTTGTAGTTGTTCAGCAACATGTGTGTTTTCTTTCCCGGTTCTTTGTTCTATACTACTCCCTTTCCTCCCACTTATGGACTGTTGGTTCTGAATATTTATTTATTGGTGTTCTCTCTCCACTTTGTTCCATACTTCTGGTGTTCTTCTTTGGGTTCTCCTTCCTTAGTCTCCAGTCTATACTTGTTACCTTTTTAGCAACTACTGAGATATCTACTAGTTCCTCCACCTGTTCTAGATTAAGGTTATGAAACTTATTTCTTGTTTCCAATACTACTTTGCTACCCCCTGGGGGTTGTCTTCTCTGTTTCCTCTGGAAGGGTTTCCCATGAAGAGCCTCTGAGAATTCTCCCAAATGTGAAACTACTTCCACCGGGTCTACTTGTCACACCAGCATCCCAAGATTGCCACTAATCATGAGATGTGGGCATGAGTTTGAGGATTATACTTAATACAAAGTTCACTCCGGATTATTATTTTTTCCTTTTATTTCAAACTCTTTATTTTCTTACATCCAATCACATAAACAAACTTTACAAGAAAATTCAACTTTTATTACTCTAATATGATCTCAACATTAATGATACACATCCATACATTCATTATGTTTCTCACACTTCCATGTGCATATGACATGACAGTCGGATACATTCTCTCTTATTAAGGAAACAAAGATACAAAACATCACTTACAACTATCTCACTTCTATACAAGGACCTAGAGTGACAGGGACTGAGTGAACTTAACTGATCTCATACTTAACTCTTGTGGTAGATCTACTCTGATGCTTTGACCTTCTTTGAGTCCACGTCATTTCCCTAAAAATTGTGAGTAGAGGGGTGAGCCTACTCGCTTAGTGAATGAGTACTTCAAAGAAAAAATTTAAAGCACTTATATAATTACATATATATTTTCGAGAAAGTGATATCAATTATAACAACAATAAGGTTTAAAGAGTCTAATCATTGACAATCATAAATATGGCAGGATACTATAGATATCTACAAGAGTGAATCAATATATGAACATGCTTGATTAATCTCAAAGAGAACTAATAACTCAAAAATATACAAAGGATAATTGAATAACTGCACACACTTATTTAACCTCTCATTCATCTTATTATGCCCTGAACCCACAGGAGGTGTATCATAACATGTGAAAGAATCACAGCAAGCTATGATCTCGTTGTACAAGGCTTAGAAGCATGCATGGGTTCCTAAGCCTATCTCTTGAGTAAGACTCCGTCTACAGTGCGCCTCGGCACATCTGCCTCTCGGCGACTAATGGGAGTGGCCAGATATCTCAGACTCCACCTCTCAACAGGGGTACTCAGGCAGTGAGTCAAAGCCCTCAGGCTTATTGTGCATCAGTGGACTTACTAACCACTGATCACTCAGCATGTAACATAGGTACGATCGGCATCCCCGGTTGGTGTTGGGTACCACACAATTGTAAGGAGTTTACCCCACTGGTCAAGACCCCCGCACCCTACTGGTGCGCTCCGACTTACCTCCATCTGGACTACCTCCAATCGGGAAACTATTTCCTCCTCATAGTGCATGCATCATCCTATGAGGATTCTACAGTGTTTAGGGCATCTACATGTCTAATTCACTCTTTAAATTCACAAATCAATCATCACATCAACATATCTTTGTTCAACTTTGTAAACTGTTCATTTCATAGCCATCTAATAATATTTACCACAACTGAACTGTTAAGCATCACCACATCTCAAACTAAGAAACATAGATATCTCAATACTCGTTTCACTAAACACCCTATCATTAGGGTTTCATTTACCTCATTCACTTATCACATAACTCGCATAAGGATTGAATACATCATAACATCATTCAATAAGAATTGCTCTCAGTAGTTCACATATAATCGAATATATATATGAAACCATGTAATGACTTAACTAAGGTTTGCACGCCCTTACTGATATATCAAGTAAACATTGATATCAACGAATGAAATCCAAGATGTTATCTGACATATATGTAATACGCATACAAATAAAACATCATTTGTAACCAAGGAGATTCAACTAGCAAACTTCTTTATTCAGTTATACAACAAATTCAGTCATAGCCGAAAACCCTAAATTTCATTTTACTTTTATAACCTCTGTAATTACTTTAAGAAATATCATTTAGATGGATTGTACCCATTTCTAATATGATTTCATCATCTAAAATTTGACACAACAGATAAATCACCCATTTCATATCAACTTGCAAAATCCAGATCAAAAAGGCAACTTAGGGTTTGTACTCACATACTAAACAAATGAAGATTATTGATAATTTAACCCATTTTCGTGCAAACTACTATTTAAAGGAAGTACCCACTCACCCTAAGGTGTGAAAACACCCTAAAAATGTGGCCCATCTCTGAAGATCTCGAATCCAAATCAAAATCTCAATAAATCACTAGTTTTCTTCTTCCTTTCAACCCTAAAGAAGGTCTTCTGTTGGTAGAAGATGAAAATCTAAGGTTAAACCAAATCTCATATTCATAGGATTAGGGATTATGAGCAAGGAAAAATGAGGAGGAGGAAGAATCGATGGCTAAAACTACTTACCAAGTGGAATCTATAGAAACCCTATTGGATTTCCATAGTCCTTCACATTATCCCCCAAAAATCACCCTAGAAATCTCCCTCCAGGTCACCCTCTCATAGAGAAAGGTGTCTAAGATGATAGAGGATCAAATTTTAGTTCCAACACACTTCGTTTTGTTGAAAATGGATAAGTATAGCTCGAGATAAGATCATTTTACAATTTGTTGTCCTGGGAGGTGTCGGTCACGGCGACGCGGCGTCATGAGTCGCCGTGTCGACATAGCGTCGTGGGTCACGGTATAGACCGCGGTCGTGGTGTTAATGCAGTGTCGGTCGTGGTGTTGACCGCGGTCGCAGTGCTCCGTATATGTTTACTAAAAAGGGCATAACTCGCTCATTTTACACCGATTTGGTTCATTCTTTTTTTGTTGGATTCATAATTAAATTTTCTACAATCCTACTATATTGTTTTGATAATATACTCAAATAAAAAATCATTTATTAATTATTTCCTCCAATATCATTAACTCTCTTCTTGCACACATGTATGGGTTAATGTTATCTTAACCCCAACTCGGATTTTTATAGTATGCTTAAGTTATGATTATGAGTTGCCCAAACAAGTATTTAAGGTTACCAAAGTTAAGAAAAAGTGCAACATAGAATATACTAATAAAAGTATGCCAAGCATTAAGATTATCTTAAAACTCTATGATTACCAACAAAGCTAGGAACGGGTTGTAACAATTCTCCCCCTCTAATAAAAATTTTGTCTCCAAATTTCTAAAAAAGAAAAATATACTTGTGAAACATCTCCTATTTTACTTTCCAAGTAACTTCTTCTATACATGATTCCTCTGAAAAACCTTTACTAGGGGTATCTCTCTCCTTTTAAGCTTTCAAATACTACGATCTAGAATTTTATTTTCAACATTGAGTCATTTGTTTCTCTTCAAATCATAACTTTTAAAAGATATAAAACATGTGAAACATAATTTCTCATCTCATCATCACATGGTTCTATTCTTTTTCCATTCATGAGACTACACTAGTCATCATACTATCACAAGATATAAATCTTTTTCACAATATCACAGGGTATCAACTCTTATTAACACAAGAGGATTACACCTCATCCAAGGCTCAACCATGCCCAAAGGTCATTAAGACCATCATACTATTCCCTATAAGATCATAGTTATCTTTGCATGCCTTATAACAAGGCTCAACAACATCACTTACATATAATACACTGGATCAACACAATATTGCATTAATGAGCTAGGAGATATTCATAAACAATCATAGTAGGATTATATTAACATTAAGAACCTTTCTTTATCACATCAACATGCAAGGAATTTAGATATGATTAACCCTCATCATATACATAATGCACATGTTTAGTATAAGAAAGTATCAACCATGTGACTATGATAACCGCCAATTAACATATTAAGGTAATTATCATATTAAGGAGGTTATTTCACCATCATGACATCATATAAGAAGGTTAAACATGGATACTCATATTTATCTATTTGCATTAAAGTTAGGTTCAACAATATAAAGTATACTAATATTACTAATAAACACTTATACCCAAACCTTAATCACGGCATCCCCATTGGATCATGGATGCATAAGGTGAAGCAACACCATCATATTCCATACTATTCTCAAGTATGAACCCATACATAAATCAAGTTGTAACCATCGGGCTATAAGATACTAGGGTTTCAACAATAGTAGCAGAGTACTCCATGATTGTATTAGTCATTCAAGGACTATTTATACCCAATTACCATCACTTAGTTATATTAAAGATAGGTATAACAAGCTATACCTCATTAGGGTTGCATATCAATACAATCTGGTTGTCATCCCTTCTATTCACATAAGTGATAAGGTAAGACTACCTTATTCATGGTAACCCTCCATTTATTCCATCATCATTCAACCCATATCACCATACCACAATTGTATAATACTAAGATGGAATGCTAGTATGAATGACTAATCAGACACCTTTAATTAACATATTGCTTGCACATGTACACTAAAATCATACATGGAACCAATTTACATCCCTCATTATACCTTCAACAAATTACACTTCTAAAAACAAATTCATGTATTACTAAAATCCATTGTTTTCTCTTATCTCCTCATTCATTACTACTTACTTCTTTTTACTTATCATTCTCATTTTGATCATATAGAATAAACATCCCTAACATTGAAACCTTCAAGGTAAGAATAGATTATTCATCATTCTTTCTATCATTGCAAGAATTTATTTTAGATTACACTTTACTCATGTTGCACTTCTCCTTTTGTTCAAATTACACCTCTTATATTTCAAATCTATTTCTTATCCTTTGCTCTGAATCATTTCCATATTATTTATCTACCTTTCAGATTTGCTACCTTTAAACCTTGGATTACTATCAGTGCTAGTTTACTTCTCACAGTGCAAATCTCATGATCTTGTTTTATAGAGATGCTAATATTCAAGGTCAAATCACTAGTGACATCCTTGAACTACTACAACTCTAAACATTCTAGGGTTTGGTCCTTATCAGTAGCATGACGTTATTGTGATGTGACTCTGCTTCCTTTATTTGAAATTCAAACTTTGGATCCCACAAGTTATACTAAAGTCTTCCTTATCTTATCAATTGAATTTCCTTTCTCTTACTTGGCCATTCAGATAGATTACATTCTCAATTTACCCTGATAGGGTTTCATCATCATATTATGTGTCATTATTACATTCACTATATGTCTCTACCATGGTGGTTATGCGTCATATATGATTCATTTTCTTATAACTTCATTCCCACATTGCTCTCATTAAGGAAGATATGAAAGAGAAGATGATTTTGAGACTTAGAATTCTTATCTTCAAACATTCCCTTAATACATTTCTCGTATGTAGGTTTAATTGGTTATTAACAAGGATACTTGACTAATTAGCACTTGCTTGAATCTCACAACATGTTTCTTTTATAATCCATATTACTCCATCATGTTTCAAACCCTTCCTTACTTTCGAGAATCCTCTTACCATATACTTCTCTTCCACCAGTCATCTTAACTTCTAATTTTCTCTTATGATCATGTTGCTTATTCATGTATATGATCATGTATACCATGTTGCACATATTTCTTTTTATCCTTCTATTAATGTGAAGTTGAGATTCTAAATCAATAATATCTCTACTAGTTTCACCTCATGTTTAATACATTACAGATCCTTCATTTTAAATCAAAGGGCTCATGCATGGTTCAAGCTTAGTTTCTCTTTCAATCAAGTTTGTCCTTCCTGAATATAGTCTACATTTGTATGACTTATTCATTGGTTAAGATACACTTTTGTTCTTCTTTTAGAAACTAGTTTGTTGTTCTATAGAGACTTGGAATCCAAATGTAGTAAGGATGCATGTATTAAACTTCATAATAAGATATACATTCCATGTTCTCAATTATATCATAACCCTCATTCCTTAATCAAGCTCATCATTTATAACAATTCTCTTTGTTTCAACTAAGTTTTTTATCCTAGTCTTATGATTTACATTTTCATCTAAATATTTCTACTTTAACTCTTTTGAAGACTCTTTACTTCTATGTACTTATCACATACTTAACTCTTTTCTTCTATTTTCCCTTTGCTTTGGAGTACATAAAATCATTGTACTCAATTATATGATTCATTCCTCATGATTGATTCTTACTATCTTGGCCCTTACATACTTTTCTCATACCTTTTTCATATTTCATATTTAGAGTTCATACAATACTAATCATTAAACTTAATCTCAACCTTATTTCGTGTTCCTTTATTCCCAACTAAAGATTTCTCATATGAGGCCCCAAAGTTGGATCTCAGATATATGTTCCAACTTATTCTTATATATTCTAATCTTTCCCATATGTTTCAACATCTTAGTGTATGTACATTCTCACTATGATGTAGGTCTAATTTATCTAGAGTCTACTCTTATTATATTGTTAATAGGAGTCATTAGATCACAGTAACGCATCCTGTCAGTCGGACCAGGCCGAACCTGCAGTCCTGAAGCAAAGAGCTACTCAAGATTAACCAACTCCTATTCATCTCAAACATGTGGAAAGAATATCCACTTAGGGCAAACTCATTTAAACATAACTTTTGGTCTACTTGATATAAAGAATATAAACAATAATTGAATCAATTCATGATACACAACAATATATATTCTACAAACTGACAATATGAATTCATGCATATACGAGCATTTCTATTGATTTCCAATCAAAAAAGTAATATAAAGCAAGAGTTGTATCACATTCTATGTTTAGTCTCATACTCCTTCATTACTTTTCGATCTCCTAAACCTAAGCTTTCTAGGGTTTCTCTCTAGTCCATCCTTCCTCTGCATACCTGGCCAAGGCATCCAGTGAATAATAGACAGAGTAGCTTGATACTGGTCAACCGAAGTATTTAGATATTGAGCCAGGGTATTTAAATACTCAGACCTCCCAGAGCTATCAACAGATCATCTCCTATCTGCCACACTTATAACTCTAACTTTCTATCCTATTGGTCCCTGACAACTCAGTCAAGCTCTGATACTGAAAGACTGTCACACTCGCATCCCAAGATTACCACTAATCTTGAGATGTGGGTATGAGTTTGAGGATTGTACTTAATACAAAGTTCACTCTTGATTATTATTTTTTCCTTTTATTTCAAACTCTTTGTTTTCTGGCATCCAATCACATAAACAAATTTTACAAGAGAATTAAAGTTTTATTACTCTAATATGATCTCAACATTAATGATACATCTATACATTCATTCTATTTCTCACACTTCCATGTACATACAACATGACAATCAGATACATTCTCTCTTATTAAGGAAGCAAAGATACAAAACATCATTTACAACTCTCTCACTTCTATACAAGGACCTAGAGTGACAGGGACCGACTGAACTTAAATGATCGCATACTTAACTCATGTGGTAGATCTACTCTAATGCTTTGACCTTCTTCAAGTCCACATGGTTTCCCTAGAAATTGTGAGTAGAGGGGTGAGCCTACTCGCTCAGTGAATGGGTACTTCAAAGAAATAGTTTAGAGCACTTATATAATTACATATATATTGTCGAGCAACTGATATCAATTATAACAAAAGTAAGCTTTAAAGAGTCTAATCATTGACAATCATAAATATGGCAGGATACTCTAGATATCTACAAGAGTGAATCAATATATGAACATGCTTGATTAATCTCAAAGAGAACAAATAACTCAAAAATATACAAAGGATAATTGAATAACTGCACACACTTATTTAACCTCTATACAAAGGATAATTGAATAACTGCACACACTTATTTAACCTCTCATTCATCTTATTATGCCCTGAACCCACATGAGGTGTATCACAACATGTGAAAGAATCACAAAAAGCTACGATCTCACTGTACAAGGCTTAGAAGCATGTCTGGGTTCCTAAGCCTATCTCTTGAGTAACACCCCATTTACAGTGGGCCTCAGCACATCTGCCTCTCGACGACTAATAGGGGTGGCCGGATATCTCAGACTCCACCTCTCAACCGGGGTACTCTGGCTTTTTTCCAGTCAAACTGGCAAACTAGATTATGTATACTATTAGGACTTTTTTCACAAGCTTGGGGGGGACAAGGCCCAATAGTATACATAATCTAGTTTGCCGGTTTGACTGGAATTGCATTTATCTATTCCTACTCGTTAACTGATAATTTTCTTATTTAATAACATCCAAAGTAACGGAAGTCTAGCGATAAGCGAGAGTTGGGTTTCCTTTCGTTTGCACAAGTCAGTTTCGTTTGCAGAAATTGGGTTCCTTTCCGCGCTTCTACTTGAGTGGATCTGTCATCTTCTTGCTCTTAGTCATAGTACATGCTGCATCATCCTCATCCAACCCGCACAACGCTGAGACCCAGAGTACCGTGTGCCTGCCTGCCGAGGAGAATATTGTAATATGCACTGCAATACCGTTACCAACAGAGAGTGCCTAGAGCCACAGGCTAGAGGATCCCTGCGGCAGCACACCACTATAGAAACTGGAAGAAGACCATAGATCTGTGTGGAACAATTGATTGTGTTGCATCATCCAAACAAGAGGAGGGTTAAAAAATTATTTCATTCGAGAATTCAAACCAATATCCTATCGTCTATCTCGTCTCTGATACAAGGTATTCAATAAAAAAAATTCTGTTAGTTTTTTAATTTTTTTGTATCTCATCTCCTACCAAATAGATAAGGTGTTAGATATGCATCTGTTTATTATTATTGTATGTTGTTTCGTTATACGCATACATTATTTTACCTTTCCAGTTAACTGTATACTAAGTATCAAGTAATATAATGCCTACTATTTTATATTAGCAAAGTAGTTTAATATTAAAAGTTCCATCAGACTATGGTGTATGATGGATTGGACTTCACTTACATTGACCACTAACTTCTATTCGGTTTTACTAGTCTATTTTCTATATTTCATGGAAATATTGCAACAACGGTTCTTTGTCGAGAAAAATAATGGACATATTTCATGGATATATAGTGTAACATGAGATATACATTATATTGTATTGGATAATCAATTTCATTCTTCATATAGGTATGAAACTATGGGAAAAAAATAAAACAATTACTTCCTTTTACTTACTTAAAAGTTAAAACTAATGAGGCAAAAAATTCATCAAGTCCAGATGGACCCTCAATTGCAAGAACTAAATTACAAATTCAATGAACATATAGTTGAGCTTCTTCGTCTTACATCATCATTGGATCCAAGAGATGGTTATAAATCATTTAATGCTAGAGATATATATAGTCTTGCTGATAAATACTACCTCAAGATTTTAGCGAGGCAGATAAAGATGCTTTGATGTTTGAATTGAAACATTATGAAATTGGAGTGGTTACTAATCCAGACATGCAAAACATTATCACAATTTCTGATTTATGTCAGGCATTAGTTAGCAACAGAAAGGAAAAAAACTTACAAATAAATCTATAAGATTATTCAACTAGTCTTGATGCTCCCGGTATCAACTGCTACTACAGAAAGGACGTTTTCAACTATGAAGTTTGTAAAAACAAGATTGGACAGAAAGATGGGGGATGAAGTCTAACAGAAGACATCAAGATGGTTAGACACTCAGTTTGTTAGCGAGAGGTCCCAGCATACTTGTCAAGGCGCGCACCTAGGCGCGCCTAGGCGTCAAGGCGCCCCAGGGCTATACGCCAAGGCGAGGACGCTTTATTATAATGCTACAGTGACCTGGTTTTGTGGGTCTAGTTGTATATTTATTTATTTTAATGTTTGATATGGCTACACTAATGCTCAAAATTAATAGTGTTGCCTATTTTATGTGCCAAATATCACTTTTTAATTGGATCTAATACTCTTTTTTGGGTTTGACCGGATCTAATACTCTTTTTTGTTTGACGGGATCTAATACTCTTAGTACACATTTGATTTTTTTTAGTTTGCACCTTCAATTCGAATTGTACTAAGTAGCTATGCTATGAAGGATAGTGATTACATTGCTTAATATTTGTAGCTATGTATGACAATAAATATATATTTATATGTTGATCACTCTTACATTCTTTACAATAATTCTTTTCGTGTCATTGACATTATTGTCAAATGATAATATATTAGAAATGTAATTGGTTATTTTTTCATACAATAAAATATATATATATATGGAGAGATCGACTATAAATATATAGATAACTACATATATAACTACACAATGTGTGTATATGAGTGGGGAAAAATCATGACACACGTATATATACATAAAATATATACATAAATTATTATTTTTAAAGGTCGCCTAGGCGACGCCTAGTTGCGCCTATGCACAAGGCTTCCGGCCCCAACGCCGTGTCGCCTTGCCGCCTTAACAATTATGGGTCCCATGATTGAGCCCAGGCCACGGGATGAATAGAATGGTCAAAAAAAAAAATTTAAGATGGGGGATGAATTCTTTACGGACTGCATGATTATCTATATTGAGAAAGAAATAGCCGCAACATTCACAAGTGGTGACATAATTGATGAATTTTATACTTTAAAGAATCACAAAACACAACTTAAATAATTTTTTAATCATATTTTGTATAGAATATATTTTTATTCATATGAATTGGCCCCCCCAATATCAAATTCCTGGCTCCGCCCCTGACCTTCTCTCCAAGGTTCGGATGACTGCCTGGAAGCATTTTTCTCAGCTTCGAGCCCCTCCACGATCTTCTTTACTGAGCTACCTCAGTCATGTTATTCTCATTCTCCGACATAGCGTCGAGGAGGTTGTGCTGAAGCCCAGGGACGTCAGTTTCATACTTCAAGGGTGCAGGCCATCGTGGCACCCATGGCCTTGGCCGTAATCAACGGATGCCGACGCCGCAGTGCCTCCTCAAGATGATCCCGTGTGCCGACTGTGGAACTCAAAATCTTTATCCCCTTAAACAACATTGGGATCCAGTTCATTCTCTTTGAATGAGGGCACCCCTAGGGCCGGCGGGGCAATAGTTTAGTGGGATTTAAAACCAACATGGAAAATGACCACGCGACGTCGCGCTCTTGGTCAATAGCAAAGGAAATAATTTTCCAAATAATTCAAGTTACACGCTAGACAAAGTTGGATTGGCAGTATAGAAAAGTATAAATGCCCGCATTATTTAATTCGTTGTGTAACGCTTATACTAACTTATTTAGTGGCGTTGTTTACAATAAACACCACTAAAATGTACATATAATTGTGTTTTTAACAAAAGCCACTATACTAAATGTCGCTAATGGACAGTTATTCTGTAGTGATCAAAGGCCCCAATTATTCAGTTCCTATTTGAATCGAGCATGAACGCATTGTCAATGTCTGTCCCAAGGCAATTATTCCAATAATTTGTCAACAAGGCTATGGTTATACTTCTCAAGAACCAAAGAAATGAAAGCTGCCATGATTTTGTCATCGTTTCCCTCAACAACGTCATCTCTCTAATGATTGCGGCTTCTACATCTTGCATTGGATGTTCCATGCCGCAGTGAAGAAGCTCACAGTGATAACTGTTGTTGTCTCTGTGGCAACTATGCTATGATCTTGCTTGACTCTCCATGAGCCACAATCAACCTCCGTTGAACATCTCACTTGCTTATATTTTTCTTCTTTATTTTTCACACTTTGAGAATAGTGTGTGTTGTAAGTTTGGGGATATAACCCCGTGAGATAGGTATCCATAGTATCAAAACCAAACTTTATTTTCTCCTTTTTAGCAATTTTTCATAATTTTTCTTATTTCCATCAAAAATTTGACAATTTTCTTGTATAAAGTTGTTAAGATACAGATGATGGAAAACTCCCTCTTCAGAGAATCTAGTTTTCTTTCAAACTATACATTTTTGCAAATCAATCATATGATAGCACAACAAGCATCTTTTCCTTTCTGATAATGCTTTTATGTTTTTCTCTTAGCAAAACATCACTTCTTCCTCTGCTTTGATTTTGACCTCGAGATGTCATCAAAGATTCTTGCCAAAAATATTTAGTCAATACAAAAGTCATCTTTCCTCAAAGGTGTGTGTTCTCATAAAAATAAAGAAAAATCTACCTTGTTTCTTCCTCCATCTTTTCTTATAAATCCCTAAAAAGAGTGATGGATGGAGAAGACAGATGTGCCATATTGTTGAAGATCTATCAAAATGGTGTATTGATGTGCTCATGAACATAGATATGTCGGTTTTATTAGCCTCTAAGATCAAAAAGATACACACTCCAACTCTAATGGTGTTCATTAAAGGTATTGCAATCTGGGGTAGTGATACTTAGGATGTGCAATCATTGCTCTAAAACCAACTGGTTTGGAATGCAAGGATCACTTGCCCATTTAATGGACGTGTAATTGAATGACCCAAAAAGAAGGAAGGGATATTCATAAGCCTTTTTGCCTACCCATTTCTTCCATATAATGCCCAGACAAGAGTGAAAACTACTTTGACATGTGAGATATATGCAAAAGATTGGGTTATGACCCAAAAACAATTAAGGAAGAATCAAAGAAAGAATCTTTTGTCTACTGATGTTCTTGATGAGTTATGTCATTTTATGAAAAAAAGTGAGTGGTTTTGATAGAAAGTTATCAAGATAAATTCTAAGTTTGGGGGAGTTGATAACATCAGTTTAGATGCACTTTTCATGCCTATTTGATAAATAAAATTATCTGATTTAGTATCTAAGATAGCCAATTCTGTTCATTTTACCTCCAATCACTCAATTCCTAGTTTGAATTAAGTCTTGTTGATATTTGAAGGAATTCAGTGCAAAAATAGCAAGATCTATGGAAAATCATCGATACTCTAGATTGATCACTAGAAGATCAATAGATTCTCGCAAAACCATCAACAAAGTGGGTCAATAGTTCAAAATAATTGACAATGTTCTATCAAACTCTCATCGACAGCCCCATCGAGCTTCACTCCATTGATTAGGAGGGCCGACAAACTTATCGAGGAAGTGTTGATAGTACCTGATGAGGTCTCATTGATAGTTCGCTCATCCACATTTACGGAGATAAATCCACATCATTTCAAAATCATCGACAACCCCATCTATGAAATAACCCTTAATGTCTTCATCAAGAGACCAGATATTGAACGTCCCTTCAAAATATCATCATGTCAATCACAAAGATTGACACCACTATCGATCGATATAGACTTGTCAAAGAATCACTTCATCTACCATCAAGATCGATAGTAAGAAGATACAAGGTCGACGCCACATGGACCAATAAGAAATTGACAAGGTACAAGTCAAAACCTATAAATAGGCCCCCAAGGTGTCACTTCAACAGATCTTTGAACCTCAGATTCAACAAGTTGAACAGTTGTCGCCAAGTTTAGAGCTCAAGGACGAGATCTGTTGACCAGTCTAGAGCTATCGACTTCTTGTTTGGCAGCTCAATCACTTCCATTGACAGGTCAATAGACCTTCTTGCATCAAGTATGGATCAGAAGGAGGAGGAGAGCTATCAATCATTAGCTATCGACAGCTAGCCATCGACCTCTTGTTGATCAAGCCAAAAGGTTGGTAGATTGATCACTTTATCTACCTTTGTATCGACCTCTTTCCCTTCTTTTCTTTATCATGACTTATTCAAGTTGTAATGTGTCCCTTTCTTATGTCATGCATGGCTAAACTCTATAACATGGGTTGGGAGTAGATGCCAAGCCCTCCCAACCATGTAATTGTTCATTCTTCTATTTTATGGCATATGTTCTTATAAGTTTTCTTCATATACTCTTGTTTTACTATGTCGCTTGATGTTTATCTACCCTCTTTAGGCATTTGATATGAATATTATTCAAGAGAATGATTTCAATAAAGATCTGGAGTATAGTTAACTAGGCATGAGAGTGAGAAGTTACTACAACAAAATTCATATGCTTTTTCTTGGTCTTTTGGTTATTACCTCGAGAGAGAGATACACTTAGATAAAAATCTACCCAGATCTTGAGAGAAGGAAGGAGTAGATATCTTTTATGGTTGTTTGAAAAATAAGTTAAGAATATATATAATACGAGTGAAGGTTTTACATGGTTGTGGTTGGTCTCATTGGTGAAGTCCAATCTGAGTCCCTTTTATTGTCGTTTCATGAATTATCTTTATTTTTTCCTTCGATTTCCATAACTTAGATATATTTTTTGATTAGGTAAACTCGTTCCTTAATTGGGACATCAAATTCACTTATTTGATTCAACTGGACTAAGCTAAGATTGCATCATTTTTATTCTGTTATTCCCCTTATCCCTGTGTTCGACCCTGCACTACTACAAGGACTCTGTATTGAGTTGTGGATGTCTCTTCTAGTTGGGTATAAATTTAAAGTTTGATATCTTTGAATGAACAATCGTATTTACACTTTTCACCCATAAAAAGGAGAAATCAGAAACCAATTGATAATTTTATAGGAAATGTCAAGAGAAAATTACTTATTATGCATATGTTCTTCCTCTTGCTAGCACATGTAGTGTTGAACATGTATGCTACTAAGATATTGAACATTAGCATAATAGTCCTCATACTATTAGAATTGTATTTGGCTAACACCATTCGGGAGGTGCCACTAAGAGAGTTGATTTGGATGCACTAAATTAGGTAACCACCTTAACCTAATGCAATAGAATCATTGAAAATTAAAGCCCAAGACATTCAGGGTTAAGTGAATTCAATGAAGAAGGGATGATCTAGTTCAAACCCTAGTTTGGGTTAGATGGAAGTGGTGATGAATTGTACATATATCATAATCTTAAGTAAAACCATAATGTAGGTAGTAGTATGAAAATTTTTGAGGATGAAGTTTTTATAAGGTGGGTAGAATTGTAATATCCAAAAAAAATTAACCAAACAAGTTTAGGTTCACGATATCATTTTCTCTACTAATTTAATCCAACTTTTGGACCGCAACGCAAAATAACCAAGTAAAGCAAAAAAATGGTGAATGTTATAAAATATGGGTGACATAATGATGAATTTAATTCAATGATAATATATTCAAACAAGTAAAACATTTCAATGTAATGTGATTCTCTCTCTTTAGTGTAGCATCATCACCATAATATTTGTATGAACCCTAACGAGCCTAATTTCATCCAAATATTCAGCACAACTAAAATAAACCTCAATTGATCATAATGGTAAGTTAAATCAATTAGGATCCCATCACAAATCTATTGAATATACATAATTAACACTAATCACATTATAGTAATAACACATAACTGGGTTATCAAATCTGGGAGATAACTAAGTAGGAGTGTTCTAGATCCTATAATACATATATTTTCCAAATTTGAGGCTTATTAGTCCTTATTTGACCCCACAACTAATTCATGAAAGGTTTTATATAGTCTAAACATTAGACCTTTGATCCATTATATTGTGTGACTTAAATATAACTAAATCAATAATTTTATCACAGCATGCATGGGCATTGTGTGATCTTTGGATCCATGTGGGAGTCGAATCTTGAGGACCGTATCCCCAATCCAGAGGTTCCCCCCCCCTACCCACACTGTGGAAAATTAGTGTCCCAGTGATCTTGGTCTCCCAATTTCCTTCCCCCTCCAAAATTCTCTCAGTTGAATTCCACCCTAGACATACATGTCTGCAACGTTTGGTGCTCAGAGACAAAGTGAGGGACCCTACTATCCATGGGACTCCTCACCCTTAACACCTTATACAAATGGGACTCACCCAATTCTCTAGTATCTTAGACTCCTCCAGCCTCTAGTGTCTTCCTTGATCACCATCTATATGAGAAACACCTCTCTAGCCATCATCGATCTGTCAGAAGAAAGAATTTGATGTCCATTTGTCCTCTATTACTTCCCCTCTATACACCCATTGAACCACCTCCCATGGTTCTCAACCAGTCCATCGGCACGGTGGTTTAGACCACTGGGACTTCATATGCTACTGTCGATCATCAACCTTGGCCTCAAACAAGCTTATTTGACCCTCAATTCTGTACAATTTAAAGGTATTGCATTTTTTCCTTTTTTTATCATTACTATTGTTGTGAGTGGCCATGCCTCAGCCCGCGTTCCATTTGCTAGGTCCTGTCGACAATGAGGTAGGACAGCACCTTGGTTCTTGATGACGAGGGCACTAGATCAGGTTTTGACCTCAAATTTCTCATTTATATTGTGTTGTTTGCATCTATGAAAATGGGAAGAATAAGAGAGGTTCCTTTTTTCCAGTTTCAGCTCAGCATCCTCTTGTATTGTCACACGCCATCATGGGCAGCATGGTACATTTGAATGTTTCTTTTTTTTTGCTGCATTTTTATTATGAGTGAGACCGAGCCATGTGGGTATCTATGGTTGGGCCATAGTGGCACAGCCCGACAGCTAATGTGTGGAGTCCAAATAATATATGTGTGCCTTTTCATCAAATTCCCATGGACCAATTTTAAAAAAATCACTATAATTAATTTAATGGTCATAGAAATTCATAATTATACTTGTTGGAAAGGGGCTTTAGCAAGAAACAACTCTAGATTGGTTTAGAAGCCTGATTTGATTCTGATTTCCCCTAATTCACAAAAGAACCAGGAAACCCTAGGTAAGCAGGTTAAATATCAATTATTAATAATTTTTAATTGACTTAATACGGTAATTAGGGTTTCAATAAACCCTAGCAACGTAATTTTATGTTTATCAACCTAAGAATAGCTACTAGGTTTTCTTCAAGAAAGGTAAGTGGTCCATGCAATTTGAACATAAGTATTGTTTGATTTTATGTATGTATGTATGTATGATGTACATTGAAAGATATGAATGCATTACCTACTGTTTCAATTGCTTATAGTCAATGAATTTATAACAAGATGAATGTCATGTTTATTATCAATATTTATTGTATCACCCTTCATGCACAAAAAATTAAAGTCAAGAATAAGATCTAACAGCAAATTAAGAGTTTTCAAGAGAAAAATAATGTTAGAAGTGTAAGATCCTCACCTAGAGTCTCCCTAGAGCAAAACTAAGAGGCACTTTGGTGCATTAGGGAAGAGGCACATTGGTGTATAAGATAAGATGCACTTTGGTAGAAACCCGAGGATTCTTATATAAGTCAAGATAAAAGAAATGATATGTAAGAAATTGTGTCCCTTTTTTATGCTTAATGCCTAAAGTATATTTTAGTTTACGTGTTCTTTTTAAGATATATATGCTCCATTCCCCTTACCAATTTGTTCGATGGATGGTTGGGGGCGTGATTCTCATAGTTAAGGGGCAAGTGTAGAGGATAAAGCCATCTAACATGTAAGGACTAGTTCAAGGATCTCCAAGACGGAAGGACCTAGTGGAGTGACAACTATAATAGAACCATCCCTTTGGATTTATTTTCATATGAGAAACATGTATTAGATCAAAGTGTGATTTTCATGTTATGCCATTAAGATGTGAGAAATTGAAATTGTATCATGTGTTGGTTCAAGTAAAGTATATTGGTATGTCGTGATTATCATGTTTGCAACATCTCCCTCTAGAATTATGCTTCCGCTCAATAATTGATATGTTTGATAAAGAGGGGTGTTACAAGTGTGCAATTGTCATTCACTTCTATTATTGTACATGCTCACAATGAGAGATATAAGATACATCCATTTCAAGAACATTGATACATGATTCTCATGAAATACCTAACTCCTTCAGCGACTTTGTCCACCGATCATCTTTAAAAGATTGAAATTAATAATTGTGTACTCTTCACCAAGTACATTGAATTACATATATCTTGATTTTGACTTTGTAGTGCCTTACACAAAATATCTATGATTCCCATTAACTCTTTCATCAGATGCATGATTATTATAAATTCAAATGATGTTGGATTCTTATGAGAAACATCAGCATCGCATGTTGAGAATAGTATGTTTCATCATCAATAATATTATGTAGAATAGAAGAAGTTGCGTCAAATAATTCTTATAGAATGTAAACATAGTGGTAATGTGAACCCCAATGAGTCTATCCATGTTGCTTGAGTGATCTATTTTGGTTTTCTCCTTTCCCTATCTCAAGTTCGTCAATAGCTAGTAAGTTTGCAATCCATAATATAGATAAAAATGATGTCAAATTCTTATAAGCAGCATCACATCTTCAAGTTGAGAATTGTATGTTCCATCATCAATAATATTATATAGAATAGAATATGTTGCATTAAACAAATATAATAGATTTCAAACTAAGAGGTAATGTGAACTCCAAAGAGTCTCTCCAGGCTGCTTGAGGGATCTAGTTTGGTTTTCTCCTTTCCCTATCTCAAGTTCATCCATAGACAATAAATTTGCAATTTCCTTCTCTTTTAAATCCTTCACTTCCTCAATTCACTTACATGAACAATAAAATAAATTTATGATAGACACAAAATTCATGAAGACATTTGAACTTGTTCTACTTATCTTGAGGTGAAAACTAGCATGAGCGGGAAACACTAAGAAAAATAATGAACATAGTATGTTGAAGGACAATCTTGAAGAAAAAATTTCTTGTAAGCCATTTATTCTCTTCACATATTACTTACCCTTTTGCATGAATGTTATGCATAGATTTAATTGTGCTTATTAAGGACATCACATATATTTTTCTTAAGAGTCAAAAAAAATATATATTTCACATGAATTAGCTCAAAAAATCAATCTTGTGCTAGGCCATCCTTACCACCAACCCTTAAAACAAGCACCATATTACCCTTCTAGATTCATCGCGTACTTCATCAACAATGATGCAAAAAAATTAGATCCTCCAATGTCTTCACATATTTCTCACATGTATTGAAATAATATGTATAGTCTCTTTTTTAATATGAGGAGACATGTATTTATAATTATATAGAGGAGTTCTAAGATAACATCAGCATCATCATCTCTACATGACACACAATAACTTGATCATCTCAAGAAATTTAACTCCATTTTAAGAAGCTAGAGTTTCATCATTGCCTCCAAAAACACATCGATTAAATGTCACCCACCAGATCTTATTAATGGAGACTTGAAGATATAGCTGATTTTTCTAATTTGTTGACAAATTTTTACCTATATCATATACTTTATGTGAACTAATTGATCAAGAATATCATCAAAAAAATGATGACGTTATTGTGTAAGGAACAAGGATATCAATCAATGTAACTAAGGAAAGCACATGTTTTCCCATCATTGACTATCTTCCAATTTTTCAAACCCTTTAATTAAATGCATCATCTCCAGAAAGACCAGTGGGACTGCTATTACATACTAGATCTCAAACCCTATCCTAGAACTTTGATCTTTTGGGTTTGTCCAAACTAGGTTGAGGGTTAGACCTAAAAAGAAGTTTAGTAAAATCTGAATGATCTAATGCATGAATTGTTGGGTTTTAGGGGAGGCAGAGAAGGCAGCGGAAACAAAAATTTTCTCCCCCAAACCCAGAACAAGGAAACGCGTCAACATCTATACAATAAGAAAGGGATGGTTTGTGGAATCATACCTTGTCCCGAGGCTTGCTCGGCGACAATACCTCACGTCTTGTGTGGTCTTCACCTCCGGTCTTGGACGGTGTCTGTGCAGTTCCTGCTCGCACCGAGACTGACAACTCCTCCTCTTACCGGGACTGTCTGGATTGACAGTTGTCCTCCTGAGTAGCAGAAACCTTCCGCCTCTGAAGTAGTCCACACGGACCACCTAGAACTCCAATCTCCTTATCCCACAAGGAATTGGAAGGATTCGCACCCTCTTGTTGATGTACTAGTCGCCAACACACTCTCATGCCTCCAGTTGCAACTGCAGTTGTCTTTCCCTTGTTGTGCCTCCCTTTGCGGGTAGCACTTGCTCGGGCTCTGTCTCGGTTACCAAAACCAGAGAGAACGACAACTTTCCAGAGCAACTGGTTGCACTGAGTTGTACTTTGAGAAGCCCCCAATACCCCTATATATATAGGAGAGTCATGGGATAGGGTTCTCCATTCTGGGCAATGCGGGACTAAAAGCAGGAGTAGAAGGGTTCAAGATTTTCCACAAAAGCAACCAACTCACAACCTGAACCGATCGTTTCACAACTGAAACGGTAGGTTGGGGACCTGAACCGGTCGGTTCACAAGTGAACCGGTCGGTTGGGACACCTCAACTGGTCGGTTCACAAGTGAACCGGTCGGTTGGTGGTCCTGGTCGGTTCTCGGTTGACTTTCCTTCTTTTATTTCCAATTGGTATCGAATACCAATCTTATTTCCCAATCAAATTGGGCAATTGAAACGAAAGGAAAATTCTCACCAATCCTACTTTCCCAACTTGCTCAGTTGCACCAGTTGAATCGATTGTTTCAACACTTGAAGCAATTGGTTCAACCTGATCTTGAGCCGATCGACTCAACACTTGAGCCGACAGGTTCACCAAGCTCAGCCGACCAGTTCATCACATGAACTGATCGGTTGGGAGTGCAGGTTGTGCAGAATCAATCAATTGTGATTTCAATCAATCTGATACTCCAATCAATGTGTCCAACACCTTGAACATTATGACATTGAGCTATCAATTGATTGAGTGTTTAATTGAACTACTAAACTCCTTTAGTAATTAATCTAAACATTGTTTGTGGAAAAAACTCCTCCTCCAGGTTAAATCCTATGGGTGTGACCCTACAGGTCCATTTCACATTGGCAGTGAAAGTCCATAACACTTATGACTTCACAAGCAAAGAGTGGTGCCTAGTCACACATCAGTGCTACCCAAGTGAAAGTAGAAAGTTGGAGAACAACTTTCAATCCTACAATCCGTGAATGGTGTTACAGAGAATGTATAATTCCTTTGTCACTGATATCCCGAATGAACTCGAGGCATGGAACAGTCATCCTGTCAACGTTCATTCACTTTCTTGATATCAGAGTAGATTGAACGAGATATGTATGACATCAATATCACATATTGATTCACACATGTGTGCGCATGCCTATCTCAATCCTACTCATCAAGTGGCCTTGGATATCAAACTCCCTCATGAGGGACAAATCCCATATCTATCACTCACCCCTCAAAAGCCCCATGTGTCAAAGCCACCCAATCATCACCTTTATAACAACCCATATTTCAGGACTGTATTTGATGATGTCAAAGTGTGCCCAACGATATGTGTTGAGTGTAGTGATTTCAGATCAAATAATCACACTCACCACCATCACTATGAGTACTGACTGTGACTACCATGTCATGGTTCCATGTGTCAAACTCACGGTGGGTCTATCTGGTACACTTGTTCTCTAACAAGTACGTATGTGTTTGGTTTGATATCTCTATATCATGACTAATGAGATTCTGTCATCAACCAACACCACAATCTAGTCTTGTGTGTCATTGCTGTCTATCTACCTTCCACAATGACATCCGACTAGGGACATAACAAGAATGTACAAACTCTTAGCATTTGTATGATCTCATCGTTCAGGTCCTCAACCTGAAGGCATACGTCATTGAGTACTGTCATTCTCTAGACATTCAATCTATTCTATCACTATCTCATATGACTGAACCAGAAAGAATTGGAAGCTTGCCTTTGATGTTTATCAAATCAATCTTAATGTATCCCACCAATCATCCCATGATTGGCTCTCAGGGCATACATACCAACAGACTCTCACTTGAACTGTGAGCCAATCACCCTTGAATCATATTCATAGTGATCTTCAAACATGTCCCACATGTTACTGTGCTCTAGTGCCAACATAGTGAGTTATGGCAACACCTTGCCAAAGTCAGTATAAATTGCATGTCTCACATCTCTTCGTTGTACGTCACACGTATGAGAGGAGTTGTTGTAATATGCGATCTAGTATTCCTTTGCTAACCTTTATCCACATTGCATGATCAAGGATTCCATACTTGTCATCAATGACTGAAATATCTACAAGTTCATCTCATGAACTTCCAGATCCATATAGTATCCACTGCTTTTCTCTAACACATAGATATTCGGCATTTCCTTTTAAATGGTTTTATTGGAACACTTCCAATTATCAACAAACTTTCACTTTTATATATCCTATATATATTTTGTGATTAATTTTCTATCCTTTCAGAAGTTCGCATCAATGTAACTCTTTACATTGAACTCTTCCTTATCTCCATAGAACTAGTACTTCTCAAGTACTTATCAAGTTCTCATGGTATTCCAGTAACCCTTACGGGAAGTAGACAGACATCCACTCGTCATGTCTCACATGCGAGTTATCAGGATGAGCACATCATATTGCCATGTCCTACATACAAGATGATGAATGCATTCTTTCCATGACGATACATGCAAGATAATGGGATGATTACATACATGATAGATCCATATCTATTCTTAGTGTTCTCATTCTTCATAAGAATTGGACACTTGGCCTTGGGATACTAACTCCATGTAGCATGGACTAGTTTTCTCTCACTGAATATGTGCATACTGGACCCTTCAGTACAAATTGCCAATGTATGCTTTCTATTTTCAGGTCAAGAGGTTTTCGAGAACTATCTCTATAGATCTCTATTCCTATCACATAGGAAACATCTCTATCTTCCTTAAAGATAATTTCCACTTTTGTTTCTCCATTCAAGAACATTTCCATTTCACATCAACATGTGGAATGTGAACACGCTCCCACTAAATCACAGATCCCTTCTTTATCTTTGACATATAAGTCAAACCCTTTGACTATATCATCAAAGTAAAGATCCAACTCTGAGTTGCTTGTACTCAATCAATCACATTGATTAGTTCATTGTAACTTATAGACTTCATTTGCATTAGTGGATTCATAAACCTAATAGGTTGTGTCACATACACATCCTTGTTTTATTCCTCATAGGAATGTGGTTTTAGTATCCATATGCCAAATGTCTTAGTCATTCAGTTGCAATCAACAAGCATCATCCTTCCCAAAATGTTATCCATGTATCTTAACATTTAAGATTCATTTGCACTTATGGATTTCATCCAATGAGTGCTACCATCAAGGTCATACCTTATGGTTCACATGGATGTCATTTAGGATGTAATGGTCATAAACCATAACTCAAAATTTGGTTCCTCATATTCATCTAGATAGTTTACTCATCACATGACCAACTCATCACATAGATAATTGAGGTGTATCTGTCAAGGATATAAGAACTCACAACTCCTTGTGATTCTTAATGTCCTTTATTAGTGTGGGGTATTCTTTTATTAAGAAGAATTCAGTTATTCGATAATCATTTTCGAACTCTTTAGAGTATGATTCCTTCTTGATTTAGACATCACCATGCCTTAATCATGAGTTCACTATGATACATTATCATAATCACTCACAAGGATCTCAAACATTTGGTCCAAGTATTTCATTCATTGATCTCATCAAGAATTAACACTTTACCAAATTTGTACTTCATCTATGATAATCTTGAACACTTCAAGATATTCATATTGGTATTTCTCTAAACACCATTTGAAGTATTAGCATTTGTTCCAATAGGTATGTAAATACATCACATGTATTATACCTAATAGGATAATCATTCTCCCACTACCATTAGTGAAGATTGATTAATCATGTCCAAGATATTCATGTCTCTTACTGGTTCTCTAACCAAAAGAGTCTAGATTTATCCATCATATGGAAACTAGAAATGAATTCCTCATGATTTATGCTAATTAGATTGTTTGAGTTATCAATAACTTTAGGTATCATGTTATCTTATACATACCATGTATTACAAGATAAATAAGGCATTTCCACAAAGATCATATCTTTAAGATTGAAACATCAACTTTATTAATTGCCATCATTGTCATACAATATGCAAAAATAAAGTGTTTCTATCTATTGGCAATATATGAAATAGCAGTTCTCAACTCTATTTCGTGCCCTTTAGGCTGAAATAAACTGAAAGATACTTCTATCTATGGCAGCAACACTTGCTCCAATGATGGGTACTTCTTTCTTGGTCCTTTCACAAAGGCCATCACTTCTTTGCAGATCTTGCATATCATATATGATAGATCCATATCTTGGTATCATATACCTCAGATAAAGAAGCGGTTCATTTCATTACACCTTAGGTGGAGATCTCCATCCCCTCCTTCATCTTCTTTTGTTCTTTCAGATATAGAGGGCAATTCCCTCATACACCCTTTCCCCATGTGCCTTGAGGTTGAAGACGGCTTGGGCTGATGGCTAGCATCAGAACACTTCTTTGCTTTGCCCTTGCCCTTAAGACTTACCTTTCATTGATCTCATCAAAGATTAGGGTTAGTCTTTCTTCATATTTGCCTCAACAAGTTCTCAACATGTCCAACAACTCTGTCAACGCTTGTCAAAGTTGATCATGTTGTAGCTTATCATGAATTGTATGATTCTCGCAACATTTGCAGTATCATACCAATAGCCAACTCTTGGCTCAGAGGGAATCCTTCTTAGTCAGGTTTTCCACATACCCAATCACATTGAGTGTGTGAATACCTTACTAGATCTCCTTCTATCATGACATACTATGACAGTGTCTTAGAGACATCATATGTCTCATGTTGTCTCTGCAACTCACAACATCAAGCACTTATCATCAATGTCATCCTCGGTATGCTTCCATAAGCATACTTTCAGCCATTGATGTGGTGGGATCGAGTTCATCTGGTTCTGGTATAACTAGGACTTAGAGCTTTCACTCTAAGATTCAGAACACTTCTCAATATCATAACCAGTCGTGGAATTATTCCCATTTATTTTGTCGGTCTCAAGGACCGATCGCAAATAAGTGATTATTGTTTGTTTTCATTTGTACTACAAAAGAAAATATGCAATTTTAGTCCAAAAACTCTTTTTTGACTTATTTGATTGATTTGAAAAATTGACGATATAATTAGGCCTTTAATTAATTATCGCTCCCATTATTTTACTTCAAATTGATAGCCCTCACCATCAACTCAGAAGATTGCAGCGTACAACCTTCTAGTGGGCAAGATCCATATTTAATCAAGTCATGAGTCAGCTTTGGCTGATCGCCCACAATCTTGACTATTTAGGTAGGCCAGCATGCCAATTGCATCATATGCAACTCTTGATGAATGAACATGCGCAACACCTTACCATGAACATTCCTTGCCTCTGGGCTTAGACGCTCTAAGAATCACCAGTTAAGTCTAACCCAAAAGCCGACATGGTAAACATGCACCCTGCTTTGGCAGAACCTACATGTCTACCCTTCACACTTCCACAAGATAGACGGCGCACCACGCTTTGGTGTAACCTACGTTTGGTCGATCGAGTTTTTTATGTGTGCCGCTAATGGAAGGCATATAAGACTTAATATTTTAATGAGGGATTTAGTTTTTATATACATATACATATTCAATCACCACAATACATAGTATGTATCATATACATGCTATATCCCACAGAAAACATGCAAAATGATAAAAGTGATGATTATGGCCATCCTAATGTGATTCCTCTAGCCAAGAGGAATCATGGTCATCTAGGTCTACATCACATGCAACCTGTACAAGATGAACTTTGTGCTTTGCCTTTCTGGGTTTGATCAACTCATCACATGATGATCGGCTCGCCATCAGACTGGTCGGCTGGGTGCCACCAGTCAATCGGTTGGCTCCTCCAACCGATCGGTTCACCTGGTCATCGTGCATCTCATCATGGCTGCCACCCACTCGTCTCGCTCCTTGAACCAGTCATCTACCGATTGGCTCACTCCTTGAACCGATCATCTGGAACGTCAACCGATCAGTTCACGCCTTGAACTGATTGTCTCAGTTGTCGTCAGGATGTCAGTAATTCTTTGATATAATAGGAAATAAAATTTATCCTATTTTACATTTAAAATAGAAACCTCGAGTTTACATTCGAGGAGAACAAAGGTAGGAAAGAAATCTCAAATTATTTCGAGTTACATCAGGAATAGGAGAAGGAAGATCGGTGTGCAGACTGAGATGCAAGCAACCACATACAACCATACACATATAGGGTTTATTAGCCATAACCACGCTATACATCCACCACAAAACTCATTTAAGGGTGACGTGTATCGAGTACATTAATAATACATATCATATATGTAATTTGGGATTTGTGGATTTAGGATTGGACATGCATAAAGCCAATATTATTTGCATCGTATGCAATAAATAAAGGCAACAAACCAAATCAATCATATCGATAATCCCTAAAGTATAGAGCAGTTGACGTGGCTCTGATACCACTGTTGGGTTTAGGGGAGGCAGAGAAGGCAGCGGAAATAAAAAATTTCTCCCCTAAACCCAGAACAAGAAAATGTGTCAACGTCTATACAATAGGAAAGGGATGGTTTGTGGAATCATACCTTGTCCCGAGGCTTACTCGGCGACAATACCTCGCGGCTTGCACGGTCTTCACCTCCGGTCTTGGACGGTGTCTGTGCAGCTCCTGGTCGCACCGGGACTGACAACTCCTCCTCTCACCGGGACTGTCTAGATTGACGGTTGTCCTCCTGAGAGGCAGAAACCTCCTGCCTCTGAAGTAGTCCACACGGACCACCTGGAACTCCAATCTCCTTGTCCCATAAGGAATTGGAAGGAGTCACACCCTCATGTTGACGTACTAGTCGCCAACACACTCTCCTGCCTCTAGTTGCAACTGCAGTTTTCTTTCCCTTGCTGCACCTCCCTTTGCGGGTAGCACTTGCTCGGGCTCTCTCTCGGTTACCAAAACCAGAGAGAACGACAACTTTCCAGAGCAATTGGTTGCACTGAGTTGTACTTTGAGAAGCCCCAAATACCCCTATATATATAGGAGGGTCATGGGACAGGGTTCTCCATCTCGGGCAATGTGGGACTAAAAGCAGGAGTAGAAGGGTTCGAGATTTTCCACAAAAGCAACCAACTTGCAACCTGAACCGATCATTTCACAACTGAAATGGTCGGTTGGGGACCTGAACCGATCGGTTCACCAAGCTCAGCCGACCGGTTCATCACATGAACCGATCGGTTGGGAGTGCAGGTTGTGCAGAATCAGTCAATTGTGATTTCAATCAATCTGATACTCCAATCAATGTGTCCAACACCTTGAACATTATGACATTGAGCTATCAATTGATTGAGTATTTAATTGAACTACTAAACTCCTTTAGTAATTAATCTAAACATTTTTTGTGGACAAAACTCCTCTTCCAAGTTAAATCTTATGTGTGTGACCCTGCAGGTCCATTTCACGTTGGCAGTGAAAGTCCATAACACTTATGACTTCACAAGAAAAGAGTGGTGCCTAGTCACACATTAGTGCTACCCAAGTGAAAGTAGAAAGTTGGAGAACAACTTTCAATCCTACAATCCATGAATGGTGTTACAGCGAATGTACAATTCCTTTGTCATTGATATCCCAAATGAACTCGAGGCATGGAATAGTCATCCTGTCAACGTTCATTCACTTTCTTGATCTCAGAGTAGATTGAACGAGATATGTATGACATCAATATCACATACTAATTCACACATGCGTGTGCACGCCTATCTCAATCCTACTCATCAAGTGGCCTTGAATATCAAACTCCCTCAGGAGGGACAAATCCCATATCTATCACTCACCCCTCAAAAGCCCCATGTGTCAAAGCCACCCAATCATCACCTTTATAACAACCCATGTTTCAGGATTGCGTTTGATGATGTCAAAGTTTGCCCAACGACATGTGTTGAGTGTAGTGATTTCAGGTCAAAGAATCACACTCACCACCATCACTATGAGTACTGACTGTGACTACCATGTCATGGTTCCATGTGTCAAACTCACGGTGGGTCTGTCTGGTACACTTGTTCTCTAACAAGTACCTATGTATTTGGTTTGATATCTCTATATCATAACTAATGAGATTCTGTCATCAACCAACACCATAATCTAGTCTTGTGTGTCACTGCTGTCATTTCTTAAGGAAATTTCACAAAATAACTTGTGTTAGATTAAAATTTTAACTATGCATCTATCCATACCATATTCATAGCCTTAAGTGGAGTATTAGAGAAATGTCTAAATTTTTTCTTCAAGTCTTCTGAAACAACTTCTCACACACTCCCACTTATAAATACTTATACCCTGATCTTCCTCGGTTGTTTTGTGAACCTCCTCTCATCCCAATTTCATCCTTTCTTGATTGTGTGACTGTTGGTGGTCATGCTTTGATTTCACCTTGCATCGTCATTTCACCGAAAAGCCGAACGTTTTTCTTGGTTTGAGTTTGTGGCACCTCTCCCTGATGTCATGTTTATTTTCATAGCGTAATTGGACCTCAGGTAAATAACTCTGCACTTGTTCTTCATGATCGGTTAGTTAGTTTTATGAATGAACGACGAATGAGCTTTTTTCCCAAACTCTCATATAAGTTTCTCCTTGCCCATCCGACCTCTCTTCCTCTCTTACAAATTCCTTACTGATCTAGCTTTTTCTAATTTTGTGATTGGTTCATCTAGCAAAATTCATATCTTTTAATCTACTGGTTTAAAAATTATAAATAAATATGTTTTAGAATTGGAAAAATATTCTTTATCTAATAAAAATACTTTCAGAGTCTGATTTCAATGTTTTTTGAAGGATGAATTTTGGAGAATAAAATACATGTATAATACTTATAATAAATGTAACTTAATCATATAAACTCCAAAATGGAAAAAAATATGTTTTCTTAATCAAGAGAACCTAACAAGATCAATGATGATGTTTTTAGTGTCTAAATTAGAGTTTGGTGTGAAATGTCCAAAACTATGATTTTCTCTACATTAATGCATATGACAAACCCTAATACATATGAATAATTTGTATTATGCAAGTTGATCTTGGAAACAGCAATGTTGGTGAAGAGTGTTTCTAGGACTCAGGTTTAAGGTATGTTTGCATCCCCCATTCTTCTTATTGAGCAATTATCCTGTTTTTTCATTCTCTTGGTCCTATGGGCATTAGCCTATACACAATGTTTTTTCTTATAAAAATCATGATTTATGTGAACTACCTTATTTGTTACTGATCTTATGATCATGAATTATATTCTTATGGTCTCTTTCTTATACATTGTTCATGGTGTAACTCTATATAATGACATGTGATGTCTTTTTCCCACGTATGAGGTGGATGTATATGTTGGTCACTTTTGTGGTGACTAGTTCGTATAATCTGACTATACTTTCTACTTGCCTCTACATTTAACATGATATGTGATTCAGTAGCCCTAAAGTAGTGTAATTGCATTATTTTTTGGTTATGTGCCCTTATTTATTTTTGGTAAGGAGGTTATGTACCCCATATCTAGGTTTCAAATTTATGAGGTTTGGCCCACATTTTATATATTGGGAGTTTGGTTATGTGCCATTCTCTATCAGGTTTTACAATTATGAGGCTTGGCCGCCTTTTTCTTATGTTTTTCTAGGGCTATGTTTATCTTACATGCATGCAAGATGATGATAATTGATTATGGGTTATGTGCCCTAATCTCATGATATATGCTTATGTGGCACAATTTTATTGTTTATGCATGGCAAGTAATTCTACTTGTTATCTCCTGTTGCAAATCTTTTCTTTTATGCTCGATTGGGTAATACTTTACTTTTCTATGGGAAGCCTTTTATTTTTTATGTCTTTATTTCATAATACTGCTCAAATTCCTTTTTAGTATGCACATACCAGCCTTTGCTGATGTTTCCTTTTCTTCTCTCTTGATGGGGTATGCTTCCAACCCTAGGTGAAGAACGTGGAGGACATGGCATAAAGATATGAACCTAGTTTAAGGAGTTAAAGCTTGGAGACAAAGTTGTTTGGTTTAGATTTCCCTCTACTTAGATCCTTATGTTGTACCCTTTTATGTAAACTCTTTGTGGGGGATTATGATATTCTTTTGTAACCAAATGAGAAGTTGAATATAGTCAATATTTTACTTCTGCTGCTATACTTTGGTTGTTTTGAATACCATACATAAGATTTGAAAATTTTACACCCACTCCAACATATCTTTTGGGTGTGTTTGGATTGCAGGTTCTAATCTTCACATTTTTAGTAGGGAGTGGTTCCCCTCTGGGATCCCACTCCTTACAGCATGGTATCAGAGCCCATGGTAGTCAAAATCTGACTATTTCAATTTGTCTCCCTTATTAGAACCCTCGACTTGCATAGTTTCCCACTAGGTGAGATGTTCACCCTAGAATTGATCTATGTTAAATATGTGATGAGGATTAGGAGATCTTACCCTAACATATAGATTGATTATGATTTGTATCTCTTGATTCTATGAGGTTTGACTTGAGGATGCACTTAGTTTGAGGAGGTAGTAGGATGAAGAGTCTTGTTATGGATATATTGTGACTTAATTTTCGTATTGATTTTTGTCGGTATGTTTGTTTTACATCACAAAGTTTTTCACCAATAAAAATTATTTTCATTACACTACTATATATATATATAATCTCATATTTTCTCAATGATTTCTTGAACTAAGTCACAATAAATAGATATGTGAAGTTTTCTAGAGAAGCCCTAGAATTAGTTGACATAGAATCCTAACCCTGGTTTTGAAGAAGTGACTAGGAATATGTGAGATAATTTTAAGGTGTATTGTACCTACCCTTTCTACCCTATGAATTTTTGGATCTTAGGGTTGTTAGGTTAGAGACATGAGGACCTAAAACTCAACCCTAGTTGGTTATGACACTTAGTTGGATACATGAACAACATAAATCTCTGAAAAATTCACAACTAAAAGATAAGTGGGTAACCCTAAATGTTGTTTAGTTTGACTTGTTAGGTTAAACCTTTTAAGGGGTGAGTAGTTGGTTGTTGATGTTTGGATCAATATATTTCGAGGACGAAATCCTTTTAAGGGGTGGAGTGTTGTAACATACTAGATCTCAAACCCTCCCCTAGAATTTTGATCTTTTGGGTTTGTCCGAGCAAGGTTGAGGGTTAAACCTAAAAAGATGTTTAGTAAAATCCTAATGATCTAATGCATGAATATATCACCTAAATGTAATCTAATATGTCAGGTAATTCAACTGGAGGTAATAAGTAGATAAGGAACCTAATTGGATCAATAATAAAGATAATGGGACATTTAACATATCTCATAAAAAGAATTCACAAAAGTGGAAACAAACTTCAAATTCGTAATCTACATATCAAAATAAGCCCACATGTCAATTTTCACCTAATTTGGAAAACCTTGAAATAATAAGGTAAATTGAGGAGAGAGAAAATGAATAAAAGGCACAAGTAATAAATAATGTGGTATATAAATTCTAAAAGATGGATATAAAGCCAAATTCATATTAAACTCATCAAATACAACTTGTGGGTGAAGTTTCATCAATTTTGGATAATTCTAGACGTCGAGAAAATGTGATTTACTTTAAAAGAATTAAATAAACTAGCAAAAGTCTCCAAAAGGAAACACTAATGTCAGAATCAGATTCTACATGTCCTAATTAGGCTAGGTATCAAATTTCATTTAATTTGGACCTCATTTGTACCTTCAATTGAAGAAAGACAAAAAGTAAAATAATTTAATCAACACTTTACAAAATTCAGATTAGGAAACCTCAGCCCGCATAAACATTAATCGCGGACCAAGGTTCGATATTCTGGGCATAACTCTCTCATTTCTTAACAAAATTTTACAAAATAACTTGTGTTAGATTTCAAATTCAATTATGTATCTATACATACCATATTCATATCCTAAAGTGGATAACTAAAGAAACGCCTAAACTTTTTCTTCAAGTCTTTTGAAACAACTTCTCACACACCCCCACTTATAAATACCTCTACCCCTATCTTCCTTCGTTGTTTTGTGAACCTCCTCTAATCCCAATTTCATACATTCTTGATTGTATGGCTACCGGTGGTTGTGCTTTGATTTCTCCTTGCATCGTCATTTCACTCAAAAGCCGAATGTGATTCTTGGTTTGAGTTTGCGGCATCGCTCCCTGACATCATGTTTATTTTCATAGTGTAATTGGACCTCAGGTAAACAACTCTGGCACTTATTCTTCATGATTGGTTAGTTAGTTTCACAAACAAATGATGAACGAAGTTTTTTCTCAAGCTATTGGATAAGTTTCTCCTTGCCCATCTGACCTCTCTTCCTCTCTCACAAATTCCCTACTGATCTAGCTTTTTCTAATTTTTTGATTGGTTCATCTAGAATGATTCGTATCTTTGAATTGTACTTGTTAAAAAATTATAAATAAATATGTTTTGGAATTGAAAAAATATTTCTTATCTAATAAAATACTTTTAGAGTCTGATTTCAAAGTTTTTCGAAGGATAAATTTTGGATAATAAATTACATGAATAAAACTCATAATAAATGTAACTTAATCATATAAACTCCAAAATAGATAAAAATATATATTTCTTAATTAGGAGAATATAACTAGATCAGCGATGATATTTCCAGAGTCTAAATTGGAGTTTGGTGTGAAAAGTTCAAAACTATGATTTTCTTTACAGTAACGCATATGATAAACCCTAATACATATGAATAATTTGTAATTATGCAAGTTGGTCTTGGAATTAGCAATGTTGGTGAAGAGTGTTTCTAATATTGGTATATATGCCCATAGAGCCATCCCAAGCGACTGCATGGAGTCAGATTTTAATTAATCAGTGAATGTGATTATTTTGTTAATTAATTAATTCCAGACTATTCTAATTAATCCATGAGTGTTTTAATTAACACAGTCTTTCTATTTACCGATGGGTTTAGGAAACCCTGATTCCTTTCATCTCCTTTTTAAAGGGGCTTGACGGCCGATATCTTTACAAGATATAGAGAGAGTCTTTTCAGTTTATGCTCACGTATGTAAAACCTAGCCATCACCATCCTCGAGAGAGAAAGGAGAGCACCGTGACACTAGCACGTCGTTGCACAGAGGCTACTCCTTCCTACCGGCTTTGTAAGCACGATGTGGAGTTACAGTCCATCCACGTGGATGAAGTAGAGATGCAGACGCTGAGACACCTGCATTTGAAGGACATCAAAGACCATCCATACGAGCTATGAGCGACGTACATCACCACATGAAAGGAGTGCCACTGGATCTTCCTGCGACACACTCAGCGAGTGGGAGAGAAGTATCGTCTGTGTAGGCCAGTGGCGTTGCACACCATCGTACAGTGGGACATCGCCGGACTTGTTCCATGATAAGGTATATCTCGTGAACACTCCTTCTGAATACGCCGTTGTCAACGAGATCCTATTTTGGGTTACGTGAAAATTTATTTTGTTGCTTCCGCCACGCATGTTTTTTTCACAAAACCTAACAGTGGTATCAGGGTAGCGTCGATCTATGGTGTATTTAGATTTGTTTTGATATGATCAAACCACTGTATAATGTTTTCTATGTTGCATACGATGTGAATTAAAATTGTTAATGTGTAAATCTAAACCTAATTCCACATACACCACAAGCTTCTATTTTTGACATTTCAAACGGGGTCGACTATGAAAAATATCAATTTTCCTAAATGCACAGAAGTAAAATTCAGTAGACCTTTCAAGGGCTCTGCCCCTGAGACCCCGCGAGGGGAAGCCTCCCCTCGATCCCCATACAGGGGTGCTACCCCTGTGTACCCCACATAGTCTGTGTGGGAGTTGAAAATTTATTTAATGGGGAATGTCCCGCATTAAAAGGACTGCAATTTTAATACGTATATATGTACATTTAGATATACCTATGATATCATACTTGTCGCCTTAAATATTTGTTTTATGTGGTGAATGCATGCACGGTTATGGCCTAGTATCCCCTTTTATGAATTTTGTGAATGAATGTGGATGTCAATCTTTTGGATATGTTTGTTTGTGAATGCTATAGATGTATAATGGTTGTGTGTGGATCCTTTGTATAAAGTATTCGACTTGCATGTCGATCCTCATCTCTTATTTCAAAGTGTAATTAATTCTTTCCCTTTATATTTTTACTCATATGTTGTAATAGAGATAGGATTAGTTTTAGTCTTTGTAAACTTGATGTAAGGAGGCCACTTGAAGATCCAACTCCAAGGAGCATCTATGAAGAAGCATCATGAAGATCCAATTCCATGAAGCAACTTGAAGTTCCAACCTCACAGAGCATCCATGAAGTTATTTGTTGTAATGTTGATCCGTACAGGTTGATTCACAGGTGTTGTTTCATGAGATGCATAAGACCATAGGTGGACAGTAATCCTTTGTTGCTCCATCGGATTACAATAGTATGTCCATAACCGATGTATTTTTATTTGTGATTGCATGTCTATCATTTGTGGTTGTGGATATATTAGTATATGATCTGTACTATAAGTATGTGGTGTTTGGATATGTATATGTATTAATAAAACCCCTCAACTAACAATATTAAGTTTTAGTTGCCTTCTATAAAGCAACACACATGAAAATCTTGATCGACTATATGTGGTCATGCCTCCGCATGGTACACTGTCTATCTCATGGAAGTGTGATGGTGGGTGTGTGGGTCTGCCTCCGTGGGGTGCACACTCATCGTGTTGGCTTATGGGTTGGACTTAACTAGGGAACCTTGATAGGATCAAGTACCTAGAGGCACACAGATACATCATGGCAAGGAGTTGTGCATGATCATCTATCTGAGAGTTGCATATGATGCAATTGGAAAAAGTTTCCTACCTTAGTATTTGGTCTTTGACGCTGGCGTTGGTTGGACATTGATCTAATTATTTTGGATCTTGGCTCACTAGAAGGTTGTATGCTGCAATCTTCCAAGTTGATAGTGAGGGCTATCAATTTGAATAAAATAGTGGGAGTATAATTAATTAAAGGCCTAATTAATCTCATTAATCAAATCTTTATAAGTCAAAATATTTTGGACTAAATGCAAACTTTTTCTTTTATAGCAATCAAATGGCAAACAACACTCACATTTTCTTATTGCATCAGTCCTTGAGAAGGATAAACTTACCGAAACCAACTTTCAAAATTGGTTTAGGACGCTGAGAATTATTCTCACACATGAGCGTAAGCTCTATGTCCTTGAAACACCAGAGCTAGTGGAACCTGCCTCAACTGCACCCAAGGCTGAAAAGGATGCTTACAAGAAGCACCTTAATGATGTCATAGATGTCAAATGCCTGATGTTGTGCTCAATGAACTATGAGTTGTAAGAGCAGCATGAGAACATGAATGTAATGGAGATGGTAACACATCTCAAGAACATGTATCAACATCAAGCAAGACAGGAGAGATATGATGTCTCCAAGGCTTTGTTCAGGAGCAAGATGAAAGAGGGAGACTCGGTTGGCACCCATATACTCACTTTGATAGGGTATGTGGAAAGCCTATCCAAGCTGGGATTTCCCCTAGGTCAAGAGTTGGCCACTGATGTGATTCTACAATCATTGCCTGAATCATGTAGTCATTTTGTCATGAACTACAACATAAACAATCTTGACAAGTCATTTTCAGAATTGTTGGGCATGTCGAGGACAAATGAAGCACGAATGAAGAAAGACAAGCCCAAGTCTATGATGATGATCAGCAGGACAAAGGGAAAGTTAAAAGGTAAAGTCAAGACTAAGAAAGGTTCTAAAGTTGGGCATAAGTTGAATTCATCCGTGCTTAAAGCTAAAGGTGGGATCTTCAAAGAAGGAAGTTGTGACCATTGTCACCAGGCTAGACATTGGAAAAGATATTGTCCTCTCTACTTGGAGGAACTGAGAAAGAATAAGCAGGGGATAGAGATCTCCACTTCACGTATATACATTATTGAGATAAATTTAAATACTTCTTCATCATAGGTACTGGATACCGGATGTAGATCTCACATGTGTTCAAATATGCAGGATCTGATAAGAAGTAAGCATTTACGAAAGGGCCAAGTCAAGTTGTGGGTCGCTAATGGAGCAAGAGTTACTGCCACCGTAGTTGGAGTTATAAGTTTATCTTTGCCTACGGGCCTTGAAATAGAATTAGAGAAGTGCTATTATGTACCTACCATTAATAGAAATATTATTTTTGTATCTTGCATGGACAAGAGTGGATTTGAATTTCACATTAAGAATGGAATGATTTCTATTTCTAAAGATGAGATCTTTTATGGCAATGCCCCTATGTCTTGTGGTATCTACTTGTTAGAACTTGAGACTAGCATATACAACGTAAATACGAAAAGGCTAAAACTTGAAAACTCAAATAAAACTTACTTATGGCATTATCGTCTTGGGCACATAAATGAGAAGCACATATCTAGACTCCATAAGGATGGTTATCTAGACTCTTTTGATTTTGAATCATTAGAGATATGTGAGGCATGTTTATTAGGGAAGATGAGCAAGACTCCTTTCACTGGACATAGTGGGAGAGCTAGTGATCTACTAGGACACATACATACTGATGTATTTGGACCTTTTAGATCAAATGCTAGAGGAGGCTATCAATACTTCATTACCTTCATTGATGACCTCAGTAGGTATGGCTATGTATATCTTATGAAATACAAGTCAGAAACTCTTGAAATGTTCAAGACTTTCATTAATGAAGTAGAGAAGAAACTTGGTAAGAGTATTAAAGAACTCCATTCAGATCGAGGTGGCAAATGCTTAAGCCAAGAGTTTGAGGACCTTCTTAGAGATCGTGGTATTGTATCACAATGGACTCCACCTGGTATAGCACAACATAATGGTCTGTTAGAAAGAAGGAATTGTACATTATTAGACATGGTAAGATCAATGATGAGTTCACCCAAACTTCCAATATCGCTTTGGGGATATTCACTTGAAACCACAGTGTTTACACTTAAGTGTGTACCTTCCAAATCGGTTCAAAAGACACCATATGAGATATAGAATTGGAATTGTCCCAATTTGTCTATATTAAAGATTTGGAGATGTGAAGCTTATGTTAGGAACAATTTCCTGAAAAGCTTAGACCCAAATTTGATAAATGCTATTTAGTTGGATACCCCAAGGAAACTCGGGGATACTACATCTACATACCAACTGACAACAAAGTGTTTGTTGCTAGGACTGATGTATTTCTTGAAAAGGAATTTATTTCCAAAAGAATCAGTGGGAGGAATGTAGAGCTCGAAGAAGTTTGAGATCAACTAGAAAGCAGAGAACCTGAGGAGGTATATAAGGAACATGAAGACTCACAAACTATTATGGAATTTCAAGTTCCAAATGTAACACAGGAACCTCATAGGTCTAGTAGGATACGACTTGAGCTTGAGAGATTTGGATATCTTGTGACTTAAGACAGTGACGAATTGGGCATAGCAGATGAGCCAACTTCTTTTCTAGAAGCTACTAAGGGACCAAAATCTAAAAAATGGCTTGAAGCCATGAGATCAGAGATGGAATCCATGTACACCAACAAGGTATGGACCTTGGTGGATTCACCTAAAGGGGTAAAACCCATAGGGTGCTAGTGGGTCTTCTAGAAGAAGACTGACATGGACAGAAATGTTAAAACATGTAAAGGTAGATTGGTTTTGAAAGAATTCTGTAAAATTCAAAGTGTTGATTATGACGAGACCTTCTCACCAGTTTACATGGTTAAATCCATCAAGATCATGTTTGTCGTTGTAGCTTATCATGACTAAGATATTTTGTATATGGATGTTAAAACAGCATTCCTTAACTGGAATTTACTCAAGGATGTGTACATGACACAACCTGAGGGTTTTATCGATCTGAATGAAGTTAATAAAGTCTATAAGCTACAAAGATCAATCTATGGATTGAAGTAAGCATCTCGAAGCTGGAATCTATCTTTTGACGAAGTAGTCAAAAAGTTTGGCTTTAGTCAAAATGAAGATGAACCTTGTGTTTATAAAAAGGTTAGTGGGAGCATAGTCGTATTTCTCATATTGTATGTGGATGGCATACTATTGATGGGAAATGACGTCCCTACTCTTCATACAGTAAAAGGTTGGCTGGGGAAGACCTTCTCTATGAAGGATTTAGGCAATGCATCCCATATACAAGGAATCAAGATCTATAGAGATAGATCTAGAAGGATTCTAGGCCTAAGTCAGAGCACATACATTGACAAGGTGCTAAAGAGGTTTAGCATGGAGGGTTCTAAGAGAGGTAACTTTCCCATGTCCCATGGGGTTACGATCTCTAAAGCTCAATGTCCTAGTTCATGTGATGAATGGGCGTGCATGAGTAAGATTCCATATGCATCAGTAATTGGATCTATCATGTATGTGATGTTATGTACTCGTCCTAATGTGTCGTATGCTTTGAGCATGACGAGTCAGTATCAGTCAGATCTAGGTGAATGCCACTGGACAGTCGTAAAGAACATCCTAAAGTACTTGAGAAGGACTAAGGAACAATTCTTGGTATACGGTGGTGAGGAAGAGCTTGTGGTAAAGGGTTATACTGATGCTAGCTTCCAAACTAATAAAGATGACTACAGATCGCAATCTGGATTTGTGTTTTTCATGAACAACAGAGTTGTGAGCTGGAAGAGTTCAAAGCAAGAGACGGTTGTGGATTGTACAATAGAGTCTGAATATATTGAAGCACTAATGCACAAAGGAAGTTGTGTGGATTAAGAAGTTCATTTCTAAACTTAGAGTGGTTCCTAGCTCTAGTGATGCAATTGAGTTGTTTTGAGACAACAATAGAGCAATTGCACAGGCTAAAGATCCAAGATCGCACCAACATTCTAAACATATTTTACGGCAGTTCCATCTCATACGAGAGATTGTATAGTCAGGAGATGTGAATATTTACAGAGTACCTACAGAAATCAATGTGGCTGACCTACTCACAAAAGCACTTTCACAGCAGAAACATGACAGACATGTTCGATCACTTGGATTGAGATTCATGAGTGATTGGGTATAAGTGAAAGTTGGAATCTGTTGGTATGTATGCCCATAGAGACTATCATTTTATGATTGTAATGGGATACTATGTAAACGATTTGTAATACTGCATTGATCATATCAATAAAGGCAAGTTTCCAATTTATATGTATGTGTTTTATATTGTGAGATGACCATAAAACTTATAGATGTCTACAGAATAATATACTCAATGACATATGTCTTCAGGTAGATGACCTGAATAGTGAGATCATATATATGCTAAGATTATGTATTCTTGTTTTGTCCCTAATCGGTTGTTATTGTGGAAATATCCATAGACATCAATAACACATAAGATTTGAATGTATGTTGGTTGATGGGAGAATCTCATTATCCGTTATATGGAGATATCAAACCAAATACATAGATACTTGTTAGAGAATAGTGTATCAGACAGACCCACCTTGTGAGTGACACATGGATACCATGATTGGTAGTTAGAGTCACATCTCATAATGGTGGTGATAGTGGTTCTTAGACCTAAAGTCACTACACTTATCACATGTCGTTCGGTGTACTTTGACATCATCCACTGTGGTCCTAAATAAGGATTTCCATAAAGATGGTGTTTGGGTGCATTGTGACACATGGGGATGACTGTGAGTGATGTAGATGGAATTTGTCCTTCCTACGGGAGTTTGATATTCCGACCACTTGATAAGCAAGATTGAGAAATGCATGGCCATGGTAATGTGAGTCAATATGTGATATCGAGCTTACATATATCTCAGATAGTCCGCTCTAGTTCAAAGAACATGGATTGAACGTTAAAAAGGATAATAGTTCACTCGAGTTCAATCTGGATATCAGCGACAAAGGAACTATACAATCACTGTAATACCAGTCATGAATGATAGGTTAAGTTGTTCTCCAAATTTTCTAATTATTTGGGTGGCAATGAAGTCTTGCTAGATACCAATCATCGCTTGTGAAATCATAATATGATTATGGATATCATTGCCAATATAATTTGGAGCCTACCAGGTCACACGCATAGGATGTGTTGGAATAGGAGTATAATTGTGGATTTGATTGGAATTGCTCTGAATCATGTTGATTACTAAAATATCTATGTAATCCATTAGAATAATATTAAAGTGATTGGCGCTAAGTGCAAGTGGGAGTATGTTGGTATATATGCACATAGATCCATCCCGAGTGATTGCATGGAGTCGGATATTAATTAATCAATTAGTACGATTATTTGGTTAATTAAATAATTTCAGAATATTCTAATTAATCCATGAGCATTTTAATTAACGTAGTCTTTCTATTTACTGATGGGTTTAGGAAACTCTGATTCCTTTCATCTCCTATTTTTAGGGGCTTGACGGCCGATATATTTACAAGATATAGAGAGAGTCTTTTCAGTTTACGCTCAAGTACGTAAACCCCAGTCATCACCATCCTCAAGAGAGAAAGGAGAGCACCACGATGCTAGCACATCACCGCACAGAGGCTACTCCTTCCCATCGACTTAGGAAGCATGACGTGCAGTTCCAGTCCATCCAAGTGGACAAAGTAGAGACGCAAACGATGAGACGCCTGCGTTCAGAGGACATCAATGACCATCCATACGCGCTACGAGCGACGTACATCACTGCATGAAAGGAACGTCGCTGGATCATTCCGCGACGCACTCAGCGAACGGGAGAGAAGTATCGTCTGTGTAGGCCAGCAGTGTTACACATCATCATGCAGCGAGACATCTCCAGACTTGCTCCGCAATAAGGTATATCCCGTGAACACTCCTTCTGAATACACTGTTGTCGATGAGATCCTATTTTGGGTTACGTGGAAATTTATTTTGGTACTTCTGTCGCACATGTTTTCTCCACAAAATCCAACATCTAAGACTCAGGTTTAAGGTATGTTTGCATTCCCAATTCTTCTTATTGAGAAATTATCCTACTTTTGTCATTCTCTTGGTCCTATGGACATTAGCCTATACACAATGTCTTTTCTTTTAAAAACCATGGTTCATGTGAACTACCTTATTTGTTACTGATCTTATGATCATGAATTATATTCTTTTGGTCTCTTTCTTATACATTGTTCATGATGGAACTCTATATAATGACATGTGATGTCTTTTTCCCACTTATGAGGTGGATGTATATGTTGGTCACTTTTTTGGTGACTAGTTTGTATAATCTGACTATACTTTCTACTTGCCTCTACATTTAACATGATATGTGATTTTGTAGCACTAGAGTAGTGTAATTGCATTGGTTTTTGGGTTATGTGCCCTTATTTATTTTTTATATGGAGGTTACGTGTCCCATATCTGGGTTTCAAATTTATGAGGTTTGGCCCACATCTTATATATTGGGAGTTTGGTTATGTGCCAGTCTGTATCAGGTTTCAAATTTATGAGGCTTGGTTGCCTTTGTCTTTGTATTATTCTAGGGCTATGTTTATTTCACATGCATGCAAGATGATGATAATTGATTATGGGTTATGTGCCCTAATCTCATGATATGTGCTTATGTGGCACGACTTTATTATTTATCCATGGCAAGTAATTCTGTTTGTTATCTCTTGTTGCAAATCTTTTCTTTTATGCCTAATTGGGTAGTATTTTACTTTTCTATGGGAAGCCTTTTATTTTGATGTCCTTTATTTCATAATATTGCTCAAATTCCTTTTTAGTATGCACATACCAGCCTTTTCTAATGTTTCCTTTTCTTCTCTCTTGCTTGGGTATGCTTCCAACCCTAGGTGAGGAACGTGGAGACATGGCATAAAGATGTGGACCTAGATTAAGGAGTTAAATCTTGGAGACAAAGTTGTTCTAGTTTAGATTTCCATCTACTTAGATCATTATGTTGTACTCTTTTACGTTAACCCTTTGTGGGAGATTATGATGTTCTTTTGTAACCTTATGAGATATTGAATGTAGTCAATATTTTACTTTCGTTGATATACTTTGGTTGTTTTGAATACCATACATAAGATTTGAAAATTTTACACCCACTCCAACATATCTTTTGAGTGTGTTTGGACAGGAGGTTCTATTCTTCAAATTTTTAGTAGGGAGTGGCTCCCCTCTAGGATCCCACTCCTTACAACTGCTAAAAAGATAGTACGATAAGCAGCATGCATCATATTCAATAGGATAATACTCCAATCAATTAAAAAATTGACTAAACCATGAATACTAAAATCATCATGGACGTGTGTAATGACCCCGCCTCCCGGTAACCCCCAATTAAGGGAGACCCGAAGGTCAGAGCCGTTATTCGATTAACAGGATCAAAGGTTTGACAAATAATCAATAACAATTAATAAACTTTACCAACTAAACTGAAAACTGGTATAAAATAAAACTTTTCTTACCTTGGAAAAACTGGGATTTCTAAACTTCTATCCATGAAGATGCTAAACTAACTTATCCTCCTACGCACGTTATTTCTCAGTTAATTCCACATCTATCACTTTACTGTTTGTTCTTTTCATTTGTACCTAAAACGCTGACAAACAAAACATCGGTCAGCAAGGAGCTGGTATGTGGGGGAAACAATAATCATGCAATTACAATAACAAATTAATCAGCCAATTATCATTTAACATCCAAGATTACATTTTAAACCATACTACTCAATCCTTTCCTATCCCCTATCTCTGTGTTGTCCCTGCAGCAGACTGAGATACTACCTCTCTCTAGGTAGATCCTTATTAAACCCCGCATGATCCTACCTAACATGTAGATCAATATCTAGGGTTGAGTTGCATGGCACTACCCATAGGTAGTCCAATCTCTAACTCAATGTGACTTGATGGACCTACCCCATTGGTAGCCATTTACTAAGTCATCCAATGACCTGATGGGCCTACCCCATTGGTAGCCATTTACTAGGTAAACCCATTAAGCTACAGAGGGGACTAGGATCTGAGCTAGTAGGAATATCTCTTATGTGATAGTCATATTCACATTATACTTTGCATGAATTAAATACATCCAACAGTTTAATTCAAGCCACGATGGAAACATCGATAAAATCCTGAAAAACTAATTCGGGTAGTCATAAGCGTAACCACATACATGATCCAGAGCAACTTGATTATCCGAGCAATAAGGATAAAGAGCAAGCAACAATCAATCAACCATACCCTGAAATTAATGCATGCATCCAAGTGTTATAGTTTATCCAAAACATTCTAAAACTAGACTTGGATTCCATCTTAAGCTTTCTAGGCCACTTTAGGGTTTTATTAGGGTTTTAGCCTCCATAATACTTTTATCACATTTAATGCCCTCTTATTTCACAAACCCTAATTTCAACATCATAGGCACAGTTAAAGTCAATTATTTCTCTTTTATACTAAAACTACCATCTTTATCTCTTTTAAGTTACTTCAAGATCATTAGACTCAATTACCACCTTTAGTTTCCTTTGAATTGATAATTCCTACTTCATCATGATTTAATTCAGAATTGTATTCCATTTACTATTAATTCCTCATTTATCCATTAGAAAACCCTAATCACCAACTTGAGGGTATTATATCATCAAAACACAGTTCTATAATTATATTTTCAGATTTAACCCATTAAAACCTATATTCTCTCAAATTAGGGTTTCTAAACATAATTATGTGCATAAACCCTAAAGCAAGCATTAAACTACCTTTTTCAAAATTAACTCTCCCTTTTATTCTTAATAGGATAGTATTTTATAGAATTAGGGTTCCAAACCAAATTAACCCAAAAGAGTTATTAATTCCGAGTTTCATATCAAATTAGGGTTTCACCATAATTTAATACAACAAAGGTGATAACTTTGGGTAATTTTTAAATTGAAAACAATATCAGCTTCCAATTATATTTTTATTGTCCTCTTCACGTTTTTCTGATTAACTTTCATGTATAACTTATTTTCATCCGAGTTTTCTAGCAAATTCTATGAATTTTGCAAAAAGTAATACCTTTGGGCCAATCGTGGCCTGCCACGTCAGCGCCTTCACTTGCTAAAACGATCATTTTCCCTTCTCACGCGGATCCTTCCTTGGATCCGACTGATTGGCAGCCCGATAACCTGCTCCCCGTGTCATCTTCTTTGCGCAGATGAGGAGCCTGTCTCCCCTGTTTGCTCTGTAAAACAGAGGAACGGTGCGGCCGTTCTTCCTTCTCGGCCCGCCCACCACGGATGGTCAGAAATCGTCGCCCTCCTCCGCCCGGCTCTGTTGAAGGTAGATGGGGCCTCAATCACCCTGAGGTCATGCGGACCTGGGCACCTAGCTCCCGTCCCTTCAACAGGTTCATGGAGACGGTGGGCGCAAAGGGTCGCACCTCCAGAAGCAATTGAAAGAGCAAACCCTTCGCGGAGTTTGGCCAAACTCAATGGGGGCTTTTTCTGTTTCGTTGGGGTCCAATGCCCCCCCCCTATTTATATAGACAGGTCGACGAAGAGATCCCAATCAGATTTGGGTGTTTTATTTGGCGTCCACGAAACCTATCAAGACCTGGGTTTCCTAGTTTCGGATTCTTCTCCTGAATCCACTAGACAAATCGCCATAATGAATTGCCCATTATTTTGCAAGATATCCGTTTAGGAAAAACTACCTTCTCGACCTATTGTTTCCTTATCTGACTGAGGAAGGTGACGATACAGCCTCTGTTGGATCCGAATCCAATGGTTGTGATGTTACGCATTATAGATCAAAAGGAAATTAAATCATGACAAAATACTTTCCTCTACACTTTATGAGTTTTTGTAAAATCCATATCTCCCAAACCGAGGGTCCAAATAATCCCAAATTTTGAGGGAAACTTAATAATGACTTAATATTCCTATCTGCCAAAATTGGTCTTATTATCTCAAAGAAAACTTGCCTTTTCTTTAGGTGCAAGATATCACTTAATTATATATATTTTTCACCTATTTTCTCATTCCTTTGCTATTAAATTATTATTTTGAGTTTCTTGAACCTCAAGGAACCTTAGTGGCTCGAAATCCCGTCTTGGGAATATTTATTTAGCCTCTTTACTTATCTTTCATCCTTTTTCTTATTATCTTACTTTTCTTATTAAAAAAATCCCTTTTTGAGAATTTCTCTTTATCTCTCTTCTATTTTCGTCATTGGAAACCCTTTTAACATTAGGAACCTTATGGATACGAAAATTCACCAAGGATAACTCAATTACACCTCTTTTCACTTGTTTTCCACATTTTACCATTGTTTTCAATTTCTTTCTTAATAAAGAAATACTTAATTAATCTTTTCTTTTCTTATTGCTTTCTTTTTATAACTTTGGACTCCTTGGATCCCAAGGAACCCAAGAGGCACAAAATCCATCCTTGGATTACATCTCTTTTCTCTCTAGAGGTTTCTACCTCCTTTCTTTTTCTCAAAGCTCAAATATTCATTTATTAATTGAATTTCCTTGTTATTAGGCCCAATAGCCAATAGAGCCCACAAAGCAATCATTAAGGCTATTGTAAACGCAATCCATTTATTCAAAACAAATTATATCATTATTTGTTCCAATATCTTTAATATGAGAAATTACATTTCTCACCACATGAACCCAAAAATGCGGTTGTAACATCCTTCCCCTCTTATAAGAATTTTGCCCTCAAAATTCCATCAAGCAAGCAAACAAACAGGATAAGCCTTTCATATGTCCATAATGGCTCCCATGTGGCTTCACCTTTTCCATGGTGCTTCCCAAGAACCTTCATTATCTCATATTCTTCCATCTGAGTTCTTTCTTACCTTGGTATATCGTACCCTCATAGGTGACTCAGGACATTTCAGCCTCTCCAAAGTTGAATAGGTTCAAGGCTCAGCACATGGCTTGGGTACCTCACATACTGCTCTAGATTGGACTCATAGAACACATCTATTCATCACATTATCCTGAGGAGCAAGGCTAAACACAACCATCTCCACCAATCCATCTCAAATGGACTCATATATCGGGGACCCAGCTTTCTTAGTTATAGCTCAGAGGGGTCGGATTTTCACATTATATTCTCCCACAGTGAACTGCATGTCAGTCTGCTTTGCATCATCTCGTGACTCATGTCACCCTTAGGCTCTCTCTCAACCATTACACGATCAAGCAACTTCATCTGCACACACTGTGGTTCTTTTCTGACCTTCGCGAGGCCTCCTTCACCAACATCATCATAATGAAGTGGTGACCGATACAACCTCCTTATAGAAATTCTTACATCCCGATAAAGGCTATGGTGGTTAACATCACATCTTAAGAACTGTCTCTTTGTATCACCCTGAACAAGCACGCTTGCTCTCATCAGACCCTCTAGTTTGGATCCTACTAACCATTAGTTAGGGTGATAAATTGTACTCTTTTTTTTTAGTTCTTCATGTATCTACTTCCACCTTATGGAAGTGAACCTTGGTCATACCCAAGAACTTTTGAACTCGCATCATGGTGTAGTTGAACCATTTCCCTCTCTATTATAAGTAGTTCAACCGGATCTGTCCCATGACCGTACTCTTTCTTTCTCATGTCATTTTGGTAAGGCGATCTACCATAACCCATATTGCATCATGACCTTCCTTGGTCTAGGGGAGACACACGACATCTATAGTGATGAACTCCCATTCCCCCTCGGGAACTCTTTATACTATATATCCAAGCACTGGGTTACTGGTGTTTGTCCTTCACCTCCTGGCTTGCATGGTCACATGCTACATGCAACCTCACATCAAGCAGCCAAAGTGCTACTATCACGTATTATCTTTGTAGTATCACGGTGTTTGGTGATCTTAAAACCATGATCTCTGGTATGTCATGATTCCTTAATATAGATACCTCGGAAACCCTAAACCACTCTCATTAGGATTTTACTACCTTCCTATCCAAAGAAGTGTATCCAGGGTTCTACAACCATCCTTCTACCACATCAAGGACTAGGCTGGCTATCCAAACAACCACTAATCTTGTTCAATAGATCTCGTGTGTCTGAGGGTTAGCCAAACTTATCTATTTTTCTCGACTTAAGGTTAGCCTAGCAACCTCAACTTCTTCAAGCTTCCAGCTAAACTAGGCAGCTATATCTCAACCAGAGCATTCATTATCCCTTCGTATCCTTAGATGTAAGGTATTGTTGAGGACATACACCTCCATGTATTTCACTTACCCTTTCAAACTTGAATTCTAATTCTATCTTCATTGAGAATACTTTGAGCTCATCTCCTTGATGATCAAACTCAACTTTGTATAACTTGCAAATTCCACAAAGCTTCTACTAGAAGCATCCTTATAGGATGACTACCTTAACTCTCTTAGTGTTTGTGAACCATCCATGTACCATTCACTTCACAAGGGTATGTTATCATCTCTTTCATCGTACCTCATAGCAACGTTCCAACTCGCATCATCTTTTATCCTTGGTGTAAGGCATGTGTATTGTCCTATCTCTCACTCCCATAACAAGAAGAAATAAGCATTTGGCGGCCATCCAAATATAGAGTTCTTTCCATTCCAGGAGTAGAGATGGTACATCCCACCTTGCCAGTACACCTTCCAATCTAAGTTGAAACGTGTAACTCATGTCTCAAACATCAAAAATTACTTCCATGGAAAACTGGTCTCGAACCTACTGGGGTTTACACACAATCCTTGGTCATCCCCTCTGGGTCTATAGGGTGCCAGCACTTTTGGGGTCATCCCTCTTCCCTCATGCATCCAGAGAGTGCCCTAATCATATGTCCTTTGGGTCCCATGAGTTCATGAAGGTGATCAAACTCCTAACCCATGGCCCTTAGACAATGATAGTTGTTACCTCCCGACCCTATGGTCATGTGCAACTAGGGAATTAGGCAACTCCTTCTTCCATCGGTCTTATCCCTACATGACCCTAGGATAGACTTAGGATTCCATTATAGTACATATCCAACTTAGAACCTTACCCAAGCTGTGGGCTCTGATCTCCAAACCACGATATAAACACGTTTTAATCTTAGCGGAAGCGATTCGATAAACAACGAAAGACAAAAATCACGGGAAATTAAAACTTTTCGAGACAAGAGCTTGAATCCATAAGAGCTTCTTTCATAACAAGAGATAACTATTTACATCTCATGATAATTACTTCTTGAGTAATTATATACATCAAGATACAAAATCTCAAGAACACATAACAAAAGACTCCAAGACCTGAGAGTACAGAGGACACATAGGACTAACTCTAACTACACCACATGGCAGGCTAAATCTCCACCTGAGATTTCACTACTGCTCCTGGTGCTGCTGCTGCTGAGACTGGTCACCTGTAGACTGGTTCCTCCGTCTCCGACGTCCACCTAAAAATTTGAAGTCTACGGGGTGAGACAATTTTACATAATTGTCCCAGCGAGAGTTATAACTCTCCGCCAGGATCTTTATTGTAACATCAAAGAATAACTTAAGCAGTAAAGCTCTCAAAGTATTCAATAGCAGTTGCAGCTATAACAGAGCTTAACATTTATGAGATATGAAGAAATATAAGCACTATCACAGTGTATCATCAATCCACTAACTCATAGTTATCTCTAACGGGTATACTATGTGGTTGATTATGTTTTACAAACAACATTATGCCCTGTGGAGATGAGGCATACCACTCATACTCCAACTGATCGCTAAGAAGTCACATCAGTATCATACATAGGTCATTAAGAGAGCCGGATTCTCATGACCTTCACCTTCCTCAGTCAGTAAGAGGATCACTTGTAGGACATCTTGTGTCTCTATTGTTATAGCTCACCAGGGTAAACTGGTCCTTCGCTATTTTAGAGTTACAGTGGCGTTCTGTACTCTCTTCGTCATCAGGAGATTTCATGTTTATCTCCACTGATACGGATGTCTATGTTTTCTTCGTCATCAGGAGGTTTCATGTTTACCTACTACTGATACGGTATGGAAAAGTAGTGAAGGGTTGACGGATTGCACATCTACATCAATCACCTACACTAGGATGTAAGGTTCTACACATCCATATACCCCACATACTCAATAGTATGTGATCCAGGAGTTCCCTTAGGAAAACCTGTTTCACCATCATTTGATCTCTGACAATGATGGATCTATGATCAGGGCTCTACATTATACTTGATTAGTTAGGTACATTTAGTATTCTTTTATCATTAAACATTGTTCTTCAAACAATAACAATAGCATAGAAGCTATGAAAGGAGAATACTAAATGTAACAAGCCTAACTCACATCAATCATCATTTCTCATTGTACTCATCACAAGTCATCTCTAAAGCATGACCTTGATGGTATTCATGGCTCTCACAGCCCATTAAATCATAGGATGCCACTTGACAAGGCATCAAGATATTTTACTTATTCATAAAGCTTATAACATGCTTTTAATGAATACAGTATCATCATCCATACCTGGATATGATCACCTTCATATCATGACATGCATGGTTAGTTCAACTGATAAAGGTAATTCAAAACAAGAAATACACTTCCCATTCTTGTCATAAGAGTTAAGTCATCTGATTCTCATCAATTAGAGTTTAATACTCATAATGCATGTCATTACCCTTGAATTAGGGTTTACTATTCACATTAAGGTGAATTGAACTCATATCATCATCTGGTATGAGGAACATCATCATTGATGCTCTCAGATTGGCTTAAGATTCATCATATATCATAATTAGGGTTTCCATGATCTCACATAGGTGGATCATACCCTAATCATGCACATCTATGTGTATTGAAGGTTCTTTACTTAAGTTTCCACCCAAAAAGGGGTACTTTCTCTCTTTTAAAGTACTTTCTCTCTCTAAAGTAATTTCTCTCTCTAAAGTACTAGTAGATGGTGATAACACCACTCTATATCAGGTTGGGTTAAGTCCTCTTTGGTTAACATAAGCCAACACATCACTATCATGTGATTAGGGTTTGATTTGAACAAGGTTTTACTCAATTGAACCCTTCAGGGGTATTTTGGTAATTTACCCCATTGATCACATCATGGTTCAATTCATTAGTCACTTAATCCCATAATGTCCTAGGTTATCATTAGGGTTTAGATTTGATCATCATAGCACCATTTACACCTTCAAGTGGTTTAAGTGAATTCAGCCTTTGAAAACCTCAAACGGTTTCAACCTTCATCTTCCAAACGGTTTGAGACCGTTTGGATGGGTTGACCGTTTGCTAGGGTTGACTCCAAGACCATGTGACCTTCAAGGTCAAGAGAGTATGAAGACCGTTTGGCAACTTTGACTTCAAGATCGAGAGAGCTCACATGGTTTGAGACCGTTTGGTGTCTCTCGATCTTGAGACCGTTTGAGTCCAAACGGTCTTGAGACCGTTTGGCCCCAAACGGTCTTGAGACCGTGAGACCTCACACGGTCTTGAGACCGTGTGACCTCAAACGGTCTTGAGACCGTTTGGATGAGTTCCAAACGGTCTTGAGACCGTTTGCCCATCCAACTTTTGGATTCTAGTGAAAATTCTTCAAGGTTGGATCCATTGAGTTGGTGATCATATTAATACTTAATTGCAATGTAATTTGGTATGTTTGTACCTTCAATTGGTCAACTATACTTGACCCTAGACCTCCATACGGTCTTGGGTGATCCCCCACACGGTCTTTAGACCGTTTGGTTGATCCCCAAATGGTCTTGAGACCGTTTGGGTCAATCAACCCAAAAACACTTAATTAATTCATTGAGATTTCAGTACTGATTTCAATTAGGGTTAGCCCTAGTAATCACCCTTCAACTCTTAGCTCGTTTGGAATTAGTCCATCAAATTTGGTAAGTTGTTAATCAACATTATTTTGAATAGTAATCTCATACGGTCAACGCATGGTCAACGTCCTTACACGGTCTTGAGACCGTTTTCCCAAAAAGGGCGATTTCAACAGATTGGAAATCAGGAGTAAATTCAATTAAAGTTGTTGATTAAAAAGGTCATATCTCTCGATTCCTTTGGAGTTATATTCTCAAATTTTGAGGGTGATTAGCATACATAATTTTGTACAGAAATATTATATGGTCCATGCTCGGTCAATGGGGTTAAACGGTCTTGAAGACCGTTTGCCCTCACTCAGTCTTGAGACCTTTTGCTCTCTCTTGGTCTTGAGACTGTTTGCTCACCACACGGTCTTGAGACCGTTTGCTCACCACACGGTCTTGAGACCGTTTGCTCTCACTCGGTCTTGAGACCATTTGCTCACCACACGGTCTTGAGACTGTTTTCTCACCACACGGTCTTGAGACCGTTTGCTCACCACACGGTCTTGAGACCGTTTGCTCTCACTCGGTCTTGAGACCGTTTGCTCACCACACGGTCTTGAGACCGTTTGCTCTCACTCGGTCTTGAGACCGTTTGGTAAAGTGAAAAGCGGTGGATTAACCTTGGAAATAACGCCTTCATCTCCTAGCTCAAGAACAGCAAGGATTTCCCACGGATTTGCTTGCAAAATAGCAAAGGAAAGTAGAGAAGAAGAAGAAATATCATCTACATGCATAAACAATATGTATATAACAAAGCATGGGTTTAGAGTTATAAAACCCGCCTAAAGCTTGCTCCTTGAGCTCCAAGCTTTTGAGCTCTAAGCTTTAATGGCGTCCTTGAGCTTCCACAGGTCGGACAAGGTGAAAACTCCAGGGAAAGTCAAGAAGAGATGGCTACAAAGGTGGAGCTTTGTGAGCTAGTCATCAATTTGACCTTGAATTCGAGTTCTAACCATGAAATTAGGCAAGAAGAGGAATCCAAACCTACCTTGCACACCTTGGGTCGTCCTCCTGAGCTCCAAGCTGTTCCTTAGTCGGTCAAGTAAGGGGAAACAGTGAATTTCACGAAGGAAAGGTTCCTTTGCTTGAGAGGTAAAGTGTATATATACTTGGGGTGGGATTTCTAATATTAGCTCATGAGTTTTCCATAATTTCAACTAAGTCCCTCCATCATTCTTTGCTCGTCCTCTCTTCTTAATCCTAAGGACAACTTTTCTTATAGGCCAAGAAATGAGGGCAAAGAAGATCAACCTTTTACTAAAGCACACACATAAAAAGGGCTATAATACATACACCCTGATTATTCAATCACAAAGGTGTTTTTCATAACTTGATTAATCAATTGAAGTGACCTTTCATCATTTATTCCCTAAATGATGATAAGAGTCTTAAAAGATACATTAGATGATGTATTTTACAAATTGCATCCCTAAATTTGGGTAAATTGCATTTTAATCTAATTTAGGGTTTTCAAGCACAGGGATTGCTTCCACAGCTGCACCTTGGTGCCCAAGCTTGGGAAATCCCTCAAACCTTACCATCATCATTCTCATGATGTCTCAATATCAGAGAAACATCTCAACATGTGCAAATTGCAAGTTAACCCTTCTAACTGGGTAATCTGCACATAGGTCCCTGTATTACAAAACAATGCTACAACTTTATATAAAAAGGAGCAAAACTGAAATATATGTTTCTGAGAAACTTAATTACATGCCCAAAGTTAATCACAAGGATTTAATTACATATTTAGGCAAAACATCTAGGGTTAACTCATAACCCAGGTCAGGGATGTTACACAAGCCTTCATCATCTCTCTCTGCATTCACGACTGACTTTCATCCCTTCATAGGGGTCATGGCAACCTGCCTAACTTGGTCAGGCCCCATACCGGTTACCTCCATGGTAGCACATCCACATGCACATTAGAGATGGCTATATATGGGTCTACAGGTTCATTCTCATGCCATGTACTTTTCACTTAGCTTCTCAAGATCCTATGAGACCTCTTTAGGTTACTTAAACCAACAAAATTGGTAAACATCCTAATAAAGGTCCCTCTCCCAGGATGGGAGGAAAACTTCACCTTGATAACAAAGGTCACAAATGTCCTTATGCCTTGGGTTTACATCCACATGAGCATGCTTAAACTAGAAACTATTAAGGTATAAGCGTACCTACTAAACCATGCTAGGTCACGCTTGTTCTCTTCCTCAACCTTAGACCAACTTAGTGGTGAGGGGTTCATCGAACATACCCTTAACTTAAGGGGTTTCCTTTACCTCTACACATGAGGAGTACCCTGCTCAAAACTATAGAGACTCAAATCTCATTATGAGCATCGGGTACACTGCTTCCCCTCTTAGGCCTAGGAACCCTATGTTCACCTTTGGGTATCCAACCGCATGCTCAACTACAAATCAAGCATGTCCAAGATATTTCATGTACTTCCATGATCCTTCTACATGAGTAACACTTTCAGAGTTGAGTCCTCTTCCAAGACAACCAACTAGGTATAAAGCCTCACAACTGGTTACTTAAACCTCCTCAGGGTCTAAAGCACTCTTTATCTCATCCGGTAGGTAATCACTTATACCATAGGTACCAGAAGCATCATCCTCCCTCTAAGGTTTGGTTCCTCTAAAGGCAACCAAGACATCATCAGCCTTCAGGGATCAAACATAAGGCAACCACTATCATCCACTTAAGTCACATCACCCTTGACTACCCATTGTTCCTTATGTCTCAGAATCTAAGCTTCCAACCTTCTTTCTTGAGTCCTACTTTTTCTCTCTAGAGCTAACTCCACATCCAACCTTACTACTAGAGGTCCTATCTCCATGAAGGATTAAGCTTACAAGCATACCTCCACATGGGTGAAGCCTATGCTCAAACTTATGTTTTCTCAAGATCATTCATATCCTATTATGCTTATTTCATAACCCACCCATCATGATTTCTTAACCAGGATTTCATCAAGCTATACCCTTCTTGCCTAAGCCCATAGGGTAACTATAGGTTCTCCTCTAACCTCATCCATGAAGGAGCTACCCTTCGCTCTAGCATGCACAACCCTCTCCAGGGTTGGGTTGCCAAAGGTACTAGGTCATCTACCCTCTTATGGCATCCCAAAGGCATGTCCAACTCGGTCAACCATGACATCCAACTCATCATGTCGTCTCTCTCTCTCTAACCTCCACTTAGGGTTAGAGTTAACATCATCCTCATAGGATGTGCTAGGTTTCTACCTCCAAGACTAACTCTCTCTACTCATCCTCCTGTCAAGAAGGTCTATCCTCAGGTCCCCCCTGAGGGCAATGACAACTCGTGTCATATGACCTAAGCATGTATCTATTCCTTTACGCTTACTCTATTAAGCTTATGTCCATGACATCTTATTTACATGCATTTTATTAATTTGGTGGAGGATTCCTTAATTCTTATCAACTTTACCCGTACCTCAAGAGGGTGAGGAGAAGAGAGGAAACCCTAATCCTTAAGGTCCTTAATAGAATTTGAGTTGAGAAGGGATGAACAATATGAGAGAGTCCTAAAGGTATCTTATTTCGAATCATACCCTAAGACTTTGGCCAGGCAGTCACACAGATCCGGGAGTCCTCGTATTCCGACTAGCGGTGCGGAGGAAAATATTGTCATTCCCCAGTCATGATCCTTTTCTAGACACCTCTATCTTACGGATAATCCTCTAATAACTCCCTTGGGTTCTATAGAATTTGTAAAATTTAATAATTATTAAATATTAAGTGAGGAACCTATGCTCTGATACCAATTGTAACGACCCCGCCTCCCGATAACCCCCAATTAAGGGAGACCCGAAGGTCAGAGCCATTATTCGATTAACATGATCAAAGGTTCGACAAATAATCAATAACAATTAATAAACTTTACCAACTAAACTGAAAACTGGTATAAAATAAAACTTTTCTTACCTTGGAAAAACTGGGATTTCTAAACTTCTATCCATGAAGATGCTAAACTAACTTATCCTCCTATGCACGTTATTTCTCAGTTAATTCCACATCTATCACTTTATTGTTTGTTCTTTTCATTTGTACCTAAAACGCTGACAAACAAAACGTCGGTCAGCAAGGAGCTGGTATGTGGGGGAAACAATAATCATGCAATTACAATAACAAATTAATCAGCCAATTATCATTTAACAGCCAAGATTATATTTTAAACCATACTACTCAATCCTTTCCTATCCCCTATCTCTGTGTTGTCCCTGCAGTGGACTGAGATACTACCTCTCTCTAGGTAGATCCTTATTAAACCCCGCATGATCCTACCTAACAGGTAGATCAACATCTAGGGTTGAGTCACATGGCACTACCCATAGGTAGTCCAATCTCTAACTCAATGTGACTTGATGGACCTACCCCATTGGTAGCCATTTACTAAGTCATCCAATGACCTGATGGGCCTACCCCATTGGTAGCCATTTACTAGGTCAAACCATTAAGCTACAGAGGGGACTAGGATCTGAGCTAGTAGGCATATCTCTTATGTGATAGTCATATTCACATTATACTTTGCATAAATTAAATACATCCAACAATTTAATTCAAGCCACGATGGAAACATCGATAAAATCCCGAAAAACTAATTCGGGTAGTCATAAGCGTAACCACATACCTGATCCAGAGCAACTTGATTGTCTGAGCAATAAGGATAAAGAACAAGCAACAATCAATCAACCATACCCTGAAATTAATGCATGCATCCAAGTGTTATAGTTTATCCAGAACATTCTAAAACTAGACTTGGATTCCATCTTAAGCTTTCTAGGCCACTTTAGGGTTTTATTAGGGTTTTAGCCTCCATAATACTTTTATCACATTTAATGCCCTCTTATTTCACAAACCCTAATTTCAACATCATAGGCACAGTTAAAGTCCATTATTTCTCTTTTATACTAAAACTACCGTCTTTATCTCTTTTAAGATTCTTCAAGATCATTAGACTCAATTACCACCTTTAGTTTCCTTTGAATTGATAATTCCTACTTCATCATGATTTAATTCATAATTGTATTCCATTTACTATTAATTCCTCATTTATCCATTAGAAAACCCTAATCACCAACTTGAGGGTATTATATCATGAAAACATAGTTCTATAATTATATTTTCAAATTTAACCCATTAGAACCTATATTCTCTCAAATTAGGGTTTCTAAACATAATTATGTGCATAAACCCTAAAGCAAGCATTAAACTACCTTTTTCAAAATTAACTCTCCCTTTTATTCTTAATAGGATAGTATTTCTTAGAATTAGGGTTCCAAACCAAATTAACCCAAAAGAGTTATTAATTCTGAGTTTCATATCAAATTAGGGTTTCACCATAATTTAATACAACAAAGGTGATAACTTTGGGTGATTTTTAAATTGAAAACAATATCAGGTTTCAATTATATTTTTATTGGCTTCTTCACATTTTTCTGATTAACTTTCATGTATAACTTATTTTCATCCGAGTTTTCTAGCAAATTCTATGAATTTTGCAAAAAGTAATACCTTTGGGCCAATCGTGGCCTGCCACGTCAGCGCCTTCACTTGCTAAAACGATCATTTTCCCTTCTCACGGGGATCCTTCCTTGGATCTGATTGATTGGCAGCCTGATAACCCGCTCCCCACGTCGTCTTCTTCGCGTGGACGAGGAGCCTGTCTCCCCTGTTTGCTCTGTAAAACAGAGGAACGGTGTGGTCGTTCTTCCTTCTCGGCCCGCCCACCACGGATGGCCAGAAATCGTCGCCCTCCTCCGCCCGAATCTGCTGAAGGTAGATGGGGCCTCAATCACCCCGAGGTCATGCGGACCTGGGCACCTAGCTCCCGCCCCTTCAACATGTTCATGGAGACGGTGGGCGCAAAGGGTCGCACCTCCAGAAGCAATTGAAAGAGCAAACCCCTCGCGGAGTTTGGCCGAACTCAATGGGGGCTTTTTCTGTTTCGTTGGGGTCCAATGCCCCCCCTATTTATATAGGCAGGTCGACGAAGAGATCCCAATCAGATTTGGGCGTTTTACTTGGCATCCACGAAACCTATCAAGACCTGGTTTTCCTAGTTTCAGATTCTTCTCCTGAATCCACTGGACAAATTGCCATAATGAATTGCCCATTGTTTTGCAAGATATCCGTTTAGGAAAAACTACCTTCTCGGCCTATTGTTTCCTTATCCGACTGAGGAAGGTGACGATACAGCCTCTGTTGGATCTGAATCCACTGGCTGTGATGTTACGCATTATAGATCAAAAGGAAATTAAAATCGTGACAAAATACTTTCTATTTGTAACGCCCGGGCGCACTGCCCTAGGCTCTAGTAGAGTTTCAAGAATGACGACTGGCCCCACAGACCACCACTAGCCTTAACTGCATGCTTTTGTCCACTCACACGCAAGCCAAGATCAACTTCCCGACTGGTCACCCATCCTAGTACTACTCCAAGCTGAGCACGCTTAACTATGGAGTTCTTTAGAGATGGGCTCCCGGAAAAGGAGGTGCACCTTGGTGATATGGGTAGTCCAATCATTCCTTTTTAGATCATGTTATCTGAGGCCTCAAATCCTGGGATGTTACAATCTCCCCCACTTAGACTCTTGACGTCCTCGTCAAGGCTCAACTATAAGGCCTCATAATCTCTTCCCCATTTCAGTGCAGACCTACAATGACCCATGGACACCCAGCTCCCGATCACGGAATACCAGCACAAGGGTGGCTACGTCAACCATGGACGGCCCTTTCCTACATGCCTGGACCGCACGGCTCAAGACTGGCATGCCATGCCCATGTGGGCCCCACCTACTGGAGGGGAATTGGCTCTGATATCATTTGTAATGCCCGGGCACACTGCCCTAGGCTCTAGTAGAGTTTCAAGAATGACGACTGGCCCCACAGATCACCACTAGCCTTAACTGCATGCTTTTGTCCACTCACACGCAAGCCAAGATCAACTTCCCGACTGGTCACACATCCTAGTACTACTCCAAGATCAACTAGGGAGTGGCTCCCCTCTAGGATCTCACTCCTTACAACTGCTAAAAAGATAGTACAATAAGCAGCATGCATCATATTCAATAGGATAATACTCCAATCAATTAAAAAATTGACTAAACCATGAATACTAAAATCATCATGGATGTGTCTCTTAATTAGATTGGGGGTATTTTTGACAATGCAATTGATATGGGCCCCATTCTAGATATGCTCTAAGAAATTTATCCCTTTGATCATTGGGTATTCCCATATTGGAGGTCATACACCTAGAAACCAATTTAACAAATCAGTACAAGTTTTTTAGACTCAATTCACTGAGTTTTAAGAAATGGTTGATCTTTTGTTTATGTTCCTTTGGAATCTTATTGGTTCTTAGGATGAAATTGCTCTATGGAAATTGTGCTATTTTCCCCATAGTAACATCCTTTGTACAAAACATGTATTGTCTTATTCATATACATTATGCCTTCTAAAACCTACCTAAAATACATATTGATAGACTAGCTTAAATGGTTTTTGCAAAATGTGTAGTTCTGATGACATAAATAATTAACAATTATAGTAACTAAGTAAATACACAACTTGTATAGAAGTAAAATATCTTTCAAATGTATTGTCTTATCACTTTTTAAACAATGGATATATGACAGATAAGATGAAGGGATAACTCTAAAAATAAATATATAGGTTGTAACTGTGGCATTTGCTAATCGTAATTATTATATAAAAGTATATGTGTATTATATGGTCTTAATTATCTAAGTAAATGACAACTCGTTGAAGGAAGTGATAGGGATAATTAAATATAGTCATTGGAATGTTGAGGAATTAAAATGTCGTTGATATTATGACTTGCAAGAATATTTGGTCAATACAAAATGTGTAGACTATGGAGTATGAGAAAATTCAACCAACATCTTGTGTATAACATAGGAAAAGATCCAATTTTTTGTGTCTTTTATATGACTCAAATTGCATGCACCAGAATGGTACACTATATCAACAAAACTATGGAGCTTCTTGACATGATCGTTACTATGGCATTATTGTCGTCTTCATTTTGTATCTTTCTACGTGCAGTGGCAAAACTTGGGGGCAGTAGGGGCCATGCCCCCCACCCAAAAATGATAAAAAAAATACAAAATATGTTGATGTTTGAGTTCAACGTTTCAAGTAAGTTATTATAGGTGTTTAATTCAATTAGAAAGTTGCACAGCCAAGTTGGTAACAGCGCAAGCTCTCTTTATCACCCACCTAGGTTCCAATCCGACCCTAGACATGTTTAAATTTTGTCAAATTTGAGTGTTTAGCTACAGTCCTTTATATTATAATCTATTCTCCGCATAAATTTTTCAACCTTCCATTACAAGTAGAGAAAGACTTTACATGAATGCCTTTACAGAAGTCCTGGCAACAAACTGGGCTGCCAGTCCTTTCTGAATGGCAAAACTTATGGACCTAAATATAAAATTATTAGATGCAGACGGCGAGATCATAAGGTTCCTATTGATAATGTTCTGGAGTGTTAGTTGCTTGTTTTATCCAACATGGGTTTGAGTATTGTTGTTAACAAGTTAAAATTTTGAACGTCTTTTTACATAAAACTCCTATTTCTTCATATTTTGTGATAAACTCTTTAGAAATTAAGTAGTTTGATAAGTAACTCACTAGTACATGTTTAAATTTTGTCAAATTTTGAGTGTTTAGCTACAGTCCTTTATATTATAATCTATTCTCCGCATAAATAATCACCAATCGTGTGTAGAGGATTGGTGGTAGTGTTAGTTGCTTGTTTTATCCAACATGGGTTTGATTATTATTGTTAACAAGTTAAAATTTTGAACGTATTTTTACATAAAACTCCTATTTCTTCATATTTTGTGATAAACTCTTTAGAAATTAAGTAGTTTGATAAGTAACTCACTAGTACAGTTTTCTAGCTTTTTTTTTACTAACAATTGTGAAGAAATGTCTCTATTTTCTTGTAGATCTTGTCAAATTTCAAGTGTTCTGCTATAGCTCTTTATATTATAATCTATTCGCTGCATGAATAATCACCAATCCAGTGTAGTTGGTTTGGTGGTACTGTTAGTTTCTTTGTTATCCAATCTGGGTTCGAGTCTTGTTGTTGACAAGTTAAAATGAAAATGTCTTTTTACATAATACTCCTATTTCTTCATATTTTGTGATAAAGTTTTTAGAAATGAAGTAATCTGGTCAACAACTCACTAGCACAATTTTCTAGATATTTTTCACTAACAATTGTGAAGAAATCTCTCTATTTTCTTACAAAATAGTGTTGACCTAGGTGTCGCACATTGCCCATATTTTGATAATGACTTAACCATTCCATTCATATGTATCTAACAAATCTATTTGAGATTGTTTCAGACATTAGGTACAAGAAAAGAATCACATTCAACTCAAAAGCTACTCATCCAGCACATGCAAAACATGTGACTTTTAACCGTTTTGTGAAATAGCCCTTATTGGCTTAGAACAATTGATGTAATCACTTATACTCATGTTTTGCATTGTAACTAAGATGGATAAAATTATTGGGACTCAAAAATCCATCATTTGTACAGTTTTACGAAAATTCCAAAATACCCATAACAGGGATTTTGTCAGCCGAATTCCAAACTCGGCCGATCCATATATTCTAGAATTTTTGTGGCAATCGGCCGAGTTACAAACTCAGCTGATTCCTGTTCGGTCGAGTTTCTAAGCTAGGAAACTCGGCCGATCCACTGATCGGTCCAAGATGAAAGTCGACCGATCGGCCGAGTTTCTCCAAGGGAACTCGGCCGATAGTCTAGCTTTCAGCCTTGTCTTTTAGTGGTTCGGCCGAATTACCTTTATATAAACTCGGTCGATCAGACTGTACTGGAATGCAGAAAAAGCAATTTCAACCGTTGGAGGAGTAGGTGGAACTCAAAATAGATCCGTTGCAAGTTGTAAAACGGCTATTTTGTGCCCCTTATCTCTCCCAACCTTAAAGGGACACCCTCAACTATAAATAGGACCTCTTGGACTTCATTCCAAGGTTGCTCATTCACATATGCTTGGTCCTAGCCTTAGTTGAGTGGTTTCTAATCCTTTGAGCCCCTTTCTCTCTCTACCTTCAAAGCAAATTCGTGAGTATGAGTGAGTTAGGTTCCCATGTATGAGAGCTATCATTTGTAATGTTGTAAAGCTCTCCTTTCTACTTCTCCCATCTCCATTCCCTATGAAGATTGCTTGAAGATTCTTCTCCGAGTGAAAGAGAAGAAGGTTGTTGTTCTTCCCCGAGTGAAGGAGAAGAAGGCTAGCTGCTCCAGGCCTCCGAGTGAAGGAGGAAGGTGCTAAAGCTCTCCAAGAGAAGGAGAGGTGCAAGGCAAAGCTCAAGCAAGATGGGTAATTCCTGCAAGGCCGAAGACTAGAGCAAGAGTGGGTAAGTCCTTTGAAGAAGGCTGAAGACTACTTGCTTGGTGGGTAAGTCCTTGGTGAGGTAGAAGATCTTGGCTTGATTTATAAGTCCTTGGATGGTTGGTTGTTGTAGCTTGTAATCTTATTGTGTGATATATATAAGAGAACTAAGTTACAAATCCTAGAGTCTAACCAACTCTAGGTAGTGGACTGACATTGCTCCTAAGTTTAGGACATGGAACCACTCTAAACCACCTGTCCAAGTGCATGCTATTCCTTATCTCTTATCCTTGCTTTGTATGCTAGTTTAGGACATCAAATTGCTGTTTTGGTTTAAGTTCTGCACTTAATATAATTTGGTGGTCTAATCAATTTTGTGAAGTTTGTGAAGCTCTATTCAACCCCCCCCCTTCTAGAGCCCATTGATCCAACAAGTGGTATCAGAGCAGGTCTTCTCCAAGCTACTTCAACAAGTAGGAGAAGATGGGCGATTCGGCTCTTGGGTCACTCAATCTTGAAAGAAGCTTCTCCATAAGACCCCCGGTCTTCGACGGCACAAACTTCCTATATTGGAAGAGAAGGATGCAATTCTACATCCAAGGGGTGAGCTACGAGATGTGGAAGATAGTCCATCTCAAGTATGAAGAGCCAAAGGGGAACATCACCACATGGACGGAAGATGAGATGAAGCGTGCTCAACTAAATGCTAAAGTCGTGAGCATCATCTGCGCCGCCCTTACACCATCGGAGTTCAACCGCATCTCTTCTTGGGACACGGCGCATGAGATTTGGCACAAGTTGTGTGTCACCTATGAAGGGACGGAGCAAGTCAAGGAGGCCAAAGTCTATATGCTTGGTGGCCTACTTGAGAACTTCAAGATGGGGAAGAATGAAAGAGTTGCGGACATGTACACAAGGTTAAATGTCATCTTGAATAGCCTTGCAGCCCTTGGGAGTGTCATGGATAGAGGTACAATCAATGCCAAGATCTTGAGATCTCTTCCAAAGAGATGGGAGCCAAAGGTCACTTCAATTGAAGAAGTCTACAAGTTGAGCGAGTTGTCAACTGAGGAGCTGGTTGGTAACCTCCAAGCACATGAACCTAGGCTCGACAAGCAAGAGGAAGAGGAGAAAAGAGAAGAGAAGGAATCAAAGAAGATGAAGGACACAGCCTTCAAAGCCCAAGTTGAAGAAATGGTCCGGCAACAACAACTTGCCATGAAGTCTCCCTGCCCTTCCTCAAGTGAAGATGAAGGTGCAAATGATCATGAAGCCAACTACTCAAAAGGAAGACACTTCAAGAGCAAGCCCTCCTCCTCAACTCCTAGGTGCTACGAGTGTGGTCAAAAAGGCCACTACAAGAGTGACTGCCCAAAGGACAAGAAGGGCTATCATAAGAGCAGCCACAAGAAGGATGACAAATACAAAAGAGAAGCCAAGTACAAGAAGAAGGACAAGAAGGAGAGACGATCCAAATATGCAGCTCATGCGGCATGAGAGGAGTCTTCTACTTCAAGTTCCTCAAGCTCCGAGGATGGAGAATGTCATCTTGCCCTCATGGCATCTACTAGTGAAGAAGTAATTGAGGTAAGTGAGGTAAGCAAGGTAAGTGATGAAAATTTACTTGAGTTATCTAAGGAAACTCTCATTGAAATGCTTAATGAATGTCAATCATCTTTTGCTAAATGTAAAGCTAAAAGGAAAAGATTAGGAAAGATAGTTGATGATCTTTATGCCAAGATTGATATTCTTGATAAAAATGAGAAATTACATCTTGATAGCATAGATTCCTTGCAAGGGCAATTTCTTGACCTTGAAATTCAATATAATGGAGTAGAGGTTGAGAATGGTACTTATCTTAAAACTATTGAAAATCTTAAGATAGAGAACCAAAATTGCCTAGATGAGCTAGATGTTCTAAAAACTGAAAATGTTGAACTTAAGCTTATTGATGATGCTAGGAGAGATGAAGTTTACTCTTATCAAAGAGAAATTGTTGTTCTTAAATCTGAAAATGCTAAATTGCTTGCTCAAACAAATGATTTATCTTCTAGACCTATCTTGCCTAGAAATGAAGTTGCTAACTTAACTCTAGAAAAAGACTCTCTTCTTACTAAAGCCCTCTGCCTTGAGGCCGACCTTTTGCATACTAGAGAAGATCTTGCTAGTTTATCTACTACCGTTATAAATCTTAGTGATGATAATGCTAAATTAAGATCTACTTTGCAAAGGTTTCTTTCGGGTAAGAAATCCCTAAATGATGTTCTAGAGCACTCTACCAAACAAGTTGGTACTAGTGGTCTAGGATATAATGAGACTACTCCAAAAGGTAAGAAGAAGAAGAATGGTAAGAAAAAGAGTGTGGAACCTCCAATTTTCAATGGAGAGTCTTCCGGCTCTAAAAACCCCATGGTATGTATTCATTGCAAATGTGATGATCATTATTCTACCTATTGTCCTTACAAGCCCAAGGGGACCAACCCAAAGATGAAATGGGTCCCCAAGCTAACCCCGGACCCCAAAGTTTGAGTTGGGTTCCGACATCCTCTTTTCTTGCAGGTTAAAAAGAAATGGATTGTTGATAGTGGCTGCTCTAAGCATATGATTGGAGAAATCAGCCATTTCAACAAGTTTGTGAAAAAGAAAGGAGGATCGGTAACCTTTAGGGACAACAAGAAGGGTAAGGTTATAGGTGAGGGTGATGTAGGCAATGAATTGTGCATTAAAAATGTATTTCTTGTTGATGGCCTACATCACAATTTAATTAGTGTTAGCCAATTATGTGATAATGGTTATCTTGTGCTATTTACTTCTTTAGAATGCTTGCTTCTAGATTCCCTGTCCTACAATTTTATATATAAGGGAACTAGAAATGGTAATCTCTATGTGATTGTTCTCGATGCTCTTAAGCCCATACTAAATAGATGCTTAGTTGTGGATAAAAACGATCTTTCGCTTTGGCATCGTCGTTTGGGTCATGTGAACTTGCATCAAATGAAGAAACTGAACAAAAAGGACTTGGTTCGAGGACTTCCTAAATTTGATTTTGAAAAGGATGAGGAATGTCAACCTTGTACACAAGGGAAACAAACCAAATCCTCCTTCAAATCCAAAGGATTCATGAGTACCAAGAGAGTTCTTGAGCTTCTTCATATTGATCTTTTCGGACCAATGAGAACACAAACGCTTCGTGGCTCCAAGTATTGTCTTGTTATTGTTGATGATTTTTCTAGATATACTTGGACTTTCTTTCTCGTTTCTAAAAGCGATACACTTGATGTTTTCTCGAGCTTTTGTAAACGAGTTGAAAACGAAGCTTCTTGCCATGTTGTTTCTATCCGTAGTGATCATGGGGGAGAGTTTGAAAATGATCTTTTTGAATGTTTTTGTGAAAAATCGGGTTATTCGCACAACTTCTCTTCTCCTCGCACACCTCAACAAAATGGAGTTGTTGAGAGGAAGAATAGATCGCTACAAGAGATGGCTAGGACCATGCTTCTTGAGTATGATACTCCTAAAAAGTTTTGGGCTGAAGCCGTTAGCACGTCATGTTTTGTGCAAAACTGAGTTTTCACACATCCGACTTTTAAGAAAACCCCCTATGAACTATGGCGTGGTAGGAAGCCGTCTATTGATTTCTTTCATGTTTTTGGATGTCCTTGTTTTGTTTTAAACACCAAGGATTCTCTCGACAAGTTTGATCCGAAATCATACAAGGCTTTCTTCCTAGGCTATAGCACTACTAGCAGGGCATTTAGAGTATTTAACATTGAACTATCTAAAATTGAAGAATCTATAAATGTTAAATTTATTGAAACTAACCCTGTTAGTAGCAAGCATATTGGTGATGATGATGTTGCAGATGAAATCATTCCTATCTTAAAAGATCTCAACATCAAAGACAAAGGTAAGCAGGTTGAAGAAGAAGAAAAAGAAGAAGAAAAAAAGGATCCCACTCCCCGCTTTGCAAAGAATCACCCCAAGGAGTTGATCATTGGCAATCCGTTTGAGAGAGTGAGGACACGAGCTGCTCACAACAAAGAACAAGCAGCTAGTGCCTTCATCTCCCAACTAGAGCCAAAGAACATCAAAGAGGCCCTTGGTGATGATGAGTGGATCCTTGCCATGCAAGAAGAGCTTGAGCAATTTGAGAAGAACCGTGTGTGGACCTTAGTGTCAAGACCAAATGATAGAAAGATCATTGGCACCAAATGGGTCTACCTCAACAAGCTTGATGAGCAAGGAAAAGTGGTAAGGAACAAAGCAAGGTTAGTAGCACAAGGTTACAATCAACAAGAAGGTATTGATTTTGATGAAACCTATGCTCCTGTTGCTAGATTAGAATCTATCCGTATGCTACTTGCTTTTGCTAGTTATAAAAATTTCTTACTTTATCAAATGGATGTTAAAAGTGCATTTTTAAATGGTACAATCGAGGAGGAAGTATATGTTGCTCAACCTCCAGGCTTTGAAAATGATAAGTTACCCAATCATGTATATTTCTTGCAAAAAGCTCTCTACGGACTCAAACAAGCACCTCGAGCTTGGTATGAGAAACTAAAGAACTTTTTGTTAGATAACGGGTATATCATGGGCAAAGTTGATTGTACTTTATTTCTAAAACACACTTCTACCCATTTTCTCATAATTCAAATATATGTTGATGATATTATATTTGGCGGAACTGACCTTGATCTTTGCAAGGAGTTTAGCTCTCTTATGCAGAGTGAATTTGAAATGAGCATGATGGGTGAGCTGACCTTCTTCCTCGGCTTTCAAATCAAACAAAAAAAGGAAGGAAACTTCATCAACCAAGGCAAATACACAACTGAACTACTCAAACGCTTTGGGATGGAGAACATGAAGCCGATGGATACACCCATGTCAAACACCGCAAAACTCGACAAGGATGAAGAAGGTGAAAAGGTAGATGAGAAGCTCTATAGAGGTATGATCGGAAGTTTACTTTATTTAACTGCCTCTAGACCTGATATAATGTTTAGTGTTGGCTTGTGTGCTCGCTTTCAATCAAGCCCTAGGAAATCACATCTTATTGCTGTCAAGAGGATTTTGAGGTACTTAGCCAAAACTCCAAATTTTGGACTATGGTACCCTAAGTCAAGGGACTTTACTCTTGTGGCATATAGTGATGCTGACTACGCAGGTTGCTTGATTGATAGAAAGTGCACAAGTGGCACTTGCTTCCTCTTGGGACCATGCTTGGTGTCTTGGTTCTCCAAGAAACAGAGCACAGTGGCATTATCAACTACCGAAGCTGAGTACATTGCAGCCGGAAGTTGTTGTGCCCAGGTCCTATGGATGAAGCAAATGCTCCAAGACTTCAACATTCATTTTGATGCTTCTCCTATTTACTGTGATAATACTAGTGCAATCAACCTTTCTTACAATCTGATATTGCATAGTAGAGCTAAACACATAGAAGTTCGCCATCATTTTCTCCGTGACCACATTGTCAAAAAGGATATTTATATCACACATGTGGATACGGAAAATCAGTTGGCCGATATTTTCATTAAACCACTTGCTAGAGAACAATTTAATTTTATTAGATCAAAATTGCTCATAATTTCTCTTGATGATATTGAATTGCTCTCTAATTAGTTGGTTACATCTTATATGTGTTGCTCTTGCTTTAAATGCTTTGATTGCTCAAGATGCTTGTTTTAGCTAAAATTTCTTCTAGTTCTGTCTCTTTTTCGGGCTTTTTCTCGCAAATCGGGTTTTAATCGACAAATAGTACCCTATGATGATGGGAATGTGCCTAAATATCCTTAATATACAAACTAGACCAAAAAGAATTTTTGCATTAGGTCATTTGAGATTAGGGCTAGATTTTCAGCTTTTCCTTCTTCAGGGTTTTGGTCGGCCGAGTTTCAAACTCGACCGATCGGTCGGGCTTCAGGGTGCCTGTGCGCTCGATCGGCCAAGTTTCCATTTCCCAAACTCAACCGATCGGCGGCAGACTAGTTTTATATATATAGGAATCGGCCAACTTTCTCCCTCTCAACTAGAGAAAATTCGACCGAACCCTAGCTCTAGCACCCGCCCCTCTCTAACCCTGGCCCTTTCTCACCTCGTTCCAGCTGTTTCTACCTCCGATCGACCTTGCTTCTTCGTTCTTGTTGTTCTCGGGGCTACGTCTGCCTAGTTTCTCCACGAGCTCGGCTCTCTTTCCTCCCTCTCGTCTCCATGAGGTCCCAACGACGGAAGAGAGTTGTCCCTTCCCCTGCTCAGGCGACCCCTCTTGCTCCAAGGTATATTGTGTTCGAAAATCTCTCTTTTGTTGATCAAGCTGTTGTTCCTAGATATCAAGAGCTCCTCCCTCGCACTCCTTTTCCTTTTCGAGCTCTCCATCAACCTAACAGCTTTCACCCTGACCTTTATGAAGCTTGTCAAATCCTTCGAACTCATCACCTTGATCCGTTTTGCATAGAAGATGCTCGCTTCCACAATTTGAAATCTAGTTCCAAAGCTGTCCGAGAGTTCTACGCCAATCTGCGTTGGAACTATGACACTTTGGTCCCATCTGTGGACACTTCTATTGTGTTGACGTCCATGATTGTCGGTCAACCTTTCCATATCACCGAGCGTTCTTTCAATCTTTATCTTCATGGTAATGTCGGTACGGCATCATGGATCGCTGACTATCCTCAATATCTTGATCTTCTCTACCCTGATGACGTGTATAAGGCAATTGAGGTTGACTTGACTGATATCCATAAATTTCTCAAGCGGCCCAACTTTCCCTACACGAAAAGGGGTACTCTGCCTTCCTCTGCTCTTTCTGCTCCTCGCCGCGTCCTGGCCTTTATCTTGAGCTGCAATGTCCATCCTAAGAAAAATCAGACGGGCATTGCTGAGAAAACGGCTTTTATGATGTATATTTTGCTGAAGCATCAAGGAGTCAAATGGGCACGTTATATCCTCCATCACATGACATGCTTTGACTCTGGAAAGAACACAAAGGGCGCTCATCTTCCCTATCCTGCCCTCATTTGTGGTCTTTTCCAACATGCCACTGGTAAATCCCTTTTTGCCGATCTCCTCTACCGACCTGATCGCAAAGGTGTTTATATCAGTGAGACCACTCTCCTGAAGAGTGTTCCTACCCCCGGTGCATCATCTTCCTCTCAGGCACCTCCACCATCCTCAGATGCACCTCCACCATCCTCAGCCGCACCCCCTCCACCTGAGCCTTCCTTTCAGCCTCCTCCTCAGCCTGCCTTTGCTGACTTTCATGTTTCATATGAGGCCCTTATGGGGTATCTCATGCACCAGCAAGAGTAAAACATGCAGGTCCAGCAACACCTTCATCAGGACCTTTGCCATATCATGTCCTCCATGCATATATCTTGCCCTCAGCCTTATCCCACCTACCAGCCATATCCCGGTGGTGACTATGCTTCTTATGCGTATAGTCAGTTTTACCCTGCTCCACCCTTTTCTGCTTCCGCTGAGCCCTCTGCAGGTGGACACCTTTCCCCGGTTTTGGCGCTTCCTGGTGGTCGTCTGTCTGAGATTCTGGCCCAGTATACCTCTTCTGCTCCTCCCCTTGAGGTTGCCTATGAGTTACATGCTCTAGGCATGTCTTGGTCCGAGCAGAGTGCTAGGTGGCCCGGGCGAGCTTCTGGTCCTCCAGATGAGGATATGCCTGACCAGGAGGATGTTGAGACTGATGCTGATGAAGACAATGAGGCTACTACGACTGATGCTGATGACGAGGATGATGACAACGATGTTGATCATGCTGACGAGGCTACACAGGCTGCTGCTCCTCCTTCTGACGACGGAGATGAGGACTACCGGCCAGATGAGGATATCGATGCTGCTGTTGATGACATAGACATAGAGTAGTTATCTTAGTGGGCTGATGTATCTAGTTTTAGTCTTAGATGACCATGTTGTATCTCTTTGGACTATGTTTGCACTATATACATTAGGCACATCATCTGAGTTGTACTATTTCTACTCTATGCTTTCCGTGTAGTCTTGTTTTATGTTTTATGGGAATGCTTTGTTTGGTATATCTTTCAGTGTTTTCCATATTTTGATTATGACATGCTTTAGTTGTTTATCTTGGTTTTCCTCTATCTCTGTGAGCTTACTGTGATTGATTGAGTGTTTTTGTTTTTCTTTGGAGAAGACCTTGCTTTTATGCTCTTCTACCCCCTGCCTTTTTGAGATGACAAAGGGGGAGAAAAATCTCAATCATATTGAATTTATTGCTTGTATGGTTCTTTTCTTGTCTATTAACTGAAATGCATCTAGACTTGCTTAGAATCATATAGTATACATATGTGCTTTGGTTGCTTGTTTTTTTAACTAACCATGCAGGCATGAGTAAGCATGAATTGAGGGGGAGCACTACAAATTGATCATCTTTGCATCCCCTTGCAATTCCCTAAGAAAAGGTATAATTTTCACATTCTTTTCAATATGTTGAGGAATGGTTTGTCATTGTCAAAAAGGGGGAGAATGTTGACCTAGGTGTCGCACATTGCCCATATTTTGATAATGACTTAACCATTCCATTCATATGTATCTAACAAATCTATTTGAGATTGTTTCAGACATTAGGTACAAGAAAAGAATCACATTCAACTCAAAAGCTACTCATCCAGCACATGCAAAACATGTGACTTTTAACCGTTTTGTGAAATAGCCCTTATTGGCTTAGAACAATTGATGTAATCACTTATACTCATGTTTTGCATTGTAACTAAGATGGATAAAATTATTGGGACTCAAAAATCCATCATTTGTACAGTTTTACGAAAATTCCAAAATACCCATAACAGAGATTTTGTCGGCCGAATTCCAAACTCGGCCGATCCATATATTCTGGAATTTTTGTGGCAATCGGCCGAGTTACAAACTCAGCCGATTCCTGTTCGGTCGAGTTTCTAAGCTAGGAAACTCGGCCGATCCATTGATCGGTCCAAGATGAAAGTCGACCGATCGGCCGAGTTTCTCCAAGGGAACTCGGCCGACAGTCTAGCTTTCAGCCTTGTCTTTTAGTGGTTCGGCCGAATTACCTTCATATAAACTCGGCCGATCAAACTATACTAGAATGCAGAAAAAGCAATTCCAACCGTTGGAGGAGTAGGTGGAATTCAAAATAGATCTGTTGCAAGTTGTAAAACGGCTATTTTGTGCCCCTTATCTCTCCCAACCTCAAAGGGACACCCTCAACTATAAATAGGACCTCTTGGACTTCATTCCAAGGTTGCTCATTCACATATGCTTGGTCCTAGCCTTAGTTGAGTGGTTTCTAATCCTTTGAGCCCCTTTCTCTCTCTACCTTCAAAGCAAATTTGTGAGTATGAGTGAGTTAGGTTCCCATGTATGAGAGCTATCATTTGTAATGTTGTAAAGCTCTCCTTTCTACTTCTCCCATCTCCATTCCCTATGAAGATTGCTTGAAGATTCTTCTCCGAGTGAAAGAGAAGAAGGTTGCTGTTCTTCCCCGAGTGAAGGAGAAGAAGGCTAGCTGCTCCAGGCCTCCGAGTGAAGGAGGAAGGTGCTAAAGCTCTCCAAGAGAAGGAGAGGTGCAAGGCAAAGCTCAAGCAAGATGGGTAATTCCTGCAAGGCCGAAGACTAGAGCAAGAGTGGGTAAGTCCTTTGAAGAATGTTGAAGACTACTTGCTTGGTGGGTAAGTCCTTGGTGAGGTAGAATATCTTGGCTTGATTTATAAGTCCTTGGATGGTTGGTTGTTGTAGCTTGTAATCTTATTGTGTGATATATATAAGAGAACCAAGTTACAAATCCTAGAGTCTAACCAACTCTAGGTAGTGGACTGACATTGCTCCTAAGTTTAGGACATGGAACCACTCTAAACCACCTGTCCAAGTGCATGCTATTCCTTGTCTCTTATCCTTGCTTTGTATGCTAGTTTAGGACATCAAATTGCTGTTTTGGTTTAAGTTCTTCACTTAATATAATTTGGTGGTCTAATCAATTTTGTGAAGTTTGTGAAGCTCTATTCAACCCCCCCCCTTCTAGAGCCCATTGATCCAACAAATAGAAGTAAATATTGTCATTTTTTTTCAAAATAGATAAAATTTGACAATTCAAAGACTCAAAGTGGAGTCAAATAATTCTAGAAAAAAAATTATGTACTTTATTCCTACCATTATTTTATACTTTGTATCCAATAGCATTTTTGGAAAGTGTAGTTTGCTATTGTGCAACTTATTCCTTCTTTTGTCATCGGTAGTGGAAATTTCTCTTTTAAAACTCTTGAATAAGCCACTTGCATAGGAAAGATAATGGTGTAAATGACATATATATGATAAATTTATAATCTATATCGACTAGTCATTATATGATATATATTATACAATGATTCAGTTCAAGAATTATAGTCAGATCGTGTATCTTTTTTCTTTTCTAGTGACTTGGTGAAATCTTTATGTTATAGAGGAATGGATAAAATTTTAGAATTCGCATGACAACAACTTCACAAAAAATGGATTGTTTAAAAAAATGAAATTAGATTATTATCCATCAAGAGGAAACAATAACATGCTTGTGAAGTTTTACATAAACAGATGGAGCATGTTACAAATACCTCATTTAATTGTATTATTTTTATGATCAAGTTTTTATTTTTTACAATAAAACATTAGTGATGATTTTCCAACTGAACTCCTCATTTATATAAATAAACATGCCTGACAATTGAAAATTTATATATATATATATATATATATATATATGTGTGTGTGTGTGTGTGTGTGTGTGTGTGTGTGTGTTGTGTGTGTGGAAGCTTTTTTGAACTAAATTATAGAATTACATATTTATGCAAAGCCTCATTATGCTATGTGGTATATTATTGCTTATGTGAACATGACACATACATATATAGTAGGACTTCTCTCGACTTTGAAATGGAACACCGTACCTCTCATATTTCAGAATGCTTATTCTTAATATAGTCATAAAGCATACATATTGTTTTATAATTTGAAAAAAAAAGATAAAAATATATAATAATATTCAAATGTTATACTCTAAAAAAATCTGTGAAACAAAATATGTGCTTTTTGATACACTAGATACATAGACAATAAGTGAGGCATAAAATTAGGCCTGACCTGTACCAAATTTTTGTACCTCATAAATTAAAGTTACTTCGCCCCCTCCCCCCCAGCTTTCAACCCTAGTCATGTCCTAGTCTATGTGTACATACATCAATACATGACTAAAGGAAAATTTTATTTGTGTTTGATGGTGTTGAGGAGTTTGACTGTTTCCTTGAGGCTTTATTAGTGTTTCGGATTGGGGGAGTTAGTATGAAGGAGACTTATGAACTTATTTATAAGAGGGAAAATGTTAAATGCATCGATGTGGATCTCACAAAAAGAAACATTTTTGACATAAGTAGCTTTCTATGAATAGAAATAATTAGAGAAAATCATGTTAGAAACCTTTTTAGCTAAGCCTTTAAGTCAATATAACTAATCACAAAGAATCTAATTAAGAAAGTACGAACAAACTTAAGGATTCATGTGTCTAACATTCCAACAAAAGAAAGCTTTAAATGTCAAGGGGTTTCGTTCATTGAGATAATTGTTGAATCGTTTATGGTCTCAATGATAGTATATTACTAACAAATTGAAAGGAAATGCATTAAACGAGGGAAGATAAAGTGATTTATAGATCATTTATTTGGGCATATTATTTTGTATCAAGGTCATGTTAATTTCTGTTAACCATATATGTTATTTTTTCTTAAAAAACAGCCCCAATAGGGATTTATCAATGTTTGGGTCTTTTATATGCTTATGTTACACGCTCCCTAAATGACTCGTTATGTCGATAAAACTATACAGTTGATTAAAAGGATCTTTACCATAGTGTATCCTACGTCATCATTTTGTATATTTCCGCATATGCATAGATCGATACATTGTTAAAGATAAAGTTTGTTTGTGTTTGACGGTGAGTGTCGATGTGTTTGACAATTTTCTTGAAGCCTGGTCAGTGTTCATGATTTGGAGGATTTAAATAAAGGAGACTTGTGAACTAATTTGCAAGAAGGAATATCGAATGCATAGATGTCTACCTCACGAGAAAAAAAGTTATCAGAGATGCACACATTTTCACAAATAGAAAAAATTAGACCAAATGACGTTAGGAAACCTCCATGACTAAGTCTTCAAATCGATTCAACTAATCACCAAGAACCTAGTTAGGAAAATCTACCAACAAACTAAAGAAAGCAACGTCAAATACTAAACAAAAGCAATTAAACACTTTGGGGATTTTTGCATTGAGATAATCACGAACCATTTTTGTATTCCATGATATTGGATTACCAAAAAACTAGAATATAAAATAAAAGACAAAGATAAGTAAACAAGTTTTAGATATTATGGGATCATGTTAATTGTCTAACGGTATTAACTATTTGAGAAAATCTTGGGGAAGGGGGCATGCCATCAGCCCAAATAGATATCCGCTTCTTGTTTTAAAGGTGACGCCTCGTCATCACCCCATCATCATCTTCATCATCACCTAAGTCTCAAACCCAACCATATTGGGGTCGGCTACATAGATCCTTCTTTTCCAACCAGATCTATTATGGGTCATGTTCTAATCAAAATAAAATATTCAAATTCTCTCTTTATAATTTTTTTCAGATTAATTCAAGTCTGCCTTTTCTTAGTTGTGCTTGAGTCAATAGTCCTGCAAAGTTGTGTTAGTCGATTTGTGTTATACTTGTCCATACCATCTCAGCCGATCCTCGCATAGCTTATCCTCAACACTCACCACCCCCACCTTGTTCCTAATATAGTCATTTCTCTGATATACATTTCAGATGCATTCATCTTGTTGAGATGTTGTTTCTTTACTATCTAACATTCACTCCCATATAGCATAGTTGGTTGTATAACTATTATATAAAACTTACCTTTTAATCTAAGAGGGATCTTTCCGTCACGTAATAATCCATTTGCACTCCTCCATTTCAACCATCTTGTAGTGATCATGTGATAGATAACATCTTAAATATTCTCATTTATTTGAATCGTAGAACCCAAGTAACAAAATTTATCACATATTGGTACACCCACTCCGCCCGACTTGGCCCCATCATTTATAATTGTAAATTGGCTGAATTTGCAATGCATATACTCAATTTGCTCCTCTAATCATCAATCTATTTGATTCCAGTGCATTTCTTCAAAATTCAACTTTATCATTCAATCTATCTTACGTTTCTTCAATCAACATAACATCATCAACAAATAAAATACCTAGAAATATCATCATGAACATGCTTTGTCAAATAACTCGTACCAAGATCGAATAGATATGGGTTGAGTGTTAATCCTTGATGTACCCCTACTGTAATAGGAAATTTTGACATCTCTCCTCCGGGAGTCTTTACATTTGGGCTTGAGCTATATAATACATGTCTTTGATCAAGTCAATATATTGGATTGGCACACACTTTTCCTCCAAAGCCATCCATGACACTTCCATGAGTATGCAATCATAAGTCTTTTTCAAATCAATAAAAACCGTATGAATCTTCTCCATAAGTGTCCTTATCAAAAAGATGCAAGATGGCATATGTTGTTGATCTTCCTGACACGAAGCCAAATTGATTGTATGGTATCCATGTTATACATCTTAATCTTTACTCAATATCATCTCTCAAAGCTTCATAGAGTGACTCACCAACTCAATACCTCTATCTTTGTATAGCTCTAAACATTTCTTTTGGTTTTGTACATGGGGACTATGGTAATATTTCTCCACTTATCCAGCATATTCTAGGTTTTCATAATCTTTCTAAAGAAGTTCATTAACCACATATACTCATTCATCTTCATATAGTTCCAAACATCAATGAAAATATTGTCTAGTCCGCATGTATTTCTCATTTTCATCTTTTCCAAAACATTATTGACCTCAAATAATGAAACTCGTCGTGTAAATGATACATCTTCTATTCATGTCAAGCGAGCATGTTGTATTATTCACAGTGTCCCCATTAAAAGCTTATGGAAGTAGTTTCTTCATTGTTTTTTGATATCATCATCTTCTACCAACACCTATCATCTTCATTCTTTATGCATTTTACTTGACGTGTGTCTCCTCCTTTTCTTTTCTCTTATATGAGCAATTTTATATATATATCTTTTTTTCCTTCTCTTACCTCCAACTTCTTACAAAATCTCTTCAAATTCTTTATTAGTTTGATTGTATCTCTGAAAAGTTGTGTCATTTCGATATTTGAACACGCTCCTTAAATCTTCTTTAAGAAGTTTTATAGCCATATGTACTCCATCATTCCACCACCAAGTCTCCTATGGAGGCCCACACCCTTTGAACTCCCTCAATACCTCTTTAGATACTTTTGTTATGCATAAGCTCATACTATGCCACATAACATCAGACTCAATATTTCAAGTTGATGAGTTTATCATACAAATCCAATATCTTTTCTCCCTCAAGATTCCACCACTTTAGCACGCTATCTTGGTTTTTTTTTATGATTGCCTTTGTTGACTCCAAGTTCCAAGGGTGACCCCTCATCCATGTCTTAAATTCTACCACACCGCACAGATATCTACTTGCGGCAAACTCGGATCGACACATTTCTATTGTTCAATGGATCCTGGCCTTCTCACTATCTGCCTTAGCTTATAGTATAACGTTCTTATCAAAACATAACTATATAAATTTTTCACAGTTGAAACGATGTCACATTCAGGCGAGAAGCAAGGATGGCTGACGGATGAAAAGCCCACAAAAAGTTCTACGCATTGTCATCCCCGAAGTACCACCAACAGTACATTGACAAACTGAGGTCCAATAAAGATATCACGTCTACTATCGACCACAGCCGTGCAAACAATAGATACAGTATGGTTGTCAGTTAGCAAAACAAGGAGTGCTGATCAATTATTTGATAAACTTATCAATCACAGAATCGTTCACCTTTAAACAAAGTGACACTTTATTTTCCTACATAAAAAGGAAAAGAAATGGAATGATTACAAAAGGAAGCTACTGGATATATGCTCCAGCGCAGATTACATTGCTCTAAAGGGAAAGGGATGGGCAGGCTGGAATTATCTCAAAATAGATCCAGCTTCTGCTTTATGTATTTATGGGCGATCTCACATTTCCCATATTTGATGCTAGATGAATATAAATTACCATCCAAAGGAAAAGCAGAAACACGAGGGGTTGAGGGATATGAAGACGCATCTGATGCTTCCACAAAATATTGCCTTATTGAGATGAGAGGTATTGCGAGTTTGAAGCAGCAAGAAGGGATGCTCCAATTCCAGAGCCGTCGTTAGCATGCACAATAACGACTGATTTTGAAACCTCTTCTCCAAGAAGTTCAGTCAGGGAGCTTTCCAAGTATTGGCTGAATTTAGTGTAGTGCTCATACAAACCACCATCCATGGCAATTACCGTCCTCTGCGGCTCACTGGATGTCACCCTGCCCAGCTTCTTGAGGATGCCAACAATTCCAGCTGCAGCTAAGCGGGCACCTCGCTTGGCAACAATGTCACAGACCTCAACAACCAATTTTCTTGTCTTCAGGCTGGTGTGTGGTAACTAACAGCAGCATCGATACATCGAAATTAGTCAAAACTACACAACATTTCAAATGCAATAACAATCTCTACTTCTACAATTTTTATCTCTCAAGCTTGAATTTTCAAAAAGCTGCCTCCTTTTTAATACAGAAGAAGTGGTGTAGTGAATTATACAGCAACAGTGATGTATCCGTCATCAGTAGAATACTGCACATTACTAACATAAACGCAAATTATACTTGCACATTAACTAACTAAACCATATTTATGCTTCTGCTTGTTTTCAACTAGAAAGAAATAACTGGCACTTCTGTGTTTCAATCGCAAAATAGCTCAAAGCCTTAAAGTGCAAAACAGATCAAAGACGTGAAAGCTTACCCCTAGAATTTCCTTTAGTTTAGCTGCAACAATTCGGAGATCAGATGATGTATCATGATGCATTGCAGACATCTCAGGTGTCCTGCATGCAACATCAGTATACTTACTTTGATATACTGAACACATATTTATTCATACAATAGTAGAAGATTTAGTTCAACAATGATCTGTGCAACCAGATTTTACCAAATTCTTTAGAAAGATTCTACAGGTTTGTATACCTGACAAAAATAGCAACTTATGGAGCCTTTGGTTGTTTTTTTAAAACCATATAGACATAACAGCACCCCCACATATCAGAAATGATTGATATACATTATTTGCAGGAAATTGGTGACATACAGTGTTGACCTATATCTATATGTATAACAAATGCTTCAACACATGATTTATCTAAGAAATCCATTTTTCTTAACAACGTTCAAAATCTATAGCAAGTTTAAGAATGTATCTAGCATATGTAGACGTCATTAATGCCGGCACATCCTCCAAAACTGCCATAGTGCCATATAATCAGGCGCACGAGGTCAAACAGTGCCCGAATGGTTTATGACAGTCAAACAGTAGTTAACTAGAAATTATTATTATCATGAAGTAAATACCATGAGGAATGGCATGAGATTTTGCATTAATTGCTGGATAGAATCTGACTAATTTAAAAGTAATGGGGCACCTCAAAGGGAGATATGGTGGTGGAACGAAGCCCTCTTAAATTAAAAAGCAAGACTTGTAGGAGTTTACTGAAATGTCAAGGCATCACAAGTTCACAACAATCCATGGACACAAACTAGCAAAGAGGGAAGCTAAGGAGGCACCCAATGAAACCAAATATAGACTTTCACTGATATATACAAGAATTTGGATACTACATAAGGTGGAAAATATATAAGATAAAATGGCATTTTCTGTGTGTCGGGAAGGGGACGAGTCAAGTGAAATGCATCGCGAATGAAGATGGAAAGAGTGTTTTTAAAGGATGAAGACATCAAAAATTATGGAAAAACTATACCTTCAGAAACTTTTCAATGAAGATAATCTTAAAATAATGTTGGGGACTTGTCTGCCGTTGAAACATAGCTATCACATACACATACAGGTAATCAAATCAAGAGTAAGAATGCTTGGAAAAAGATGAAGGTAGGAAAGATGTGTCAATGCACAATTTTATAATGGGTGTATGGAAGAGCACCGCAAATGCTTCTAATAAAACCACCAAGCAAAGTAAATGCAAGAAGAAGATAAACAAAGGAACCAAATGAGCGAAAAAACAACACCATAGTCCACCATCATCTAAGCTTCAAGGCCCGCAAATGCTTCTAATAAGATCACCAAGCAAAGTAAATGCAAGAAGAAGAAAACACAAAGGAACCAATTGAGCGAAAAAACAACACCATAGTCCGCCATCATCTAAGCTTCAAGGCCAACCATGTTAGGGTTGGTTACATGGATCCTTCTTTTCCGATCAGTTCTGTTATGGGTCATATTATGATAAAGATCTAACGATTCACAATCTCTCCTTATAGTCTCTTCCCAACTTAATTTAGGCATGCTTCTTCTTTTATCTGTGCTCAACTCAATAAACAATATCATAGTCCCATTTACAAAAAACTAACAGAGAAATTCAAAGTTAGCACAGACTACACAAGTATCGAGCTCATAAAGTCATAAATTGCATCATGAAGCATTGTGAGCTAGGAAGCACGGACACTTCCCGGAGGATGCCGTGTCCATCTGCAATCCATGTCCAGCATGGACACCTTGGACACGCCTGGACATGTGGCGGAGATGCCTCCTGCGTGTCCACTTTGATTTTTTTTTCATTAAAGTATCGGACAGGGCTTGGACATTCCGTGGATACATCCAAGACACACCATCCCAACCCACTAAAACCTAAGCGTATGAAAAAAACCCAAACCTTCTCCAAATCCCTGCATCTTGTCCTCCACTACTCCTTGCCCCACTAGCATTAGTTAGTTAAGCTTCATCTGTTACATGCAAGCCGTTAACGCCCTTCTTTGATAACTGCAGCCCGTCAACGCCCTTTTTTAACAACTGCAGTGGCCATCATCAGCGATATCATCTCCACCAACTACTGCAACATTCAGGGACCCGCACATCACCATGAGGAAAGCAGTTGGATTCACTGCCTTCTCTTATGGTTCCATGTAACTCTTCCTCCTTTACTACCTCCCTTCTTCCTCCTTTTCTTGCTTCTTCTTGTCCCCCTCTTCTTTTTCCTACTTTAAAGCTACAATATTTGCAAAAATGCTCCTCCACCTCTTTTTCCTGCTCTATGTCTGCCTCTCCCTCATGTACTTTTTATTCTCCCCCTCTTGCTTCTCTTCTCATTGTTGCCCCTCCTCTTTTTCCTAAATGAATGTGGCAACAGCCGCAACACTGCTACCCATGCCCCTTCTCTTATATCACGTTGGTCATCCACGTCTCCTTCTACCTTCTCTTGCCACTCCTCCCTCTACTGCTCTTCTTGCTCCTCCAAGTAAAAGTGGCAGAGTATTGTCCTCCCTACGCTTACTCTCTTTCTTGCTTATGTACATCTACATCTTCCCTCTTCTCTTGCCCCTCCATCTTAAGTAGCTCTCCAATGTATTCACTTTCCTTTTCTCCCCTCTCAACCTCCAAGACACCTTCAATTAGCATTTCCTCCACCACCAGCAACAACATATTTCCTCACCTCCTCCCTTTTTTCCTCTTAATAGTACATGTTGTTTACCATTATTTCCACCAAAACTATTGTCCCCAAAGTTCTACTACTATTCATTTTTACAATCCCATATATTTTTACTGCATCAATTTATAATCAAGCATCTTAATATATGTTGAGTTAATCCATATTGTGACTTGTGGATATAATGTTATATTTTGACTGCTTATTGGATTTCATGGTGATTTCCCCTGTAGATAATCTATTTAGATCCTTTTGTGTGCTTATACATATAGCTTATTATATGTCATAATATGTTATATAAATATATATATATATATAGGTCAGGCTAGTGTACACCAATCCCATATATTTTTACTGCATCAATTTATAATCAAGCATCTTAATATATGTTGAGTTAATCCATATTGTGACTTGAGGATATAATGTTATATTTTGACTGCTTATTGGATTTCATGGTGATTTCTCCTGTGGATAATCTATTTAGATCCTTTTGTGTGCTTATACATATAGTTTATTATATGTCATAATATATATATATATATAGGTCAGGCTAGTGTACACTCGAGTGTACCAGAGGCCCCGTACACCTCAGTCATTTTTAAAGATGCAATAATTTTTTGAAAAATCTAAACCGTTGATCTTCTTAAATATCTTAAGAACATACCATATAATAAATTTTAGCTCATTTGGACACTTATAGGTCGTGCATCTAAAGGATGCAAAAATTAGGCATTTCAAATTAGTTTTGTGCATCGATTTTGTTGCCCTTGGATGAGTGACTTACACTCATCCAAATGAGCTCAAATTTTGTATGTGGCCTATTATTATTGTAACCATTAAGATCAATGGATTAGATTTTAGAAAAACATGGTCTAGATAGGCAAACACCATTGGGGTGTACAGCATAATTTGTACACTCGAGTGTATTCTAGCCTGAATACATATATGTGTGTGTGTGTGTGGAGCCAGGCTAGAATACACTCGAGTGTACAGATCGCACGCTACACTCAAGTGGTGTTTGCATATCAAGACTATTTTTTTGCAAATTTAAACCATTGATCTTCATTGTTATACTATAATTAGGCTACATGCAAAATTTTAAGCTCATTTACATTAGTATAAGTCACTCATCTGAGGGTAACAAAATCGACACAAGAAACTAATTTGAAATGCATAATTTTTGTGGTCTTCATAACATGACCTATAAATGTCCAAATGGGCTCAAATTTTATATTTGAGCTATTCACATGATGTTTAAGATCAACGAATTAGATTTAAGAAAAAAATATTGCATCATGGAAAACTACTTGAGTGTATTCTGCTCCGCATACACTCGAGTGTATTCCAGCCATGGTTGTCAAGGCGTCTAGGCGGTGGGTTTAATCTAAGGGGCGCCTAGCCCGCCTAGGCGCCTAGGCGGGCGCCTAGGCTTTTTTGGGCGTTTTTGTTTTTACTTTTTTTTTCAGTTACATATTTAAATGTTCACACACATGATACTATATGTGATAATGTATTATTTATTCATTAAATGTTATTGTAAGTCTAATTTGAATTGATAACTATAGGAGAGTCAGGGACAACAGAATTAACATGAAGAAAATGAAACAACAGTAAGAGGAAGACAAGTACGAATTGGTGAGAGAAAATGGGATAAAAAGAGCATGCAAATGGTAGAAGTTCTGTAGGAAGAAGTCAGAATAAGACAAACCAAGGGCAGTAAAAGGAGATTGAAAGAGGAAGAATCAACAAAACAAAATAAAAAACAGCAGTAGCAGGTGCTGAATTAGAAAATATAGAGGAAGGAATAGGTCAGTGAAAATAAATGGAAACATGCAAACAACAGTGGCTAAGAGAGGAGATTTAGGAGGAAGAAATCAGAAAAAGAAAATTAGATATGTAAATAGTAGTAGTAGATTTCGTAGCAGGATGTATAGGACAAATTTGAAAAAGAAAATATGCACATGCTTGCATAGTAGTAGGAGGGAATATAGGATGAATAACTCAGAAATAACATAGCAGCAGGACTCAGGAATAAGATGCTGGAGAATGGATAAAAAAAGAAAAGAGAAAGAAGCAAGAACAATAAACATATGAAAAAGCAGAAAAAACTTAACAAACAACGCTATGAGGACATACCAATTTGGCCCAAATCAATCCTCATTTCCCCAAATCAGACCTGATTTTCCTCAGACCAGACCTAATTTGCCAAAATTTGACCTGACTTACTCTAAATCAGACCTATATCAACCATGCAATGACTGAAGGTGATCTAATTTGACCAAATCTAGACTCGATTCATGCTAGTTTAGCCTTTAAATTGCATAATTTGGGCCTAAAACGCCTTAAACGCTCACTTAATGCATTTAATAGGCTGGGCGCCTAGTTTGAGGCGCCTGGCTTAACGCCTAGGGCGCCTAGGCGGGCGCCTTGATAACACTGATTCCAGCCTCTCTCTCTCTCTCTCTCTCTCTCTCTCTCTCTCTATATATATATATATATATATATATATATATATATATATATATATATATATATATATATATATATATATATATATATATATCTGTGTGTGTGTGTGTGTGTGTGTGTCATGGCCAGCACCATGTTTGTGTCCTGGATTTTTAGAAATGATCGTGTCATGTGTCTATATCCATGTCCGTATTTGTGTTTGTGCTTCCTGGATTGTGAGAGGATTGTTGAGTAGAACTGAGATCTGCATGCACATGTTAAACCGGTCAATTTGGTTTCCAAATTACAAAGAATAAGAATTCGCCTAGAATGACATATAACTGATATAGAACAGCTAGATGTCTAGTCACATTGTATGTATGGTAAAGAATGCTAAGTTAGTAAGAAACCGGGTGTCCAAAATGAAGTGGAAAAAATGATACGACGGGAAAGTCCCCTTGAGTGAGTTTTCTTCTTTTATTGATAGAAGGGCAGCCCTGCTCTCCTATAATACGGATAAGGGGGAAGTGTACAGACTCGAGACAAACCCTAATGAGCCAAAACACAATTGGGCCCATATAACAAAGACACTAAATAACTTAATTAACTAGGCTCACACTCCCCCTCAATTTGGAGCTCGGGAGAACCCCAAGTTGGCTTGCAAACAGACACACTGAAGACAAAGAAGCATAATACAAGGATAAACCAAGCCCATACAAGAATATTTCTCCCCCTCAATGTTACAATAAAGCACTCAAACACTCAAATACTCCCCCTCAAGTAGATAATCCAAAAGCGGGTATGCAGACAGGTAGCAGGGGAGTCTTGACCAGTATGAAGTCGCATCTAGAGAAGAAAGTAAACATCAATAGGTAGGCATCATGGTCTTCATCTCAATCGCTATCGTCATGACATAGACCTGAGAGTGTTGGAACACAAGAAGCAACAGTCGACGTGCATACAAAGCACGGACAAGAAAAGAGTCAACGTGCGCACTTGATGGCGGCATCCAAACCATGTCAAAATAGTTGACATGGTGCTTTTGATGAGCAAAGACAACACTAAACATGCTAGAAGAAAGTGTTCGTCGAAAAGGGCCACCTTTGGCTTGAAACAATCATCTCAGGCACGGTTGGACAAACACCTGAAAAACTTGCTTTATAACACTTTGCTAGTGACCTCTTCTCATTCTGCTTCCGTGTGTTGATGACATAGTAATACCCACTAGTGATTCCAAAGATAATTGTGACTTAAAAGCATGTTCCAGTGCCAAAGATCTGGCATGCTATGATAATTGCTTGGTACATAAGTTAGTTAATTTGGAAGAAAATATGATCATGGTCTACTTAAAGAAAGTATGATAAGCCATGCAAAACCTACTTCAACTCGCGTGGATTATCATGATAAAGGTGAAACTCAAGATACCTGACGATAACTTGACACTAAAGCATGTATACTCACTGCTAACACCACCATGATACAAATAACATAACAATGTGCATGCTTTAGTGTAAATGTGCACAGTACAGTTATTTTAGTAATTGGCCCAATATATTCTTTTATTTTTAAGGGGAAACAATACAAGAGTAAAAGAGTTAACGTGCGCACTTGAGGGCGGCATCCAAACCATGTCAAAATAGTTGACATTGTGCTTGTGATGAGCAAAGACAACACTAAACACGTTCGAAGAAAGTGTTAGTTGAAAAGGGCCACGTTTGGCTTGAAACAATCATCTCGGGCATGGTTGGACAAACACCTGAAAACTTGCTTTCTAACACTCTGCTAGTGAACTCTTCTCGTTCTGCTTCCGTGTGTTGATGACATAGTAATAACCACTAGTGATTCCAAAGATAATTGTGACTTAAAAAGCATGTTCCAGTACCAAAGATCTGGCATGCTATGATAATTGCTTGGTACATAAGTTGGTTGATCTGGAAGAAAATGTGTTCATGATCTAATTAAAGAAAGTGGGATAAGCCATGCAAAACCTACTTCAACTCCCATGGATTATCACGATAAAGATGAAACTCAAGATACTTGACAAAAACTTGACACTAAAGCATGTATACTTACACTGCTAACACCACCATGATACAAATAATATAGCAATGTGCATGTTTTAGTGTAAATGTGCACTATACAGTTATTTTAGTAATTGTCCCAATATATTCTTTTCTTTTTAAGGGGAAACAATACAAGAGTAAAAAATTTGGATATATGATGAGAAACACATGGAGACAAGTTTGTTGATTGCTCCACAGGGTGCTGATGATGATGGTTACATGTGGAAAACATTATAATGAGACAAATATAGGGTTGAACTAGAATGGGAAAATTCCATTTATAATGTCAGCAGTTATGAACTACAGCAAAAAAGTGAATAATACCGCAATGAAAAAGGAACTTCAAGTTTTGTAAGCACAAAATCACCGAACACTTCTGTTTCTTTGGCAATCTTCAAGAGTACTCTGCGTACAATCTCTCCCAAATACATTCCTGATATCAACTTTTCAAATATCTGCAAACATTGTAAGAGAATTGAGCATTCCATCCACTGCTTTTGACTTATGTATCATGAAATTAATCAACAAACCTGTTCACCAGGGTTTAAGCTCTCATAGTCCAGGTCAGAGTCAAATTTTGTCAATGGTAGGCAAGATGAGCGAAAATTTCCCCACTCCATATTTATAACCTGTTTAAAAGAACAATGGGAAATTTAATGAAACAGAAGGAGAGAAAAATCCTGAAGACTTGATACCATGAAAGAAGAAAATATAACAATCACAGCCACAAGTGTGAAAGGCTGAGTATTTACCATCTCTCCTGATTTGTTTTCTTGACCTTGCCACTTCGGGATTGCATCTATGCGCTCAACATAAGCAGCATTTGTTCCAGTACCTAATATTACAGCAGCAACAACATCATTATCAGTATATCTTCCCCCCGCCAAGGTACCAATAGTATCATTTACCTGCATAGAGACAAAGATAAAGGTATTCATTAAATCACATAAAAGAAAACTAGTGGTTTCTGAAGAGTGGAGGAAATTGACTTACCAGAGCAGCCACACGCATATCCAGGCGCTGTCTTTCTAGTGCCTTTGTTAGTTCAGCAACAACATCTGCCCCAACCTATTTTAGAACAGAAAAGATACGAGTGGGGAAAGCAATAATTTATTAGGAAGAAAGTGGAAGCAGATTAACAGAGAGATTTGGCTGATAGCCTAATATGATGAAAACAGCATGGAAAAGAATGATCTATTATTGAACCCCGACATGGCTGAGATCGAGACTTTGATGGCGATGATATAATCAAAGTAAAAATAACAACAGAATTATAAAAGCATACATATCTGTTCTCTACATTAACACAAAGAATAGTATGAGCTTCATATGCATATTTAACAGGGATTTAGATAATGTTATCTTACTGCATCTTCAATAGAGAAGCCTTTTGTCCACTTGATGAGGTTACCAGATGCAATAGAAGTTTGCTCCACTGGGAAGGAGAATGTGAAGCCCAGTTCTCTCTGTCTCCCAGGGGCAACTTGAAATTCTTCACCTTCAGAAGCAACAAACTCCGCCAACTCCGAAGCAATGAAATCAAACAGTTCCTATTGCAAAACAAGAAATACCACATCAGCACATAAAATTGGATGTAACGATAATTAACACTTCAAACTTTTTTTATAAAACTATTCAAATTTCATTGTCGTCTTCCAACCTACCTTAGAGGAGCCAACCATAAAGTGTGGGGGAATTGATACTTCTGTAAACTGTTGTTTTGCAACACGCTCTTCTTTCCCACCAAGTTGGGTACGAAGAACACGGAAGTTTGTTCCTCCAAGGTCAAGTGCATAAAACAATCCTTTCTCATCTCTGTATTAGTAGAAGAGCAACCATCAATAACTTCATTTCTTTTTATGATCGTGATAGGATTTAGAGAGAGAGAAAACAGATGTTAACTCTGGTTTATCATGAAAATCAAGAACATGCTTCTTTGATAAAGAAGAAGCATTATATAAAACATTTATAGTTAAAACCAGTTGAGGTGAGAATTACTCACACGAGAGTACACCTATATGTCAGTTGGAAGTTGGAACTAAGTTGAATTAAATTAAGAAGATTTCAATGCGTATAAAATTGCAACTGGAACTAAATCAGTGTAACAGTGGCAGTAGTGGTAATAATGTGACAGAATGAAGTCTGCAATGACTTCAAACTGAAAGATGGTGTACTTTCGTACTAGGATAAGTCTTTGGTCTAAATCTATAAAAATCATCTCATAATATTTATATGGGTGTATAATCAGGTAACTAATTGGAAAAGAAGGATCGACGACAACGACAGTGACGGTCAGGTAGCTAATCAATCACGAACATACGACGACAACAACGATGATGATGATGATCAGGTAGCTAATCAATCACAAACAGTTACAACTTGAGAGGAGCTTCACCATACACCATCTATTCTACTTGTGAAGGAAAACGTATCTACTGTCTCCTAAGAGAGTTCTAGAGCATACCATGACCCTCAATTGCTTCCCATGGAATATTACTGACTACTACTGGGATAACAACTTTATCTACATGGGAAGGTGAAAATTCAACTGTAAGACCAACTTAATTTGATGTTAATTTGATTACATAAACCTAGAAAAAAAAACTTTTTATAGCTAAGTGACTGAAAAAGAACTCCAGAATACAGGTTGTCTGAGACAAAACTTATCTCAATTCATGAGGCATCCATTTAGAGCCGGAAGAAAGTTAGATAGGAATATAGGATTACACCAAATCAGAGCAAAAATTGTCGGGCAACAAAAGTATCTACGGTAGGAATAAGTTAGGATAAACTTTCATTTTGAGGGAAAAACATTATTCCGCTTTCTATCCCGCTCTTGGGCCGAATAGAGACAGGAATAACTGCCACAAAAGTTGATTGACTTCCTTCATTACACAGCCACTTATTCCACCATACATGGCTGTTTATAGCATCCAATTGTGGAATAAGTGGGAGTCATTCCACCTTCAAATGAGAACGGATGAAAAATGGTGGAACTGAAGCTGATGCCCCCGCGTTCCATATGCAAGGATCATAGGGACCTTACTTACACGCCTATAAGAAGATCAGATTGCTTGGAGAGTTCAGGCAAGGGAAATATACAGTAAACATATTTTGATACCGAGTGGTGTTTGACAGTTTCTGGTTATTATATAGCATACAAAATTACTAACAGTTATAGAATCCTACGGGAATACTTGTGGTATGCAATTGTCTAGGACTAGGAGGGTGACCGGCCTAACTAACCAGACAGTTTTTGGTTATTATATAGCACATAAAATTACTAGCAGTTTTAGGATGGATCCTACGGGAATACTTGTGGTATGTGATTGTCTAGGACTAGGAGGGTGACCGGCCTAACTAACCAGCTACTAGTTTTAGAGAGTATAGTTGCAGTGATGTGTGATTGTCTAGGACTAGGAGGAAACCAGCCAAACCAGCAACCACCGAGTGAACAAGATAATTGGCGTAACTGAAGGTGCCAACACAGGCATAAAGTTAGGAATGTTGATGAGCAAACCGCATCCATATTCTTTGAGAAATAATCAGTAATACAGCACAAAGGGAAGGCACTACTCCAAGCAACCCAGTGCAAGGAACACACCCATGTCACTTGATCTTTTACCTTAAGTCAATACTGCAAATACTTTCTCAAATAAGACTCTTGATGTGTATAAAAAGTTTTTATTAAAAACCTACTCCTATAACAGTAACGGAAGTGATCAAATCCAGGTCTGCTTCAGGTATATAAGCCCCAAGTAACACCAAACCTACCATGTGCCTAAATATATGCTAATCTGTCCAAACAGAATCGGAATCATTTCTCAACCAATCTTGGGAGTTTCCAGAGCAGATCCTTAAAGCAGAAAATAGAATTTTTTTAGATGACCTATTTGTAGGCTAAAGAGAGCTTTATAATGAAAGGATAAATACTGAATGATGTGAGAACATGAAATCTCTAAAAAATACTCAATTCAACTTTTTTGTCTTTGTTGAACTGAGCGAAACCTTTTACCAACGTCCCCTATCACATTAAATTTGTTTGGACTAAAAAATGTTGGGGGAAATGCCGATATATATGTAGAATCAGATCATATGGCTTTGTTTCAAAACTGTAGGGAGTAGCCAGTTAGATACATACTTATCAAATTGCCAACTCAAGGTGACATGAGAAGGACGTTGTGGATGCTTTGGGAGGCCTGGGATAATAGGTAGAAGAAAAAAATATCCTACAATCATTTCAGGAATTGAAAATAAGGTTTTATATAAATTTCAATTAGTTTTTAGGGTTTGAATCACACGTTAAAGTACATGTCAAAGACTGTAAAAATAAAATTAAAATGAGAATGTAATACAATTATAAATCATTAAAAATGATCAATGACATATGATTCAATAAAAAATATTATTTAGTCAAAAATACATAAAAGCACAATAATTTGTGATGATGCTACGCAATGTTAAGCGTTGTAGAAACTTTACATTTATTAGAGATCGACCAAACAAATCTCAGATAAAATCTAAAATGGAAACTTTTTAGTCCAAGTTATACTAATTAAAAGATGCATATAGTATATAAATAGGTGGTTATATATATGCACATATGCAGTGACGGATTTTAATGAATAATATTTGGAGGGCAAGAAAATACTTATGAACATGATAAAATGACAAGTAAAGACAACATACTCTATTTTCCCATGAACAAGTGTGTATTCAGAAATCATCAAATTTTAGAACCGATAAGTTCATAAATAATCATCTACTTGGGCTCCAAAACGTCATACAAAAAAAGATAAAACATAGAATATGGTATTTGGTTCTGTTTAATTTTGTTAGGATAATTTGTTGATTCAATCAATTTTGGTTGATTCGTTTTTGTTAATCAGTTATTTGATTATTGGGTCGGTTATATCAAATTTTCTTTGATTAACAAACGAACCTATGAACCACAATATATAAGATGTGAGACTAATGGGAAATTTTCTTATCGATAGGAGGCAAACTCCCTCCAATATATAGGAAACAAGGCAAGTACACGGAGAGCAAACTTAACCCTAATGGCCAAGACAATTAAGCCCATATGACATAATAAACTAAATGACAATTATTCTAATAATATGGATGAAAGATGTTGAAATATATATCTTTAGAAAGTTGCCTAGGTGTGCCACTGCATCAAACTTGACGCCTTGACAAGTATGCATTGGTGGCAATATTCAAAATAATATTTGTCACATGTTCACAGCCGCATGGTTGAAATGGAGTGCAAATGAATAATGTGGCTCAAAAATCCCATTCAGACTAAAAAATAAGTTTTACAAACAGCTATATATCGTGTGGTGAAGAAATAAGGTGACAACAAGATGAATTGTTGCTAAATGTGATGTTAAGATGGTTGTGTGGAAAGACGAGGAAATATCATGATTATATAAGGAGTAAATTGAAGGTGGTGAGTATTGAGGACAAGTTATGTGAGGGTCATATGATAATCTTAGATGGTATGGATATGTGCTACACAAACCAACAACAATACACCAATGCCAATCAATATGATATTGAGTCAAGCATAGTTAAAAGGAGAGAGACATGCCTAAACTAACTTGGAAAGAGCTTATAATGAGAGATTTCAAATCTTAACATCTTGGTGAAAATGAGCCATAAAACAGCTGAATGGAAACGAAGGACCCATGTAGTCGACCTATGCAACACCTTTGGGTTTGTTGGATCCAATGGGAAATAATTTCTCCATTGGACCAAGGAATGAGGTTTCGGTGAATTTAGCAAAATTTCGCCAAAAAAATTTGATTTCGATGGGATCTGGTACTGATACATGCGACTGTGTCAATTTCGATAATTTCGATGAATTTTGCCAAATTCCAATGATTTCGATGAATTTCGTCAAATTTAGTGAAAATTTTGATAATTGCAATCCTTGTTTTTTTTCATGAGTGTTAAAGAGTCTATATTAGCCTATTTGGTTAATAGGTTAATTAATTAGTGGGCCTTTAGTGTCTCGGCCCGTTTAGATTACTTGGGACACAAGTCTCAGGGTTTCTCCCTTGCTCCTATATATAGGACAGGGGTGTCCAATCTTGTATCCATCGAATCTCATTACGTTCAATACAATTATATTTCACATGGTATCAGAGCAAGGTTAGCTCTTGAGAGAACCCTAGCGCCGCCGCTTCCCTCTCTCTCCCTCCAAGCCGCCGACTTCTCCCTTGCAGCCGTCGCTGCTCCTGGGCTCTCTCCGCCTGGGGGTGGCCGTTGCCATGGCCTAGGCCGGCTGCCCATTAGGCAAATCCGGCCTACATGGCTCTTTCTTCCCTTTCTCTCTAGCCGCCATATTCGGCGATAATCTCCATCCGCCATCTGAAACCAGCAGCCGCAAAAACCGTTGTTGCCACTATCGCCGCCATCACCCATCGCTCCTTCTGATGCGTCCATCACAGCAGCAACATTTGCCAACCATCACAACAGCGCCGACCTGACGCCAGCGCCACCACCATCTGCCGCAGCAGCAGCCGTCGTGGGCAGGTGCCGCAGCCATCTCCGCCGACCATCTTCCGCCGCCTATCAGCAAGAAGCAACAGCTTTCGTTGCTGCTGCTATCATCAGCAGCCAGCCGCCGGCCTCCATGAGTGTCCATCATCCATTGTCGACCATCCGCAAAGAGCAGCGCCATCATCATCTGCATCACTGTCGTCGCCGTTGTATATGTGCTCGTGTGTGCTGCAGAGGTGATGCATCCAGCAACCGTATCCCCAGCTGACGATCGCACTTCAACCGACATTCCATCTCATGACGTCTTCAGATCAGCCTTCGTCGTCGCTCGTGGAGAGGCTCCGCCTTGGCTCCGCATGCATCCTCTTGGCATGCAATATCTCTAGAGCCACGCAGGAGACCCTTTGTCATCTCCTATGGTGCAACAAACGCTACATCAGCCGAACGTCATATCTGACCATCATCCGCAAGTTGTTGCGCTTCCACTTCATCATCATCCCGACGATCTTCATCTGACCGTTTGATGCTTTGTGCGCTGCCATGCTACTGCATCACCTATCCCGCAAGTTGCTGCCCTGATGTCTTCATCACCTTCTTAGTTATCTTCATCACTCCATCGTCACCTCCCATCTGTCTACTCCCAGTTATTAATTCCCCATATGCATTATGCCTATTCGGATCCTTAATCGGTCATATTATTGCTAATCGGATCATGTTTTATGCCTAATCGGATTTTTCCATTTATTTTTCTACCTGGATCTCATGTTGACCCATTTAGTATACTCTCTCCGGTTATCGATTTCCATTCTCCACATATTACCCATCTTCATTTCACATATTCCTCTCTTATCCACCTTTTTTCCACCCACCCATATCTTGTGTGTATCCCCTTCTACAGTACGGGGGGGTCATGTATCCTTTTCTCCACACCAAACACTCACTCTAGTCGTATTTGGTGTGCGGGGGATAGAGAGGAGTGGAAGAGATGAGAAGAGAGCGAGCATGAGAGAGTATGAGAGAGAATGTATGAGAGAGAGTATGAGTATGAGATGATGATATATGTATTCAGGTTATATATTCCAGGCTGTCTTCATGGAGCTTCACATTGTTCAGCACACTGGTTCTCTACTTCAGCCAGCATTGAAGATCCAACGTCGACACCGTATCCGCGTTCGTACCGCGTTATGTACGTCAGGCGTTGATGGTGTATTCCTTCAGTTGCATTCACATGAGACAGATGGGTGCTTCTTCAGAAGCTCAATTTATCTTCACCGAGTTGCTTCATCGCGTCTTCTCCGAGCCGCATCTGCTATATCGACATCACATGTTGATGTTCTACTTAGGGCCTTCCTTGATGGATGATCTCCTTTCCCGTCAAGCCCCGAAGGTTCATACGTCAGAGTTTTATGGTTCCTGCATCGTATCAAGCAGCAGACCGTCCGTCCGCGTTCGTGCCGCGTCAAGCACGTATTCCAGTGGTGAATTGTTGTAGTATCAGGTCCATTCTTCAGATGTCTTCATTCCAGTTGCACTTCAAGGAAGACTTTCTTCAAAGCTTGAGTATTTCCAGCCTACAGAGTCATCATCACTATATGATTCAGGGGGAGTAACATATTTTGTATGGGAGTGATTTTTATCTTTTATCTTTCATTTATCATTTCTTTTATCGTTTATTGAGTCTTGTAACCTCCAAGCTTTGGACATGTGTTTCACCCATGCTCCTGCTTGAGGGGGAGTGTTAAAGAGTCTATATTAGCCTATTTAGTTGATAGGTTAATTAGTTAGTGGGCCTAGTGTCTCGGCCCGTTTAGATTACTTGGGACACAAGTCTCAGGGTTTCTCCCTTGCTCCTATATACAGGACAGGGGTGTCCAGTCCTGTATCCATCGAATCTCATTACGTTCAATACAATTCTATTTCACAAGGAGCAAAGGGGGATTGGTGTTATTTCACCATTAAATACTCATACATAGTATATACTTATAGTATATCATAATTGCATTGCATTTCCCTAATATTTTCTATTTAAATTATTAAATACTTATGCAATGCATGCTAGTGGTGGTTTATTAGACAATGGGGGGTGCTAGGAAGCTTTTTTAGTTTCTGCAATGTGGATGACATGTATCCTAGTGGTGGTTTATTAGACAATGGGGGTGCTAGGAAGCAAACCACACCAACAAATAATGATTTAGCTTGGAAACATTGCACTAGTGTTCTTATGACCAATGAAATGATAGACTATTGAGGTATCAACAACAAAACTATCAACCCAAGTAAAATGTGTGGGGATGACCTACATATCCAATATTTGATATTATAACACAAATAATTACATGCATGTATATAGCTCATACTTGCAAAATTGCATAGCTTAATTCCTACATTTTCTCATCGAAACCCTCAACAAACGGGACAGTTCCCTTACCTCCCACATGAAGGACCACCCCCCCAACCTACCTGCACATAAAATTTTATTGCATAAAAGGGTGCATTTAGGTGTAGAGAGCATGCCTGTAAAATTTCATAAATTAATTCATTTATTTTGGCGTACAAACATGCACGGTTGCATCTATCAAAATTTTCGTCGAAATTTCAAAAAATACTAGTTTCTATGTTGTCGAAATGGGCATCGAAATCGGATACCTCGTTCCTTGCCTTGGACTAAGTTGGATCTATATGAAAATATGGGCTACCTACATTCAGTTCATGTATACTAAAAGTTGCAAGATGAAAAGAATATCTTATACATATTTTGGCGTACAAACATGCACGGTTGCATCTATCAAAATTTTCGTCGAAATTTCAAAAAATACTAGTTTCTATGTTGTCGAAACGGGCATCAAAATCGGATACCTCGTTCCTTGCCTTGGACTAAGTTGGATCTATATGAAAATATGGGCTACCTACATTCAGTTCATGTATACTAAAAGTTGCAAGATGAAAAGAATATCTTATACATATCATATTATGTTCAAAGGAGATCAGACTCACTCCAAAAAATCATACGAGGAACCATATACTTAAGATTCTTTCATACTATCTTCTCCATGTGTCAAATCTTCAGGGGTATGACGAATCTCGGTTCTTATTTGTTCTCTGTGTAAAGCCAGTAATAGCATATTTTATGTAAAACCTGGGAGGAATTGGGATCAGCACTTTTTCTGAATATTGTTAAGGATGTCATCTTTTATTATAAAAACACTGCAACTTGTCAAGTAAAACTGAGAAGGCTATAACATGTGGGATATATGTTCCATCACGTAGTCAAAGTAGTAAATTATTAAAGGGAAAAGCAGCTGTTTGGTTGGTGATCTCAGCAAATGAAAAGTTCAGACGGCACTGAAGAGTTCTTAAAATGAGAATGGTCCAGCAGGAGTGTGCTTGTGGATAAAGTGAGCCTGAAACAGCAAATTAGCAGAACATGTCATAACCATTTACCAACTGTTAGACAAGTGGTGAAGAAAAATGAACTGCATGCCGTCGGAAGTCAGTGTACGAGTAAGTATGGAAAGAAACTATATCATAACTTTTAGCATAAACTTCTACAAAAACTGGATTTTGGCGCCCTAGTCAACGTCCATGGTATGCAGAAAACTGCCCCGTCCATCTACCGGACTCCGGTGATCATCGTAGAGGCCTAGAAGGGATGACCTTGCGGGTTTAAAGTCAAACCAAAGTGCAGAATATAGACTTTTCCAGAAAAGAAGCATCTTTCCCAGAAAGCTGCAACAACCAATTTCTCAGGCTATTCAATAAGTGGGATTCACCCACTCAGTAAATGGAAGGGAATTAATTAAGACCGATCAGAAACCCAAAAGATAAAGCTTTGAAGCAGGAAAGTAAGAAAGGAATAGCTTAAGCGTGCATGCCTCAGATCGGCGACGCTATGGTTGCGTATTGGCATGGCCAACATTTGGCCAGACTCGAGACGGAAGCCGGGGCAGATTTACCACCAGATCAGATCAGGCCACGCCAGGAACGAGATGTACCAGATCACGCTATCAGGAAAGAAAAAGTTTTTGAGCGCTTACCCAGTAGGGAGACTGTCGACGTAGCTGACTATCATTTTGAGCTTGCTCTTCCCTTCCGAAGCGAGCCCCTCGTACATCTCCTTCTCCATCGCTTCAGCGACTTGCTTGAGCCTGTCCGCCGGGGTGGAGCACGTTTCCTTTAGCTCTCGCACTATAGCTGACGCACGCGCATACTTCCCGTTCTTCCGCCTCTGCCAGACGACCAGTGCGGCCGCGGCGCACACCGCCGCGGCGCCGATCACCACCGCCGCGCGCACGGCCACCTTCTTCTCCATGGGTCACGGAACCAGGGCGTGGATGGGCGAGAGAGAAGGGAGGAAAGGCCCTATAGGAGCTGGCCTTGGTCGCTGCGAATCTAGCCCCTTTCTAGCCGATAGTTTCAGAGGCGACAGGCGAAGAGTAATTTTCAAGGAGTGATGGACGGAAGACGACGAGGGGTGTGTGGGGGCAGGAAAACGGGCTTATTTATTTGCTAGTTTCCTATTCCAAGTGTGTAGGAGTTCAATTTGGTGGATAATAGGATTTCGTGGTCGTTGAAACTTTAATCCTGTATGTAATCCTTGTCCAATACCTCCAATACCATTTTTGCTACCCAACAAAATTCAACACCGGCACTCTATATTAGTATGTTTGTCCCGCATACCCCAAAACGGCCCCACTGATATTCCATATCCAAGTTGGGAATGGTTAAGGTAGAGATGTTATTTTGCGATGATCCATTATAATGATCTAAGTTGTTGGATGACGACTATTTCAACATGACTACGAGTGCAGAAATTGTATAGATACTTCGACTACAATACAATGATGATCCGACTCAATGTAAGAACCTAACTTTCCTTTGAAAAAGTTTCCTTAATTTACCTTAAAATGTCGTTTTCATATAGGGGAAAACGGTATAAATTCTTTTGTGTCATGTCAATTGGTAGAAGTTAAGGAAAAACTATTCAGTAGAGAAATACGTATAGTTTGATTAGATCGACCGGGCATGGATATTTCACTTACACGATCATCATAGCAATAACTTCCGATGTCATATGTGACAAGAGTTGTATCGCACCAAACAACACCATGTGGGATATGTCACTTTGTTAGTGACGTCAGAGCAAAGGTAGCAGACAAAGAAGTGCAGCAAGAGACCAAACAACCATAGACACATGATTGAGAAGTCGGCGAAGCCACCAAACATGATTTCCTAGCCGTTGGAAAGTTGATCCTGCATGTGCACCGATAGCCAGGTCGGATTCCATATTTTGCTACCCCCCATAACGCACCCCGGTAGTCCATATTCGTATGCTTATCTGGCATACCCCAAAACTCACATCGTTATTCAATATCCAATTTTGAAAAATATTAAAGGTACCACACGTATTAACATATGTATCTATATTATATTATATATTATATAAGAAAGCGAGTTTTCTATTTTCTTTTGAACTTTCAAAAATGCAATTCTAATGTATGGTATATAAGAAAAAATATAAGAGATATTGTATGTTATTTTTCTTAGTTACAACTTAGTCTTTTAGCGCCGTGCAAGAGGACAGTAAGGTTCCGATGTACTTCTTTGTTTAATCTCAATAAAATTACAAATTGATTTATTTATAATTCTAATAAGCATATATGAAATGTTGCAGGAATGATTGAACGTAATTTTCGCTCTCAAGTTTTTAGATTACAAATTAGTCTTTGTCTTATATGAGTGGTTGTGGAAAGGGTTTATGTTAATAGTTTTTTAATTACTAATTGAGTTTGTGTATTCTAATAAAATCGTATGTATTGTCCTAGTAGGAGTTGACTCACCATAGTTTCGAACTCATGTCATATTATGATTGATAGGGTAGGGAGTTTGGTGCAATTTTAGGTCGAAGGAGACAGAAGATCTGGGGTTGAAATTCTCTATGCCTGGGACAATGTGCCCATGAATTATGACCATACAATCATACACTCCTCCATAAGACTTACAAATCAACGGATCAGATGTTGTAGGTACAGAGATGGGCATAGATGATAGATACAAAAGATTTGGACTCGAAGATTTGGTTCTTCTAATATGACACCAAAAAGATTCATGTCGTGGGCGTTGTCGACATTGAGAAAATGTATTATTACGTTTATCTCTCATTTCTCTTTTTATTGATCATCTTCTTTCCTTACTATATGATTACTTATTAGCATATATTTTAAATTGATCTAATGTTTTTTTATCTGTATAATGCACAAGATGTACATAGTAGGATGTTATTTTACAATGAGTAATAGTAATGGTCGAGGCTGTGAGATGACAAGGGTTCAAATTTGTTGTCCCGAGCATGTTGTCCCAATATGTCCCTGTTAATCTCAGCCATACACACACCCCACTAATTTTTTTAGGAGTAGATTTTTGAATAAATGTATGATAGGGATCTTTTGGGACACAACCAAGACAACAAAACCAGTATAGCAGATTTGGAGGCAGATGACAACTACCCAAATAAGTATCACGGCTATGAGTATAGAATGTAGTACACTTACTATTACATGAACGATGTTCTATCTCACCGTAAGAACCTAATGTTTCTTTTCTGAAAATTTCCGTAACTACTGAAAACTTGTCTTATTCAAATTGAATTTCGGGAAAAAAATGATATTTAACCTCTCATTCCATGTCATCAGCATACACTTCATTAAAAAAAATTAGCAAAAATATAGGAATAGGTTTTTCTAATTTTGACCAGTTTTACCAATGATAAATTTGAGGCATAAATTATCATCGCTAGAATTTCCCTCGTCATTATAGGCAAAAAGATTCTCTCCTTGTTCTTTTCTATGATTTATTTTCAAGTTATAACTTGGAATTATACCCAATCATAACGACACAATATGATATGATAATTTTATACATATGTTAGAGTAAAGGTACACGTGACTATGTTAGAGTAAAGGTACACGTGACTATGTTAGAGTAAAGGTACACGTGACTGCGAAGTAGAAAAAATGACCAAACAACTATTGCACATTATCAATGCTGCAATCTATATTTTACGATCCTTTCTAAATACTAATCAAGAGTCAATAGTCCTTGAGACGACCACACCCATTTCAATAAAGTGTATACATCCAACTTTAGTTGGATAAGACACGTTTTGATATTAGGGAAGATACAATATCAACATTGAAGTATATTCTCTTTTGGAGGAAACTTGCATGATCAAGAACCATTGTTGCATGGAGTATGATAGAGTTTCTTTGTATTCTGTCCTGGGCGACTCCCATTCCTTTTTTGTGAGATCTAGAGAAGTGTTTGTGGGTAATGCACTAGGTACATAGCTTGTCATATGTGGTCCACCATCCATTTTGAGTTGGGGTTCTGGAGTGAGGTCAATGGTGGAGCTAGGATACCTGTTTAAGGAGGGGTATCATTAGTGTAGATCCTTAGTCAGAGGAAGTAGGTAAGGCACTATTGTTAGTTTTACTTTAAGAATTTGACCTCTTATAGTTGTTAACTTACAAATTACATGGCTTGGGTAGGGCACCTGTCTATCCAGGCCACAATTTGGCTCTACCACTGGGTGAGGCTATCCCAATCAAAGAGTTGACAGAGGGGATGAGTTGATGAGCTGAACACTGATATATGAAAATGTGATTCCACTTTCAGAGACTCTTAAAACTATGGAGTCAAACAGAACCCAAGTTTTGTTTCTTATGAGATTATCAAGCACATCCAGCAAGGATCAATGGGGGTTGAGTTCTTGTATCAGGGATCAAGTCAGAGCAGTGTGTTAGATCAACAGACAGACTCTAGATGTGAGTTTGACTTCTATAAATATAAATATCAAGGTTGTTGTACTCCCACACGTTGGAAGGTGGGAGAGGGGTGTGCCAGGATGGATCATTTAGAAGTGAATTTTCATACATATAGAGGCAGCGGTGATGAAGATACTCTAAATGCTTCAAGATCAATGTCTCATTAGTCAAAAATATGTGGTCTACTAAATGAACGCCAGTGTCAGAGACATTATAAATTGATTGTCATGCATCATTGTCAGTCTTATGTCTTACTATAGGTGTTGTGAAACCTTTACCAAATCTAAATTAGTATCGACCGTAGAATATTTTGGTTTGCCCTCTTCACCATATCATATAATCATAAACCCCCAATGCATAATATTATCCAAAAGTACTACAAGTTTTGACACATCTTCAATCAAGGAGGTAGTCAGGCCCTTACGAGTTCCCAAACTACATAGAGCTTGGGAGGACCTAGGATGGCTCAAACAAGGACTAAGCACCCACCAACACACGCACACCTTCATATCTTTTTGACACAATTGGGCTGAAAAAGTGGAATTGTATCAATACACAATGGAACTAGTAGAAGATGCACTTTTCTCTTCTATTCCATTAGGTGTGGTGAGGTTCCAATGGGGGAATATTTGATATGTTGCTCCATGAGCAGGCTGAGAGAATGAGGCGGGATGTGATGAATAACCCCCAATTTATGGAGATTACTAAAATTTTCATAAATTCCCTAGCCCAAAAGAAGAAAGTCATGTCTTTTCCCTAGCCGCTATGGAAATTCACCCAGGAGATGTTCAATAAGACAATCTAGAGGAGCCTTCTATCCTTAAGATCCTTCAGGATTTCAATTAGTGGTGGATTGGAGTTGGTATGAGAGTGAACCTACTGACTTGCATGATCTTACTACCCCCTACTTCCCACTTGAACCAAGACCTTTATATGGATCACTATTGTGTGGGAAGGTAATATATACTTATGAATTTCACAATTATTGAATATTTATTCCTCGGCGGTGCATTTGTTAGAAGACAAAGATATGCTTGCATTTGTTAGAAGACAAAGTTATGCTTAGTAATATGCCTAATTCACCTTCATAAGAAGTTGATAAGAAATAGTAATGCATGAGTTTCGTTGTCATTACCTTCCCTAGGTATGAGGTCTTTCAAAGCCTTTTAGAGAAAAAATGATAGATGGATCATACTTGTAAAGACATACCCATGCTCGAGGTAAGTATAGAACATCTCCCGACATGGGAGAACATAAGAGAATTATCTAACTTGCTTAGAAACCCTCTAATTTTCAGAATCATACCTCAAACACCTTTGGATGGACGGTCCTTTATACTATGTTGAATCCGATCTTGATTTTATACAGAATTGATCGCTTATCAAGTTTGCATCCTCAGAACTAAGAAAGGGGAGTTTGTCCAAAAAGAGTTATTAGCATGGATATTTTATAAGCATCGTGAGTCCAATAAAATTCAAAATAGTAGATTTGAAAAAGGTTGGAAGATATAGCCAAAGAAGGTGACAGTTGTATAGGTTCATTCCCATTGTTTGATCCTACCCAATAAAAAACAACATGCTCAAATGGTGATCTATTTTAAATGATAAAGAGGAACCACCCTTTGACACCTAACATATTCCTCAAGATTGATATAGTACAATGATCATGAGGGAAATGTGAAAAGGGTACCCCCATTGGGTGCAATAAAGAACTAAGATCCAATGTCAACAGTCAGCGAAAGGAGAGAGTGTGGGTGCACTCACTAGGACTGTGAGAACCCGATACACTAAATGAGATTACTCAAAACATAAAACACAATCAATCACTAATTAACCACATACCCAAAATAATGGATAAATTAAAATTGATTTCAACGTCAGCACCCACTCAGAAACATTTGTATAAGATCCCAACATCTTTCTTATATCCATACTATGCCAAGAATTTGATACAAATTGTTCTATCACCTTAGCCACAACATATGTACACAGGAGAATAATATTTATATATGCCACACAACAAACATTAACATGCTAACAAAATTCTGATTCATTTGAAACATCATATACAAACTTTTCCTGTCCGGACCTGAGAGTACATAGATGACTCTAGGACACACTAGACATCTAATCAACTTCCTCATAGATTCATTACTATAACTCCTCTTTGCTGCCAAATCATCTGTTGTCCTCACTTCTGATTACCTAAAAAGGTGTGGTGAACCACAAGGGTGAGACCCATGTCCCAGCAAGAAATATAACCTCCAACAACACTTATTGATTACAACATTTTAAATGGTAGATAAATGAGCATTTGGAGTATTTAATAATCAATTGAACAGCCTGAACAGTTCAACTATGATAAATAGATTAAGCAAATAATCTTAGCAAAAAGTATGATTATCAATGGATATATAGGTAACAAATAAATCCATTTCTCCAGATAGATGTCTACTGAAATTTCATTAAATTGCATCTAATAACAATCATCATCATTAATCTGACTATCATCATATTCCTTGCTAACAACACAAGCAATCTAGTAGCATAAGAATCCCTGACATCATGAATATGTCTAGTAACATAACATGGCTATCAATATTGGCATCTCAAATAAAGGGAACAGATCTATATCATAAGCAGAACTAACATCATAGCACAATTAACTGCATAGGCATGATTAGTAGTTTAAGCATTTCTAATTACATAGGCATGTATAGCAATATTAAACATAGCTAGTAGCATCATCTTAACCATAAATGTTAGTATATTTGACATCATGAGCATAACTACTACATAAGCATATATATTATCTCTTATTGTACTATACATGATCTTAGTGAAAAGAAAGCAAACAAGGGTTATCATCCAATATGAAGTGTTGTATATAACCCTAAACAGATATGTTACGTCGTTGTCTTACATCTTTTATTATACCCTGGGGAGTTTGATTCATACCACCCAAAGTCCAACTGACCCCTGTGAAGGGCTATTCAGTTCCGTACAAGATCTAGGAGTGCCGGTATCCTAAGATCTCTTCTCCTCGGTCAGTACGAGTAAAAAGGCAGTGACATAGCAGTCAAAGTTGCCACTACAGTGACATATAGTCAAGCTGCTAACCACTAGTCCGCCCTTGGTACAGGTCATGACACTACAAACTAGGGTATACAAAACCCTCTAATCTGAGGTACAACCGCAGTTGTCCTCAATCACGTCAAATGCCTGAGGCATGACAATAGCCATCCTCCATAACCTGCATTGTGGATGACAAGGATATATCCTCAACTTGCCACATACATACTCAACAGTATGTGCTATGAGTTTCCCTTAGGAATACTCATTTCACCATCCAGCAAGTTATAACACTGAAGATGGCTCTACGGTACAGTGCACTACATGATTAGAGTTGCACTTGATTAGTTAAGTTAATTGGGTGAATTGAGGCTGCATCAAACAAGTGGACATACAAACCCTAATACACTTCTAGCAAGCATATAAATATTACAACTTTAAAAGATATAAAATGTGTGAAACATCATTTCTCATTTCATTATCGCATGGTACTATTCACTTGCCATTCATTAGACTACACTAGTCATCATACTATCACAAGATATAAATTCTTTTTACAATATCACAGGGTATCAACCCTAATCAACACAAGAGGATTACACCTCATTCAGGGATCAACCATGCCCAAAGGTCATTAAGATCATCATACTATTCCCTGCAAGATCATCATTATCTTTGCATGCCTTATAACAAGGCTCAACAATATCACTTACATATAATACACTGGATCAGCACAATATTGCATTAATGAGCTAGGAGATATTCATAAACAATCATAGCAGGGTTATATTAACATTAATAACATTCCTTTATTACATCAACATGCAAGGAATCTAGATATGATTAACCCTCATCATATTCATAATGCACATGTTTAGCATAAGAAAGTATCAACCATGTGGCTATGAGCCTATGATAACCACCAATTAACATATTAAGGTTATGATCATATTAAGGAGGTTATTTCACCATTATTTCATCATATAAGAATGTTAAACATGAATACTCATCTTTATCTAGTTGCATTAGAGTTAGGTTCAACAAGATAAATTATATTAATGTTACTAATCAGTACTTATACCCAAACCCTAACACACGACATCCCCATTGGATCATGGATGCATAAGGTGAAGCATCACCATCACAGTCCATACTATTATCAAGTATGAATCTACACAAATCAAGGTGTAATCATCGGGTTATAGTATACTAAGGTTTCAACAACAATAAGAGAGTACTCCATGATTGTATTAATCGTTTAAGGACTATTCATACCCAATTACCATCATTTAATTATATTGAAGCTAGGTATAACAAGCTATACCTCATTAGGGCTACCCATTAATTTATTATTATGATTATCAATCATAATCATACAAGGGTAAGGGTAAGACTACAAGTTTAAGGCATTGAACTATCAAATTCTCATCTTTAGAAACATAACATTACACTATAGGCTTCACCCAAAACAATGGGAATATTGAGGCATCAACTTCTAACCATTAAATGTTGAAAAGGTAAAGCCATTGGTCATTTTACATAAGTACATATGAATTCATTGAGTTGTTCTCTAGAAAGAGTCACCATCTAACCCTAGACATCCCTATATTAACAACATAAAAAGATCCATTGAGAGTAGGGTAAAATCCACAATCAATTGTTCATTTAAAACAAGCCATCCATTGTGAACAAGTAAGCTCCTTAATCTTTTTAGGTAATCGGAAGTGACGACAACAGAACCTGTGGCAACAAAGACGAGCTATAGTAATGAATCTGTGAGGAAGTTGATCAGATGTCTAGTGTGTCCTAGAGTCATCCATGTACTCTCAAGTCTAGGTAGGAAAAGTTTATATATGATGTTTCAAACAAATCGAAATTTTGTTAGCATGTTAATGTTTGTTGTGTGGCATATACATATATTGTTCTTCTGTGTATATATGTTGTAGCTAAGGCGATAGAATAATTTGTATCAAATTTTTGGCATAGTATGAATATAAGAAAAATGTTGGGCTCTTATGCAAATGTTTTTGAGCGGGTGCTGACGTTGAAATTGGTTTTAATTTACCCATATTTTTTGGTATATGGTTAATTGGTGATTGATTGTGTTTTATATTTTGAGTAATCTCATTTAGTGTAACAAGCTCTCACAAGTTGGTATCAGATCTTTAGGTTCACTGAGTCTACAGGGACACTAGGACATAGGACTATGATGATGTAAAAATTAGGAATATGACATAAAAATATGGTGCATACTGTGTAATCTCAGTATTTAGGTGCCCTGGCCAGGTATTCAATTATCGAAGAAAAGATAAGTATGGAACTCTTCGATTGTTATCTTTTTAATTACTCTGATCAAGTAGTCATTTTGAAACAATCTAAAGAGCATAATGAATCAGAAATCATGGTGCAGATAACTCAATATTACCTCAAGAGAAGATGAGGATTACATCATTATCTATCAAAACTTGAGTTGTTGGTAACTATAAGAGAAAGATATAACACCATGAAAACTAAATCCAAATACAAATAAGCAAAAGAGGAGTTCTTGAAGATGAAATTCAAGAAGATAATAAAGTAAAAGATAGATAGGTATGTTCTTATAAACTGATTCAAGGTATGAAATTCACATAAGATGGAGAGAATTCCTATGATAAGTATAAAATGAGAAGATGAATGGGAACAATGAAAAAGGAATAAGGTGGGACCTGAGTTAATCTTAGACCAACATATGTATGTAAGAAAATTTCAATGGAAAATCATCATGGCATGTGAAAGAAATTAAGGGTGGTGATCCTTGTTTAATGAAGAAAATTTAGAATATGACGAATGACCTCTGAATAAGTGGTTGAAAAACATAATAAAATAAGAGAACATATCCAAGTGTGATAAATAGTCATCAAGGAAGGAGTAATGAGATATGTTAATCATGATGATTCCTATGCTAATTGGCAAGGTCACGAAATGAAAAAAGGTAAATGATACACAAGAAGTTGTAACCTGCATAATAAAAATAGAATTGGTTACCTTTACTAATGACCCTTGAATAATGTTTCTATGATGTGGGAAGTTTGTTTCCTTTGTGTCTTTCCTTTCTGGGGCACATATTTCAAGTGGATCATTGCCACTTGGTATGTGTGGATTCATGGTAAACATGAGGTTGGTTGGCTTATTATAGCATAAGGTTGCTTGGACTATGGTTCCAAGATCATAAAGTTTGTGATGAGTTTACTTTTGAGCCTTCTAATAATTAGGAAGACTCATCTTATATGTCTTAAGATTTGATTATGTTTGTAAAAGTAGATGAGATAAGGACGTGAGTTCCTTATAGTACATGAGGTGGATACCAAGGTATTGAATTTTAGTAGATATGATGTATCAACAATATGGAAAGTATGTGAAGGTTGGAGATGTTCATTAAATGAACATTCCAATAATTCCTCTCCCTTAGAGAGAGAGAGAGAGTTGATGATGACCCTATAAATTTTTTTTGGAAGGAAAAACAAAAGTGATTCTATAATGTTGTGTATGGTCTAGTGATAACTGGGCAAGACCACTATCAAGGATAGATGGTTTGTTGATCAGCAGACATGTGTTACTATATTCCTTTAAGATAAACCTAGGATCAAAATATCAATGGATAAGAGTTAGAGTGGATGACACAAGTTACATGACCATGATGAGTTTAGGATTATGTACTTCAGACTAGCCAATGTACTAATAGAATTTATGAATAGGAGAACCAGAGTGTTCAGGTCATGTCTTACAAGTTGTAGCAAGCTTTAAATGATGAAATCTCAACATATTTCAAATATGGTCATTAACATGGCTAACATCTTTGCTAAACCTTAAGAATGTTGAAGCAACTATACTTATGTGTGACAATTCTAGCAAGAGTGAGTTGGGGGTTGACTAGAGTATCCTCTTGGAGTTATGATACCTATGTTAGGTGTGTTGTGGGAATCCTAATAATATTAAGACAATGTCATTGTTCTACCCCTAACAAGGTCAATCAGGAAGTTATATTTGTTAATAGTTATAGACAAGTGTATGATTCTTCAACCAAACAGATGGTCAGTCCACCATTGAGATGATTGGAGAATCCTCTAAAAACATATTCCTCATAGTTCTTGAAAATTAGGGGATGCCTACCTGGTTGATTGAGTTGTTAATTACACCATTAAAGGAGCATATATATGAAACCTTATAAAGTTACATATGATAAGAGATACATAATGTTCTATGTTTGGTAAGAGCTAATGGGTATGACTTTTGAGTAATGTGTTGATACAATAGATATAAATTTAGGATGATAGCTAGAATTTACAGTTGAAAGTTACTATTAGATTTGTAGATGTGGCACAACAAGTTTCTATGTTTCATATTTGCAAATGTCTTCTTATGTGGGGGGTTTTGTGCTGACCCAAGATAAGATATGTATGAATTGAAAGAGAAGAACATGACCTCTATAAGAGCGATGTGACATTACCATAATATGGAAGTAACCATGTGTAATACTGAGGATGACGTGCATGAGAAGTGTCCATCTATGTGTACCTTGGATTTTGAGGGTGAAATCCATGTTAGGGGTTTATGGTTGTGAGACCCCTAACCTTGATTAAAGTGTTAAACAAGCTTAATTACCATAATTGAGTGCTTATAACCCTAATATAACATTTTTATATGCTTAGGTATCATGTGACAAACTTAATTTTCAAATTTGGTCCCATTTAGACATTGTTTGAGCAAGTTATGCAATTTTATGTACATTTTGGACCTTTATGCAATGTACCCAATTGGGAGGTTTTTATTGCAATTTGTCATGTAAAGTATGTTCCTTATATGTTATCTCATCATTCTTGAGATTGTTCATCCATGGGGCTCCTATTTGAGCCATGGTTTGAAGGTGTTTTCCTCAAGGGTATTTTAGGGTTTACCATTTCATGGATGAGCTACCTTTAGTAGCTATCCACTAATGAATTATTTGATTGGATTGGAAATTTGAAAAAGGAGAGATAATCAGGTCTATATGTATGGTAGGGGAGCTTCTTGTGTGTGTGCTTGTATATTCTTAATAGTTTAAGGCCATGGACACTTGGAAAGATACTAGAACTTCAACTTTTTCTTTTTCTTTATCTTAAAGTTTTCTATACCTATCCTTAAGCACCCAAACGAACCATTTTCTCTCCACCACTTACCTCCTTCTATGAACCTCATTCTCTCTTTGTGCTTCTGTGAAGTTCCTATCCAAGGAAGAAGAAAGTGAGGATCTTCTTGGGGGAAATCTCTAGGGTTGCAATTGACTTCCTTTTACGGTTTAAAAAGCTTCCTTCTAGTGATCTTGACCTAAAAAAGTAAGAATTCTCTTATTTCCTCCATTTATTTCTTTTTTATCCTTCATCCTACCTTTTTCCAGGTCAGAATCTTGCTGTTTCATGGTACAAATTGCTCTAAAGCTCTAAAACCCTACCTTTCTTGCTCCATATGCTTAGGGTTTGCTCATTTGATGAAGAAAGGTGCTAGATGGACAAGTTCACAACTTATGCTTGGATTTTCTACCCTACCTACTCATGTTTTCTTCTGTTTGGGATTTTATCTTCTAATTAGAGGCAAGTTTTATAACTTGCTCTACATTTATTGCTTACCATAAGCTTGCTAGGTCATGTTCTTACTTTTAAATGATGATCCATGCTCTAAAAAGTTGTGCTTGACTTGGATTTTGATTTTTATAATATTCCCTATTCTGATTTCAGTTCTAGATGAACCTGTGATCATGTGTACATTATTCCTAAGGTATATTATGACTTGGATTAGGTTGTTTTGACAACCGATGGTGCTAAACACCTATCAACCAATGGTCAATTATTGGGTTTAAGGTTAATTTCTTCTATAAACACATGACTCAATGGTGGTACCATTGCAACAACCGATGGTGTTGTCTTCAAGACAACTAATTGTGGTGACCAAGGGTGTCAAATGATGCTCACCCCTTATGTCAGGTGTTGGCCTAATTAGAAGCTTAGTGATTAACAACTAAGTACCCTAATGATGCTATCAATCAATGGTGATATTAGTTTGATATTTGATGGTGATTAATGAATATAGAGTTGATCTAATAACCTGTGGTGACTTAATGGTCACTACTAATGGTGTATCATGTCTCCACTACCTATGGTGAGTTAAGCATGTAGTTGTAGCATCAATTAAGCCTTAAACCAATGGTTTCTTGGGTCATTTGATGCAATGGTCAGACCTATATTCCAATTAATGGTTTTAACGTATGAACTTGACTCAATGGTTAAGATCTAATGTTTCTTCATCCAATAAAGTGGAATGATGCTTAATGTAATATGTTAGTCCTAATAATGTGATATAGATGTTTTCCTTTATATGATCAACAAACCACAAGGGTGAGACCCATGTCCCAGCAAGAGATATAACCTCCAACAACACTTATTGATTACAACATTTTAAATAGTAGATAAATGAGTAGTTGGAGTATTTAATAATCAATTGAACAAATTGAACAGTTCAAGTATGCTAAATAGATTAAGCAAATAATCTTAGAAACAAGTATGATTATCAATGGATATATACATAACAAATAAATCCATTTATCCTGATAGATATCTACTCAAATTTCATTAAATTGCATCTAATAACAATCATCATCATTAATCTGACTATCATCATATTCCTTGCTAACAACACAAGCAATCTAGTAGCATAAGCATCCCTAACATCATGAATATGTCTAGTAACATAACATGGCTATCAATATTGGCATCTCAAATAAAGGGAACAGATCTATATCATAAGCAGAACTAACATCATAGCATAATTAATTGCATAGACATGATTAGCAGTTTAAGCATTTGTAATAACATAGGCATGGATAGCAATATTAAACATAGCTAGAATCATCATCTTAACCATCAGTGTTAGTATATTTGACAACATAAGTATGTTTACAACATGAGCATAACTACTACATAAGCATATATATTATCTCTTATTGTACTATACATGATCTCAGTGAAAAGAAAGCAAACAAGGGCTATCATCCAAAATGAAGCATTGTATATAACCCTAAATAGATATGCTACACGGCTATATTACATCTTTTATTATACCCTGGGGAGTTTGATTCGTACCGCCCAAATTCCAACTGACCCCTGCAAAGGGCTATTTGGTTCCGTACAAGATCTAGGAGTATCAGTATCCTAAGATCTATTCCCCTAAGTCAGTATGAGTAAAAAGGTAGTGCCATATCAGTCAAATCTACTACTACAATGACATATAGTCAAGCCGCTAACTACTAGTTTGCCCTTGGTACATGTCACAACACTAGAAACTAGGGTATACAAAACCCACTAGTCTGCCCTTGGTATAGGTCACAACACTAGAAACCAGGGTATACAAAACCCTCTAATCTGAGGTACAACCGCAGTTGTCCTCAATCACATCAAATGTCTGAGGTATGACCATAGCCATCCTCCATAACCTGCATTGTGGATGACAAGGATATATCCTCAACTTGCCACCCCCACATACTCAACAGTATGCGCTCTGATTTTCCCTTACGAATACTCGTTTCACCATCCAACAAGTTCTGACACTGAAGATGGCTCTACGGCACATGGCAGTACATGATTAGAGTTGCACTTGATTAGATATGTTAATTGGGTGAATTAAAGCTGCATCAAACAATTGGACATACAAACCCTAATACACTTCTAGCAAGTATATAAATATCACAACTTTAAAAGATATAAAATGTGTGAAACATCATTTCTCATCTCATCATCACATGGTACTATTCACTTGCCATTCATGAGACTACACTAGTCATCATACTATCACAAGATATAAATCCTTTTCACAATATCATAGGGTATCAACCCTTATCAACACAAGAGGATTACACCTCATTCAGATCTCAACCATACCCAAAGTTCATTAAGACCATCATACTATTCCATGCAAGATCATTGTTATCTTTGAATTCCTTATAACAAGGCTCAACAACATCACTTACATATAATACATGATCAATTGCATTAATGAGCTAGGAGATATTCATAAACAATCATAGAAGGGTTATATTAACATTAAGAACATTCCTTTATTACATCAACATGCAAGGAATCTAGATATGATTAACCCTCATCATATTTATAATGCACATGTTTAGCATAAGAAAGTATCAACCATGTGGCTATGATAACCACCAATTAACATATTAAGGTTATGATCACATTAAGGAGGATATTTCACCATCATTCCATCATATAAGAATGTTAAACATGAATACTCATCTTTATATATTTGCATTAGAGTTAGGTTCAACAAGATAAATTATATTAATGTTACTAATCAACACTTATACCCAAACCCTAACTCACGACAACCCCATTGGATCATGGATGCATAAGGTGAAGCATCACCATCACATTCCCTACTATTCTCAAGTATGAATCCACACATAAATCAAGGTGTAACCATTGGGTTATAGCATACTACGGTTTCAACAACAATAAGAGAGTACTCCATGATTGTATTCATCATTCAAGGACTATTCATACCCAATTACCATCATTTAATTATATTAAAGCTAGGTATAACAAGTTATACCTCATTAGGGTTACCCATTAATTTATTATGGTGATTATCAATCATAATCATATGAGGGTAAGGGTATGACTACAAGTTTAAGGCGTTGAACTATCAAGTTCTCATCTTTAGAATCATAACATTACATTATAGGCTTCACCCAAAACAATGGGAATATTAAGGCATCAACTTCTAACCATTAAATGTTGAAAAGGTAAAGCCACTGGTCATTTACATAAGTACCTATGAAGTCATTGAGTTGTTCTCTAGAAAGAGACACCATCTAACCCTAGACATCCCTTTATTAACAACATAAAAAGTTCCATTGAGAGTAGGGTAAAAAACATAATCAATTGTTCATTTAAAACAAGCCATCCATTGTGAACAAGTAAGCTCCTTGAGTTGATCATATAAAGGAAAACATCTAAATCACATTATTAGGACCAACATATTACATTAAGCATCATTTTACTTTATTGGATGAAGAAACATCAGATCTTAACCATTGAGTCAAGTTCATATGTTAAAATCATTAATTGGAGTATAGGTCTGACCATTGCATCAATAAATGACCCAAGAAACCATTGGTTTAATGCTTAATTGATGCTACAACTACATGATTAACTCACCATAGGTTGTGGAGACCTGATACACCATCAGTAATGACCATTAAGTCACCATAGTTTATTAGATCAACTCTATATTCATTAATCACCATCGAATATCAAACTAATATCACCATTAATGGATAGAACCATTAGGGTACTTAGTTGTTAATCACTAAGATTCTAATTAGGCTAGCACCTGGCCTAAGGGGTGAACATAAGTTTACATCTTTGGTCACCACCATCAGTTTTCATGAAGACAACACCATCAGTTGTTGCAATGGTACCACCATTGAGTCGTGTGTTTATAGAAGAAATCAACTTTAAACCCTAAAATTAATCATTCATTGATAGGTGTTTAGCAGCATCAGTTGTCAAAACAACCTGATCCAAGTCATACTATACCTTAGGAATAACGTACACATGATAATAGGTTCATCTAGAACTGAAATTAGAATAGGGAATATTATAAAAATTGAAATCCAAGTCAAGCATAGCTTTTTAGAGCATGGATCATCATTAAAAAGCAAGAACATGAGCTAGCAAGCTTATGGTAAGCAGTAAACATGGAGAAGTTATAAAACTTGCCTTTAATTAGAAGATAAAATCCCAGATAGAAGAAAACATGAGCAGGTAGGGTAGAAAATCTAAGCATACGATGTGAACTCGTCCATCTAGCACCTTTCTTCATCAAATGAGCAAACCCTAAGCATAAGGAGCAAGAAAGGTAGGGTTTTAGAGCTTTAGAGCAATTTATACCATGTAACAGCAAGGTTCTGACATGGAGAAAGGTAGGATGAAGGATAACAAAGAAATAAATGGAGGAAAGAAGGGGATTCTTACTCTTTTAGGTCAAGATCACTAGAAGGAAGCTTTTTAAACCCTAAAAGGAAGTCAATTGCAACCCTAGAGCTTTTTCCCCAAGAAGATCCCCACTTTCTTCTTCCTTGGATAGTAACTTCACAGAAGCATAGAGGGATAATGAGGTTTATAGGAGGAGGTAAGTGGTGGAGAGAAAATGGTTTGTTTGGGTGCTTAGGGATAGGTATAGAAAACTTTAAGATCAAGAAAAAGAAAAGGTTGAAGTTCCAGTATCTTTCCAAGTGTCTATGGCCTTAAACTATTAAGAATATACAAGCACACACACAAGCAGCTCCCCCACCATACATATAGACCTTCTTATCTCTCCTTTGTCGAATTTCCAAACCAATCAAATAATTCATTAGTTGATAGCTACTAAAGGTAGCTCATCCATGAAATGGTAAACCCTAAAATACCCTTGAGGAAAACACCTTCAAACCATGGCTCAACTAGGATCCCCATGGATTAAAAAGCTCAATAATGATGAGAGAACATCTAAGGAACATATTTATGTGACAAATTGTACTAAAAACTCCCAATTGTGTTAATTGCAGAAAGGTCCAAAATGTACATAAAATTGCATAACTTGCTCAAACAGCGTCTAAATTGGACCAAATTTGAAACTTAAGTTTGTCACATGATACCTAAGAATATCACAATGTTATATTAGGGTCATAAGCACTTAGTTATGGTAATTAAGCTTGTTCACCACTTTAAGAAAGGTTAGGGGTCTCACCAGGACCGATACCTTTTGCTTGATGAGTCACCAAGGAAATGGGAATACTAGTTTATGTTGTTAAATGTAGGTGTTTACTAAAGGTTTAATCTTTGAGCTCTTCCTATTTGACCCGAAACTTATCTAGTCGTGAGCATCATGAAAAGATCTTGGAAAGGCCTTGGCTGATCAAACCCACATGTGTGAAAAAATACGGGATACTTGTGGAAAGGGGTGTTTTTTTTTCTCTAAAATCTATATCAATAGAGCATATGATATATATGGATCAAGATAGAGCTATCAATGATCTAATGTGATGTTATGTAACATACATAACTCATGTGTACTTCTAAATCTTGTCTTTGTAATTTTTTTCCTTTACGATTGGTCTTAATCATGCTTTTCCATGAATTAGAGTATAATATATGTATTAGCCCTTTATAAACATATTTTTTAGGTAAAATGCTCCATAAGTGGATATTTTAGTGTTATAAGTTTGTTTCTTATCTTAGGGTTTCCGATTAACCATAATATGTGGATAGTGATTCGTTGACACGAGAACATGGCGTGGCCACTTTTACTTGATCAGGTACAGATCAAGTAATTTTAGGGCAAACCTAACAATTAATCTTAACAAGCTGAGAATAAGATTTGATTAATAATCTCTAATTACATGTTAGTTCTATCTGTTATTTCATGTTCATTCTATGTAGCTTATATCAACCATTATCTGTGTGATATTTATAATTGTTTGATTTAATCTGAAGTATACTTATTTTTTATCAGTTAAAAAAGAATTCGTTCAATTCTAGTTCTTTATTGAACTTGTTCCACTCACTCAATGTGCTGATAAGTGGTGGTTCAAAATTTTAAATGTACTAATTCAGCTTCAGTTCACCTAGGAGCTTCTCATCTGTAGTGATCTTTTCTTTTCCATCTGAGGTGGAGAATTCTCTTCTTGTTGTAGGTTATATGTATAGATTGTCCCTATACTAGGGAGTTTTGGGAGGGTGTGTGTGCTTGTAGTGATGTACTTTATCTTGATCTCGGTTGCTTATGTGAATGTAATAGTGTAACTTTCTACTTCATGTTGCATTAGAGTTTTATCTTGAACAATGCTTACATCTAGGGTTTGCTTATATATGATATGATGAAAGTGAATACTACTTTAGTTGCTTGTGTTAGATCTAGAATTAAATGGAAAATTTTATTTGTGTTTTTCATATAATCAAATATTTTGATTCCAGGACTTAATTGAATTTGAGGATTAGTGTGGTTAGTTTGGCTAACATGGTGGGGTCTCAGAGGTAGGGTCCCACAAATTGTGGTATCAGAGCCTAGGTTTTATTAGTACCTATGTACATGGACATTAGATGAGTCTATGAGTCTTATCATGTCCTTCAAATTATCTAACGGTATATGGCATATTCTCTTTTCTTTCAGATCATGGCCGATAGAGGTGAAGAACAGGCAGAGAATCGCTATGTGGCACCTCCATTAGGTGATGCTAGGGATGAACCAGGACATGAAGAACCTCCTACTGAAGTAATGGATCAACATCATGCAGTTACTACCTTGTCTACCATTGATCCTCTCTATGCTATGGCACAAAGACTAGTGTTAGTGATGGCTCATGCAACAACAGGGTTTGTCCCTCCATCACCTCCAAGTGTTCTTGATCCATTGTTTGATATTAGCATGTCTTATGAGAGGCTGAGAAAGATGGGTACTTATGACTTCTATGGCACTATTAATCTCACAGAAGCAAATGATTGGCTATATGAAACTAAAAAAGTGTTTAAAATAGCTCATGTATCTGATGTAAAGAAGGTGAACCATGCTACTTATCTTCTAAAAGGAAGTGCAAGTCATTGGTGGAGCATGGAAGAGACACACCTGACTGAACAAGTTTAACATGGGCTGAATTTAGAAGGAGGTTTGAGCACCGATATTCTCCTGCCACATACATATGTGACAAGATCCATTAGTTTGAGACTCTAAGGTAGAGACAAATGACAGTGACTGAATATGAGTTTCTATTTCTAGATTTTCTTAGGTTTTTCTTCATCTGTGTCTCAGATGAGGATAAGATCAGGCACTTTGAACAAGGTTGAACTATGATTCACAGGAGAGGATAGTTGTGATGGAATCTAGGACATAATTTTCATGCCTTTGTTGATGCAGTCAAGCGTGTGTAGCATGTCATTCAATAGAGGTGGGAGTTTGAGACTCACAAGAGGGTAGGTGGTGAGTTGAGCAGGCCAAGACCTAGTGCATAGTCTAGGATGACTAGGCTTCCTACATATCCTTCTAGGAGGCAAAACACTCCATCTAGTACACCACCATAGATTTAATATGGTAGGGGTACTAGTACCTTTGCAGCTAGGGGACCAACACCACAAAGGACCAGAGTACATGAACTGTGACATGACCTCATAGGCTGATCTTTCACTTGATACCATGACAGTGTACATATTGCAACATGATCCATAAAGGTCCATGTTGGGGCCCTGATTTTGAGGGTTGTTTTATATGTGGTCAGGAAGGACATTCTACCAGAGATTGTCCATAGATGCTCAACAACAATCAACGACTAGAGTATAGAGATTGGTGGCACCATAGAGCTCTGGTAGAGGGTATGCATCACAAGCATATTCTAGTACTCAGGGATCCAAAATACATAGGGTAGAGGATGAGGTCAAGGTAGGTAAAAAGTGACAACCCATGCTTATGGTTTGGCTTAGTAGGAGGGAGTTATTTCTCCACATGTTGTGATAGGTGAGATTTGTTTAGTTACATCCATTCTTGTACCTATTACAGTGTTTATTGACCCTAGTGCTACACTGTAACATACCAGAACTAGAACCCTACCTTAGTAGTTTGACCCTTTTGACTTAGACAAACAAGGATAAGCTAATACATGTAATCGATCCACTAATGAAATCTAAAATGTGTTACAAGAAGTGTAACATAACAAAACATGCTTAATAATCATATATGACACATATGGAGATAATAAGATTATAATTGGTCAAATAATGAACTAATGGTCCATTAATGGGCCATATAACATATCTCATAAAAAGAAATCCCAAAAGTAAAATCTAAGTTTAAAATCATGTTCCTTAGGTCCCAATTGCCTTGGGAGTCAAGTTTCACCGTATTCACATAATAATAATTCATTTAATTCAAATTGGAAAAGAAGATGTGTGTTTTCCCCAAAATATCAAATAAAATAATAAATGACTCCAAAAGAGGAAAATAATCTTAGATTTGTAATCTACATAATAAATATAGCCTTTGGGTGAATTTTCATCCAATTTGGAGAAAGTTTGCTTAAAAGGTGAAATCAAGAGAGAAAGTGTGTAGAACCTTCAAATATTAAATAAATATACAAACAACTCCAATATGTAAAATTGATGGCAAATTCTTATCCAACACATTAAATGTGACTTGTGGGTCAAGTTTTATAAAATTTGGATAATCCTAATGCCATTAATTAAGGAGGAAAGAGAAAATGAGATTTGATTTATTTAACTCATTAAAAATTTCCAAAAGGCAAAACTAAGTACATAATCAGAATCTACATGCCTTAATTGACCTCTGTGCAAAATTTTACCTAATTTAGATAATGTTTGAACCCTTAAATGAAGAAAGAGAAAAGTTAAATTAATATGCATGTCACTTTATTGGATTTTGATTTGGATTTCATTTTGTCACGTGTGACTATCCGACTTTAGTGGATGTGGCTCCATCCCATGGCTATCGGATCAGCCTTGTGTGGTCCACAACCCATCTCCTACCTCAAGTAGGAGAGGGCCAGCTGCTATAGTGCCGTCGTGTTTGGCAAGAGGATCAAGTGCTATCTTCTCAGTCTTTTCTCCACCAAATCTCACGAAAATTGTTGCATCAGTTTCTTGAGAAGTTTCCACACCTAATGATGGCTTTCTCAAGACCTAACTTCCTTTATTGATGATTTCCCCAATTCTTGTGCTGCTAGGATCTCGATCGACTTGTGTTTTGGCCCTGACTCGAACCCCCACCTATATATAGGGGTACCCGAGCCTTCGTTGTTCCCTAAGATGTGATTCTCTTTGCCCAATTATTCACGATCTATTATCATTGGCTTCTGATGATCTTGTTTTTGACCTATGCTTGCAGTGGCTCCCCTTCCCTCTACTTGGCTTCTCACTTCAATTCCTTCTCATTGTAAGTTCGTCTAGCCTTTCTCTATGCTTGTATGTCTGTAATTTTATGAATTTTCAAAATTTACATAATCACCCAAATTTGTTCCTCACCTGCCTCCGCCATGGTGTGCGAGTTGGGGAAGAAGATAAGGTTGTTGTATTTTACTATTTTTCCCTTCCGCCTTCTGTTTCTAATCCATCTCGCGTGAGGGTAGTCTCATCCATTCGTTCGCCTATGCGACATACAGCTGTGGGGGCCTGAGCCGTGATTTGGCAGCTCACCATTGGCCCACGTCACACAACGGGTCCCATCCTTTTCCCCTCTCCCTCTCTTTTTCTTTCTCACGGACACTGACATGGCTTTTTCTTGTTTTCTCATTGGTCAATTTTTCTACATTGATCAGAAAAATATGAATAAATACTTGTTGGAATCAGAAAAATAAGATCTAACTAATGGTATAGGTTTTGATAAGTAAATCCATGGATCTAATTAAATAGGAATTAACTTGCAAAAATCATAACTAAGTATTTATTAGTCAAAAAATATAATAAAATATGTTTTGGACTCCTAATAACATAAACTAAAATATGGAGAGGTTTTCATAACCTAATTTACATAATGAATAAAAGGTAGTTTTTAGGGTTTGGTTAATGTGTATGAAATTGATATAAAATATGTATATGTGCTTAATAGGCTCTTTGGTGACCTAGACTTGGATCTAGAAGTGCTTTGGACTTTAGACTCTGATATTGAGGTATGTTGTATCCCCTATTCCTTAATTTTGAGCAATTCACCTATCTTATCATTCTTTTGACTATGGCCTACACATATGTCTATTTTGTTGATATCATGGTTCATGTGAACTATCTTGCTTATTGTGGTCTTGGATATTCTCTTGAAATCTTATCTTGTGCTATGGTGCATGATAAACTTGTTGATGGTATCTTCCCACTGTGATGTGGATGTTTATTTGTGGATGCATGTGTTATCCATTGTGTGATATGGCAACATTGTATAATTCTGACTATACTTTCTACTTGCCTCTACATTTACCTGCTATGTGATTCAGTAGCACTAGAATAGTATAACTGCATTGGTTTTGTCTCATTATGATTTATGGGAACATTGTGATATTTTGGATGGTGGATGTGTGATTCCCCATGCCAGGGAAAGATGTGTGATTCTTGGACCATGTTATGTATATTTGGGTGGTGAATGTGTGATTCCCCATGCCAGGGCAGGATGTGTGATTCCTGGACCATGTCTCACTAGGGCAAGTTGTGTGATTCTTGGCCACCTTTGTCTTTATAATATTCTAGTGTTATGCTTATCTCACATGCATGCATGGTGATGTTTATGATATGTGATCATGTGGCACCACTTTATTGTTTTATTTATGGCAAGTATCTTGTCTTAATATGTGATGATGACTCTTATCTTTTATGCTCGCGTGGGTAGTCCTTATCTTTTGCATGGGAAGCATTTATACTTGATGTCCTTATTGCCATATATTGCTCAATTTTCTTTTAGTATGCACATACCAACCTTTGTTGATGTTTCTCTTTCTTCTCTTCTTTTGTGGGGTATGCTTCCAACCCCAGGTTAGATCAAAGAGAGGTGAACTTCAACATCAACCTTTATAGCTGAGCTATCGGGAGACTTGAAGAGGTGGTTAGGTGACCCTTGGCTTGATCTTTGGCTTATATGTTAAGTTTTCCTTTTGTACACCCATGTGTGGTGAAGTGATGTATTACATTATCAAGCTTTGTAAATTGTTAGATAATGATCTTTTCTACTTCTACTTATTGGGTTATGATAAATACACGTTGAATGAATTGGTCTCTATCCCTTTGGCAAAACAATTTATGTGGTGTTTGGTTCAAGGGATGTTGCCTTTTTATTTCTAGTAGGGAGTGGTTCCCCTCTGGGATCCCACTCCTTACATACACATTCTTTTATGTGTGGCAACACATCCCATTATCCCACAGATAATGAGGTGTTACGCGAAAACGTGCCGAAAACACCATAACCACAGATTATCAAAAACACGGGTTAATTAAAACCGATCGCGGAAAACTGATAAACGGTGAAACTATTACTTTCCAGTCCTCATCCTGCACAGAAACATGTAATATAATTATGTACATACACAAGATCTGACACGTGTCCACAGCTCAGGATCAGCTGTCCATCCATCACATGAGTTCACCACCTGTTCATATATACATAAAGGCCCACATCCGGCCAACAGTAGGATATACGGATATCATCGTGAAACAACGTCAAAACACTGCCAAGGACCCGAGAGTACAGGGATGACTCTAGACTCTACTACAAACATCCAAAACAGCAGCATGTCCAACGCTTGCCTTCTACTGCTCCTCAAGCTGCTCATCCGCAACACCACAACCACGACCACGTCTACCTCGACCACCTAAAAAGGGTGAAAACCAGCGGGGTGAGACAATTGAACAATTGTCCCAGCGGGAAACATAGCTCCCCACCGCAACCACAGAACCTTAGCAAGATAGCTATAACAGCAGTCATTACATGAGCAAATATATCAGAAGCAGTTATATATATATGTAGCAAGATCATTCTTATCGACAAACATACCAACTGTACTAAACTTATAACCAAATGTCCTTCAAAAGAATATGATTATCAAGATAAGGTATATCAACATGTAACAGGATTATTAGAACAGAATATAATGTCACATAACCTGATTATCAAGATAAAATAGATTACCACATGACCTGCAAGATATAACAGAGATATTACACAAACAAGGCCTCAACCAATGTTTCGTGTTTGATTTGATCAGTAAATACTAAACAGCTGTATTACGTTTTATTATGCCCTGAGGATTTGAACCGTACCGTTCAAATCCAACCTTCGGTTACGAAACCCAAGCCGGTGCCATACAAGGCCAATGGAAGAGCCGGACTCCACGACCTCTTCACCTCATGGTCAGTTCATGAGTACAACACAAGCAGGACCGCAGTCGCATGCTGAAGTGGTCTAAGCCACAGGGTTAGCTCCACAGGCTACCCATTCTCTAGCCCGTCTTGGTACAGGTCACTGCGCTAGTAAAACTGAGCCACGGGCCTATTCACCGTGCTCTGAGCCATGAACGCATTCATGCTCCATACATCACATATCCTGAGCCATGGGCCTGTTCACCATGCTCTAAACACATATCTGAGTCTGCAACTGAAGTTACACTCTTACCTCCTCATTTTCAGGCTAGGAGCAACCTACACATATTCAACAATATGCGCTTCCAGGTTAACCCGTAGGAAAACCCGTTTCACCATCACCAAGTCCTGACGATGATGGATCTATGGCCAGGGCAAACTATATGATATATTTCACTGTGATTAATTAGTATCTTTTAGATGGATTGCAGGATTCAACCAAGTTGTATAACATGCAAGATATAATAGAAAGTAAAGAACATTATATGATGGTCTAATCATATCAACCTGATCCATCTTAAGGATCCAACATCACATGTTACCACTTGGCCTTTTGCCAACCATCTAGATCCATCTCAAGGATCATCACATACCGCATGATCTCAATCCTTCATCATGCACTGTCACTGCCTCTTAAGGCTCACATCATCATCAAGGGACCAACACATCACATACGCAATCTTATAGGGCAATTATCAAAGCAATGTTACTCATTACATATGTCGCATAGCCCTTTATGGCTAAGACATCACCTGCAAGGTTAGAGTACACAATAATCATAGATTCAACATAAGCAATATGCTCACTATCATGAAATATCATTCAAGATATTGTACTTATCAATGTGACACCTAATTGGTAACCAGGTTTATTAGTTACATCATTATCAACCATACTAATGCTTACTCTAAATCTCAGGATTATATAAACAATCGAGGCATATGGAGATCATGTTGAGTATACAGAACCAACACTGTTATTGTCAAAATCATTATTATCGCCATCAACTGTTGTCATCTTTATCATGAAGCAACCTTTAACATAACTGTCACTTAGCATCTTTATTACCATCATTATCATCATTAAACAAACTACGAAAGTAGTTATCATCACCTTCATTATTATTAATAATTAAGCATAAAGGTCACATCATGCACCTAATACATGAGGGCTATCAACATATACATTACTATCATTAGCATCCTGTTTGATGATAAATATCACCATCATTTCCTTGGTTAATTAGCTAATTATTTCCATCACATGAGGGGCCGTCACCAAAGCACCTCAAACCCTCACTAAAACTTCACAACCCTCACTTAAACCTATCTATTCAGCATGGGTACCGGCCACCATCCTAAACCCTATCGGCCATCACCCATTACTAACTCTATCGGCCTACACACTAGCTAATAGGGTAGGGTATCGTTCAACTGGACTATCGGCCACCAAGGCTATCGGCCATCACACTAAGCTCACCCTATCGCCCATCATGGGCAAGGGTATCGTCCAACATGCTACTAACCCTATCGGCCATGAAGCACAAGGCATGTCGCCCATCAAGAGAGAGGGTGAGAGAGAGAGAGTATCATCCACCAAGGTACTAACCAAAACACAAGGGACATCACTATGTCTCCCATCATATCGGCCAACCAGACCATCAACTATATCGGCCAACATGGGTAGGGTATCGCCCACCATGGTCACCATGTCGGCCAACACACTAGCTAGGTCAACCTATCGACCTCCAACTCAAGGAACTCAAACCCTAAAGCATCATATCATTCAACATAAGGGCAAGTGTGTCGCCCAACACACTCACAAGGAAGGGGGTATCGCCCAACCCTAGGTCATCACCTACCCCCAACACAAGAGACTTCAAACCCTAGAAAGCAAAGGTACTCAAGGAAACCCTAAACCCTAAGGGGGATATCGGCCACCAGGGTATACTAGCAAGGTACAAAAGCAAGGAGCTAAGCTAATCCACTAACATGCATAAGATCAAGCAAGAGGTAAAGGAGTTAGGGTTAGAAGCTATGCAACCCGCCTTAAGCTCCAAGCTCCAAAGCACCTCAGGGTCCAAAGCTATCGTCCACCAAGCTGCTCCAAGAAGGTGTATCGGCCACCTCTTCAGCTCCAAGGAAGTGTATCGGCCAACACCAGCAAGATGGAGAGGGGTATCGTTCACCAAGGGTGGAGGGGAGACCAAAGGACCAAAAGACCAAAGGAGACTAAGGCAAGGAGAAGAGCTACCCATATAGGAAGAAGGGGAGGAGAAACCAAGGTACAACCATGCTATGTGTCACCCACCCAAGGGACACTTGTCCTAGGGTTCCAGCCAACACATTAGCAAGGCAAGCGACACTTGTCCAAAACATGCACCAAGGGTCCACTACACCAGATCAAGCATCATGGGCGACACAGGCAGCAGCTCTGCTGGGCGACACACCAGCCTGCTGGGCGACACACCAGCCTGCTGGGCGACACACCACCTGCCCTGGGCGACAAAAGGCTCAAGCAAGCCCAAACAAGGAACTCCAAGGCCCAAATAAGCTCAACTCAGGCCCAAAGAACTCAAACAACAAGCCCAAGCCTTCCTCTCAACCCTAGAGGAAGCAAAAGAGGGGAAAACACCTCACAAGATGGCAAACTTGCACACAAAACCCTAAACTTGGGTTATTTGCAAGTAGCCCCTCGAACTCTCAACAAAGCTCAACAAAACCCTAATCACCACTAAAGGTGATTAGCGAGCACCAAACCACTAAGGTTAAGCAAAACAAATAGGGTAAACCCTAAACGCAGGTCAGGGTCCTTACAGCCATAAACCTCTACAAAAGGATTTCGTCCCCGAAATCCGAAGAGAAAAGTGAGGGATACTTCCTCCTCATCTCTTCCTCAAGCTCCCACGTGGCTTCCTCAACACCACGGTGATGCCAAAGAACCTTCACAAGAACCAGGTCCTTTCTCTTCAGCTTCTTGACTCTTCTGTCAAGGATCATCATAGGACCCTCTTCATAAGTCACATCTCTGTCAAGCTCAACCTCAACTGGCTGTATCACTGTCCCTGTATCCAGATGGCTTTTATTCAGCATACTGACATGGAACACTGGATGTAACCTGTGCAACTCTGGAGGCAACTCTAACTTATAAGCCACTTTGCCAACACGTGCTAAGACTGGGTAAGGCCCCATATATCTGGGAGCTAACTTACCTTTCCGTCCAAACCTCAGCACACCTTTCCACGGAGAGACTTTAAGGTAAACCTTGTCTCCCACCTGGAATTTTAAAGGTCATCGGCGATTGTCTGCATAAGACTTCTGCCTGTCTTGAGCCGCTTTCAACTGTTGTTATATCACCCTGATCTTTTCTATCGTCTGCTGTACTAACTCAGGACCCAAAAGCTGATATTCACCTGATTCATACCAACACAAAGGAGATCTGCACTTCCTTCCATACAAGGCCTCATAAGGAGCCATGTCAATGCTCCGCTGATAGCTATTGTTGTAGGCAAACTCTATCAAACTGAGATGTACGTCCCAACTGCCTAGGAACTGCAAAACACAAGCACGAAGGAGATCTTCCAAAGTCTGAATAGTCCTCTCAGACTGTCCATCTGTCTGCGGGTGGAAAGCGGTACTGAACTTCAACTGCGTTCCCATCGCCCTGTGTAACTGTTCCCAAAAACGACTTGTAAACTGAGGACCTCTGTCAGAAACTATCGTCGCTGGCACACCATGCAAACGAACTATCTCATCCATATATACTTGAGCGAGCTTCTCAGCTGTATACATGGTTTTCACAGGTATGAAATGGGCAGACTTCGTCAATCTGTCCACTATCACCCAAATGGAATCATGATTCCTAGTTGTCCTGGGTAGACCAACTACAAAATCCATGGTTATATGATCCCATTTCCACTGTGGTATAGGCAAAGGTTGCAACGTACCTGCCGGATTTTGATGCTCAGCCTTAACTTGCTGACACACCGCACACCTAGCCACAAACTCAGCTACATCTTTCTTCAGGCCGGGCCACCAATACAAGTCCTTCAGACTATGATACATCTTGGTGACGCCTGGATGCATAGCATACATCGACGTGTGTGCTTCCTTGAGCACTAGCTTCCTCAGATTATCGGCATCTGGAACCACCATCCTATGATGATAGAAAACCACTCCATCCTCGGACTCATGGAACCCATCACGCTGCCAAACTCTGATCTGATTAGCTGTACTGTATCATCCGTTTGCTGTGCATCCTTGATCTGCTGTCTCAACGTGGGCTTGATTTGCATCTGTGCTAAAAGTCCAGCTAACGAGGAAACCTCCATCTGTACATTCATCTACCGTAAGGAGACTAACATGTCCCGCCTATGGCATACCAAAGAACTCATCTGTGCCTTCTTGGGAGTAGAAGACTTTCTGCTAAGCGCGTCTGCTACCACATTCGCCTTACCAGGATGATACTCGATAGTGCAATCATAATCATTGATCAACTCCATCCACCGACGCTATCGCATATTCAACTCTTGCCGTGAGAAGATGTACTTCAGATTCTTGTGATCTGTAAAGATCTGACACACTTCCCCATAAAGATAGTGTCTCCAAATCTTTAACGCATGAACCACTGCTGCCAGCTCTAAATCATGGGTCGGATAGTTCTCCTCGTGTTTCTTAAGCTGTCGCGAAGCAAAAGAAACCACATGATCCTCCTACATCAGCACACAACCCAAACCTTTCTTGGACGCATCACAGAAAACAACATAGCCTTTTCCAGGTTCTGGCAAGATCAACACTGGAGCACTGGTTAGCTTTTCCTTCAAACTTTGGAAAGCTTGTTGACATCGATCATCCCAAACAAAAGGTACATCCTTCCTGGTCAACTTCGTCATCGGTAGAGCTATCGAACTGAAGTCCTTGACAAACCTCCGGTAGTATCCTGCTAGACCAAGGAAACTACGAACTTCCGTCGGCGTCTTCGGCGGTTCCCAATCCGCAACGGATTCCACTTTCTTCGGATCTACTTTGACTCCTTCAGCAGATATCACATGACCTAAGAAAGTCACTTCATCCAACCAGAACTCACACTTACTAAACTTAGCATACAACTGATGTTGACGAAGGAGAGTCAACGCTTGACGAAGATGTTGTTCATGCTCTAGCCGGCTCCGACTATAGATCAAGATGTCATCTATAAAAACTACAACAAACTGATCTAAGAACGGACGAAACACTCTGTTCATCAGGTCCATGAAAGCAGCAGGTGCATTGGTTAACCCAAACGGCATAACCACAAACTCAAAATGACCATACCTCGTCCTAAAGGCTGACTTTGGTATGTCATCCGCCTTTATCCTCAACTGATGATATCCAGACCGTAGATCGATCTTCGAAAACACTGTAGCACCACGCAACTGATCGAACAGGTCGTCTATCCTCGGCAACGGGTACTTATTCTTGATCATGACCTTGTTCAACTGTCGGTAATCTATACACAACTGCATCGAACCATCCTTCTTCTTAACGAACAACACGGGAGCACCCCACGGGGACGTGCTCGGTCGGATGAAACCTTTCTCCAACAACTCTTGTAACTGCTTCTTCAACTCTACCATCTCTGCTGGAGCCATCCTATAAGGTGTCTGTGCGATTGGCTGCGTTCTCGGAACCAGATTGATCTCAAAATCGACCTCTCGGGGTGGAGGAACACCAGGAAACTCCTCGGGAAACACATCTGCAAACTCTCGGACCATGGACACTTCTTCAAGGTTAAGGCCTTTCGCCTTGGTATCCACAACGGTATCCACCACGTGAGCTAAGAACGCCTCACATCCTTGTCGCAACAACCTATCTGCCACCATAGCTGACACCAGACACGTCGGAAGAATCTTCCTATCTCCCTGGAAGATCCACTTCTCTCCAGCAACATCAAACACCGCCTGCTTGGAACCACAGTCCAAGACAACCTTATACTTCTCTAAGGTATCCATCCCAAGGATAACATCGAAACCATGCATATCAAGTGGTATGAGATCCACCTGAATGCTGTGTCCCGAGAAAGACAAGACACAAGATGGACACTCTTCTCGAAGCAAAGAGGAACCACCAAGAGGGGTTTCTAACAACAAACTATCCTTCTTACAACTAACAGGTAGACGACAGTTTTCAAGCATACAACAGGCGATAAAAGAGTGTGTAGCACCCGGGTCAACCAGAACAGATATAAAGCAAGAAGAAGACATATCAGAATGAAATAACTCTATCTGACCTGTCACCACTCGCGGGTTGACTATCGCCTCTGGCTGATTCATGGCATAGAATCGAGCCGTAGCTTGCTGTCCACGACCTCTGCTCCCTTGAGCAGACGATCCAGCTTGAGACGCTTGACCGCGTCCTCATCCTCTGCTACCACTGGGCTGTGATCTCTCAGACTTCTGGAAACTCTGCCTCGGTTGCTGCGTCACTTCAACATCTCTATTTGGGCAATTGAACTTCCAATGCCCGACTTGTCCACAGGGATGACATGCTCTATTGTCAACTCGTGGCCTAGATGGCCCGGTCACTGCCACAGAAGCTGAACTGTGCGCCTTGTATGGTGAAGAAACATAACCTTTTCCCTTACTCGGAGACCACTGAGATGGTACACCAGAACTTCTCATCTCTGACGGTGCTAAAAACCTGGGCTTCTTGAAGCCACCAAACCTTCGTCCTTGATACTGAGCAGGTCTTTTAAGAGACACAGACTCTCTTTTCTCCCGTACTGTCCTCTCAATCCGTCGAACTGATTCCACAAACGTAGCAAACCGCTCTCGGTTTTCCAGCGCAGACACAGGGGTTGTCAACTCAGCACTCAAACCCTTCTCGAAACGTCTGATCCGTTCGTCATCTGTCGCCGCCATGTGAGGACAGAACCTCAACAGATCCATAAACTTGTCTTCATACTTGGTGATGTTCATCGTTCCTTGCCACAACTTCTCAAACTGACTGATCTTCTCATCCAGGTACGTCTTCGGAAAGTATCTGGTGACGAACTCGCATCGAAACACTTCCCAACAGATCACCTCACCAGGCCGCTTCTCCTCCTCGATGGTCCACCAGTGACCAACACTACCCTTCAGAAGGTAGACAACATGCTTTACTTTGTCTGCTTCGGGGATGTCGAGGATCCGAAAAGCCTTTTCAAGACTTGTCAACCACAGATCTGCATCCGCTGGATCAGCCGTTCCAGCATAATCCGAAGCTCCGACTCGGCGAAGCCGCTCAAAGGTCTTCCCAATACCCGATGCTTCTCCATGGGGAACCTGTGCTCGCGGAGGAGGCACTGGTAATCGCTCAACCATGAGATTCATCGTAGCCATTAACTGCCCCATAAGCTGTTGGTAGGCAGGATGTTCAAGTATGGCTGGGTCAGGTTGGGGGACCTCCGGCACCCGATCTTCATGTGCCCGTCCATCAGCTCCATCAACCGATGCAGCATCACTGTGCTCAGGAGCATGTTCTTCATGGTTTCCAGACATCTTGGCTTTTCTTCTGCTGAAGGCAGAAAATTTTTGTAAGATATCCTGGAAACTCATAAGAATAGACTCACCCTAGTCCTAGATCCCTGTAGACTCAGCGAACCTAAGGCTCTGATACCAAACTTGTGGCAACACATCCCATTATCCCACAGATAATGAGGTGTTACGCGAAAACGTGCGGAAAACACCATAACCACAGATTATCAAAAACACAGGTTAATTAAAACCGATTGCGGAAAACTGATAAACGGTGAAACTATTACTTTCCAGTCCTCATCCTGCACAGAAACATGTAATATAATTATGTACATACACAAGATCTGACACGTGTCCACAGCTCAGGATCAGCTGTCCATCCATCACATGAGTTCACCACCTGTTCATATATACATAAAGGCCCACATCCGGCCAACAGTAGGATATACGGATATCATCGTGAAACAACGTCAAAACACTGCCAAGGACCCGAGAGTACAGGGATGACTCTAGACTCTACTACAAACATCCAAAACAGCAGCATGTCCAACGCTTGCCTTCTACTGCTCCTCAAGCTGCTCGTCCGCAACACCACAACCACGACCACGTCTACCTCGACCACCTAAAAAGGGTGAAAACCAGCGGGGTGAGACAATTGAACAATTGTCCCAGCGGGAAACATAGCTCCCCACCGCAACCACAGAACCTTAGCAAGATAGCTATAACAGCAGTCATAACATGAGCAGATATATCAGAAGCAGTTATATATATATGTAGCAAGATCATTCTTACCGACAAACATACCAGCTGTACTAAACTTATAACCAAATGTCCTTCAAAAGAATATGATTATCAAGATAAGTTATATCAACATGTAACAGGATTATTAGAACAGAATATAATGTCACATAACCTGATTATCAAGATAAAATAGATTACCACATGACCTGCAAGATATAACAGAGATATTACACAAACAAGGCCTCAACCAATGTTTCGTGTTTGATTTGATTAGTAAATACTAAACGGCTGTATTACATTTTATTATGCCCTGAGGATTTGAACCGTACCGTTCAAATCCAACCTTCGGTTACGAAACCCAAGCCGGTGCCATACAAGGCCAATGGAAGAGCCGGACTCCATGACCTCTTCACCTCATGGTCAGTTCATGAGTACAACACAAGCAGGACCGCAGTCGCATGCTGAAGTGGTCTAAGCCACAGGGTTAGCTCCACAGGCTACCCATTCTCTAGCCCGCCTTGGTACAGGTCACGACGCTAGTAAAACTGAGCCACGGGCCTATTCACCGTGCTCTGAGCCATGAACGCATTCATGCTCCATACATCACATATCCTGAGCCATGGGCCTGTTCACCATGCTCTAAACACATATCTGAGTCTGCAACCGAAGTTACACTCTTACCTCCTCATTTTCAGGCTAGGAGCAACCTACACATATTCAACAATATGCGCTTCCAGGTTAACCCGTAGGAAAACCCGTTTCACCATCACCAAGTTCTGACGATGATGGATCTATGGCCAGGGCAAACTATATGATATATTTCACTGTGATTAATTAGTATCTTTTAGATGGATTGCAGGATTCAACCAAGTTGTATAACATGCAAGATATAACAGAAAGTAAAGAACATTATATGATGGTCTAATCATATCAACCTGATCCATCTTAAGGATCCAACATCACATGTTACCACTTGGCCTTTTGCCAACCATCCAGATCCATCTCAAGGATCATCACATACCGCATGATCTCAATCCTTCATCATGCACTGTCACTGCCTCTTAAGTCTCACATCATCATCAAGGGACCAACACATCACATACGCAATCTTATAGGGCAATTATCAAAGCAATGTTACTCATTACATATGTCGCATAGCCCTTTATGGCTAAGACATCACCTGCAAGGTTAGAGTACACAATAATCGTAGATTCAACATAAGGAATATGCTCACTATCATGAAATATCATTCAAGATATTGTACTTATCAATGTGACACCTAATTGGTAACCAGGTATATTAGTTACATCATTATCAACCATACTGATGCTTACTCTAAATCTCAGGATTATACAAACAATCGAGGCATATGGAGATCATGTTGAGTATACAGAACCAACACTGTTATTGTCAAAATCATTATTATCGCCATCAACTGTTGTCATCTTTATCATGAAGCAACCTTTAACATAACTGTCACTTAGCATCTTTATTACCATCATTATCATCATTAAACAAACTACTAAAGTAGTTATCGTCACCTTCATTATTATTAATAATTAAGCATAAAGGTCACATCATGCACCTAATACATGAGGGCTATCAACATATACATTACTATCATTAGCATCCTATTTGATGATAAATATCACCATCATTTCCTTGGTTAATTAGCTAATTATTTCCATCACATGAGGGGCCGTCACCAAAGCACCTCAAACCCTCACTAAAACTTCACAACCCTCACTTAAACCTATCTATTCAGCATGGGTACCGGACACCATCCTAAACCCTATCGGCCATCACCCATTACTAACTCTATCGGCCTACACACTAGCTAATAGGGTAGGGTATCGTTCAACTGGACTATCGGCCACCAAGGCTATCGGCCATCACACTAAGCTCACCCTATCACCCATCATGGGCAAGGGTATCGTCCAACATGCTACTAACCCTATCGGCCATGAAGCACAAGGCATGTCGCCCATCAAGAGAGAGGGTGAGAGAGAGAGAGAGTATCGTCCACCAAGGTACTAACCAAAACACAAGGGACATCACTATGTCTCCCATCATATCGGCCAACCAGACCATCAACTATATCGGCCAACATGGGTAGGGTATCGCCCACCATGGTCACCATGTCGGCCAACACACTAGCTAGGTCAACCTATCGGCCTCCAACTCAAGGAACTCAAACCCTAAAGCATCATATCGTTCAACATAAGGGCAAGTGTGTCGCCCAACACACTCACAAGGAAGGGGGTATCGCCCAACCCTAGGTCATCACCTACCCCCAACACAAGAGACTTCAAACCCTAGAAAGCAAAGGTACTCAAGGAAACCCTAAACCCTAAGGGGGATATCGGCCACCAGGGTACACTAGCAAGGTACAAAAGCAAGGAGCTAAGCTAATCCACTAACATGCATAAGATCAAGCAAGAGGTAAAGGAGTTAGGGTTAGAAGCTATGCAACCCGCCTTAAGCTCCAAGCTCCAAAGCACCTTAGGGTCCAAAGCTATCATCCACCAAGCTGCTCCAGGAAGGTGTATCGGCCACCTCTTCAGCTCCAAGGAAGTGTATCGGCCAACACCAGCAAGATGGAGAGGGGTATCGTTCACCAAGGGTGGAGGGGAGACCAAAGGACCAAAAGACCAAAGGAGACTAAGGCAAGGAGAAGAGCTACCTATATAGGAAGAAGGGGAGGAGAAACCAAGGTACAACCATGCTATGTGTCGCCCACCCAAGGGACACTTGTCCTAGGGTTCCAGCCAACACATTAGCAAGGCAAGCGACACTTGTCCAAAACATGCACCAAGGGTCCACTACACCAGATCAAGCATCATGGGCGACACAGGCAGTAGCTCTGCTGGGCGACACACCAGCCTGCTGGGCGACACACCAGCCTGCTGGGCGACACACCACCTGCCCTGGGCGACACAAGGCTCAAGCAAGCCCAAACAAGGAACTCCAAGGCCCAAACAAGCTCAACTCTAGCCCAAAGAACTCAAACAACAAGCCCAAGCCTTCCTCTCAACCCTAGAGGAAGCAAAAGAGGGGAAAACACCTCACAAGATGGCAAACTTGCACACAAAACCCTAAACTTGGGTTATTTGCAAGTAGCCCCTCGAACTCTCAACAAAGCTCAACAAAACCCTAATCACCACTAAAGGTGATTAGCGAGCACCAAACCACTAAGGTTAAGCAAAACAAACAGGGTAAACCCTAAACGCAGGTCAGGGTCCTTACATTATGACTCAGGATGTCATAGCTAGAGTTCAACTTTATGTTGTGGAGCTACCTTATGATTTCTTGTTGGAGATACCTACTTTACAACCTATAGTTGTGACAAATGTTTGTCCAGGATGTGTTTTAAGCTTTAATGGACAATGCATACAAATGGACTTATTACCACTTGAAGTGCATAGCTTTGATATAATTCTAGGCATGAATTTCTTAACGTAGTATTGAGTGAAGCTAGATTGCTTTACCAAGGAAGCTATCTTCTTTGATAGAGATTTTTTTTTAATCTTTTAAGGGGAAGGGAAAGTACAACCTACATGTTTGATATCTTCTATAGCTATTGAGAAAATGATGAGGAAGGGATGTATATGTTATATTGCACATGTAATGGATACTAGGGTTGAGAAACCTACCTTATCTGATGTACCCATAGTGAAAGAGTACAATGATGTTTTTCCTGATGAACTGCCAAGATTACCTCTAGTTAGATATAACTCAAGGTACTCAACCTATTGCACAAGCACCATATCGCATGGCTCCATCTGAATTGAAAGAGCTAAAGAAGCAATTGCAAGAATGGCTAGATAAGAGTTTTATTCAACCTAGCATGACACCATGGGGATCAACAATGCTATTTGTGAAGAAAAAGGATGAAACGATGTGCTTGCGTATCGATTATAGGAAAATCAACAAATTTACTATCAAGAATAAATATCCTTTTCCTAGGATCGATGATCTTTTTGATCAATTGAGAGGGGCAATAATGTTTTCTAAGATTGATTTGCGATTATGTTATCATCAACTCTTGATCAAGGTTGAAGATGTCCTTAAGATAGCTTTCAGGACTAGATATGGGCACTATGAGTTTTTGGTTACGTCGTTTGGACTAACCAATGCACCATCAACTTTTATTGATTTGATGAATAGGGTATTTTGTCAGTACCTTGATCAGTTCATTATTTGCTTCATTGATGATATCTTAATATATTATGTAAATGGGGAGCAACATGAGGAGCATTTACGATTGGCTTTGCATTTGCTAAGACAAAATATTCTATATGCCAAGTTTAGTAAATGCAATTTCTGGCTATCTGAAGTGGCATTTCTAGGCCATGTGATTTCTACTGAAAGGATTTGTATAGATCCCAAGAAGGTGGAATTTGTACTCCAGTGGGAGCAGCCCAAGACACCCATTGAAGTGAGGATTTTTCTTGGTTTAGTAGGATATTACAGAAGGTTTGTACAAGACTCCAACATTATTTCCATGCCTTTGACTCTTTTGACGAGGAAAGAAGTCCAATTCATTTGGACAAATCAGTGTGATTCATTTGGACAAATCAGTATGAGCATAGCTTTCAACATTTGAAGAAGCTATTGACATTTGCACCAGTCCTAACTCTTCCTGAGATAGGGAAAGGTTATGTTGTATACTGTTGATTCTTCTAAGAAGGGTTTAGGTTGTGTTCTTATGCAGGATGGTAAGGTAGTGGCATATGCTTCTAGACAATTGAAGAAGCATTAAGAAAACTACCCTACGCATGACCTAGAACTTGCTGCACTAGTCTTAGCATTGAAGACATGGTGACGTTATCTATATGGAGAGCCTTTCCATGTATATACTAATCTTAAAATCATGAAATACATCTTCACATAGAAAGATATAAATATGAGGCAATGTAGATGGCTTGAATTGATTAAAGACTATGATTGCACCATTGATTACCATCCTCGAAAGGCAAATGTGGTGGTAGACGCATTGGGTAGAAAGTCATCATCTTTTATGCCTTCTATAGAGATGATATCCATGGCATGCATTAGAAGGGACAGGCTTTTGTCTCTAAGGGAGATGAATGTGCATATGGATTTGACATCTTCTGGTGGTCTTCTGGCACAACTCCAGATAAAACCTATGTTGGGGCAACAGATTAAATAGATGCAAGACACCGATTCTTATTTCAAACTTTAGAGAAAGAGATGCAAGAATGGAAGAGAGATGGCTTCCACTTCACCAATGAGGATCTTTTATGTTTTTAGGGAAGGTTATGTGTCCTAGATCAGGCAGAGCTGAGAAATATTATGCTTGAGGAAGCACATTCTTCTATGTATGTGATACATCCATGTAATTCCAAAATGTATAAAAATATCAAAGAATTATATTGGTGTCCTAGAATGAAGAAAGATGTAGATGATTTTGTTGAAAAATGTGGTGTATGTTAGCAAGTAAAGGCATAACATCAAAGACCCGATGGGTATTTTCAACCTTTGCATGTACTAGAGTGGAAATGGGATCATGTTACTATGGATTTTGTAGTTGGTTTACCCCGTTGTTCTAATGGATATGATTCCATATGAGTTGTCATAGATAGATTGACAAAGATAGCACATTTTTCTTCCTGTCAAGACAAATTTTCAGTATATATGTTGATGAGATAATCTGACTACATGGAGTTCCACCTTCTATTTTGTATCAGATAGAGGTCCACAATTTACTTCTAGGTTTTGGGATAGACAACATGAAGCAATGGGAACTCAATTGAAGTTTAGTACTACTTTTCATCCTCAGATTGATGGACAGTTAGAAAGGACAATATAAACTCTATAAGACATGCTTAGAGCATGTGTTCTATAGTTCCTTGGAAGTTGGGATTCACATGTTAGCCTGATCAAATTTGCATATAATAATGGTTATCAATCTAGCATAAGAATGTCACCTTATGCAGCTCTATATGGCAGGAAGTGTAGATTGCCAGTATGATGGTATAAGACTAGTGAGAGACATATGTTGAGACCTGAGATAGAACAAAAAACCTCTGAGAAGATATTTGTAATATGCCAACAATTGAAAGTTGCACATGATAGACATAAGAGTTATGAAAACCGTAGGTATAGACCTCTTGAAATTCAAGTAGGGGATATACTATATAAAAGTTTATCCTTGGAAAGGTGTACTCAGGTTCAGGAAGTGGGGCAAGTTAGCTCCTAGATATAAGGGACCATACCCTATTCTACAACAGGTTAGAAACGTAGCTTACCGACTTGAGTTACCACCTGAGATAGAGAAGCTACATAATGTGTTCCATGTATCTATGCTAAGGAAGTGTCATCCTGATACTGATAAGATCTTCTATCCATATGGTGTACAATTAGCAGATGATGTGCCCTATGAGGATGACCTAATTTAGATCATGGATAGAGTGAAAAAAATATATTTGACTTCAAGTAATATATGAATTGTGGAACTGAAAAGTATGTATGGTTTAGAGTCATATCAAAAGGTTATGTAGACGTGAGATACCTATGGTGAAAGTCTTATGGAGAAATCATGGAGTTGAAAAAGCAACATGGGAACTTGAAGATGAGACGTAGAGATGCCATCCCAACCTTTTCTAGAGTTTTAGGACGAAATGCAAAGGAGGGGAGATTTGTAAAGACCCATTCCTAAATTCCATTAAATCCTAATTCAATCTTCCTAAGCATCAATGGTTATTGATTTATTTTTCTCCTAATTAGGTTTAATATTAATTAAAATATTAAACCTTGTTTGTTAGATTAATGTTGTGAATTATTAGGTTAGTAGAGTTATAAATTGAAAACCCTAGTTGCATGAAATCATCAATAGAAAATGTGATGATGAATTTGGTGTTAAGTATATTGGTAAAGTAAAAGATTTTTAATATTTTGTGTGTGATTCATATTACCTTGAATTTTGGATATGTATTTTAGAACTCAAGTAGGAGTGTCAGAGAAAAATTTCAAAATTATATGAGTTTCCTGGACCTATTGGTCAGTTAAGTTTTTCTAGGAGAAACTCAGCTGACCACGTTATACAGGCTAAAGTATAGAAGTGTAGTATTTGATTTTTTAGAATTTATTGGTTTATCAAATTTTATTGAAATTTAAGTGAAGTTTGCATACTAAATTTCCAACAACATACTAAAGTTTTAGAATTTGTTGAGAAGTTTTCTGTCACAAAAGAACCTCGTGTCAGTCTAGTTCTGACAGAACAAACTCGATTGACCAGATTTTTAGGAAAAATAAAAAAGACTGAAAAATATTTATAATTAATTATTCCAAGCACCTTAATGAGTATATAGGACACTATTATGACCCAAGAACCTCTTATTTCCATCTTACAATTTAGAGCTTTGGGATTCTTGAGAGATAAGGAGATTTTAGGGTTTGGAGAATGTGAAGATGAAATTTCAGATTTCTGGGTTTTCTCTTTCCAAGGTTGGTAGATTCTATATAGATTATCAATATTTTTTAGGCTTATTTGCTTTAATTCTCTCCCATGTATAGAAATCTTAACTCCTATGATTCGAATCAAAATGTAGAAAATTAATATCTTCTTTCATTCTTTCTTCTTCTAAGTTCTTGAGTAATGAGGAGCAGGAAAATTTTGATTTCTTAAAGGACTTGATTCAAGAATTAGCAGTAGTTGGGCTATGAATTCCAGATGCTTCACACATGGGGTGAGTGGTGTAGGTTCATTTGAACACTATTAGTGAACTATAACCCTAAATCTGTTCATTAATCTACAACTGGTGGGAATTGGGAACGTCAATAATGCATAGGACTATTTTGCTTATTTGACCTTGGATACGATTCTTACATTGATCCTTGCAAATGAATCAAGTGGATGTTACATTTTATCGATCATGAGTAATGTGAATATATTTAAATTCAGTTTTCATATTCTTATTATGTATACATTGCAAATGCCACATATTGGTTAAATATGGAGTGTTGTGCATGATATGTGAATTCTTGAGTTGTGATTGTTTCATTCGAATTTATATGATGGAAAAAGATATGTAGGGTATCTGTAATATGAATTGAAACATAATGTATCTATAAAACCCTAATCCACATATCCTAGGATTAGAATATGAAATCACATATGTACCATATAATTAACTCTTATTTTCCTTAAAGTGAGTAAATGCACTAAATATCTATTATAACCTAACTCATCTAGATAGGAGCCCCGAGAACTGTGATTTCCCCCCAAATTATGCATTAGGGAAATGAAATCAAATTCCCTCTAATAATCCTTGGATTATGAAAAGGAATGTCAGACTGTGATTCTAAACCTTGAAAGCTAGATCATCAGAATTTAGGAAAGATCTCGACATGGGATGCTAACCTAAATTCTATGTTGCCAAGTAAATGAAATGAATTGTATTTGAAACACTGTTATGGAAATTGTGACCTTGATTTGAAAGGGATCAATAGGGATATCTTTATTTCGTATCTCATACATGATGCCCTAGCTTTGACATTTATATCAGTAAACCTATCTCATGTACTTGAGATGAGGTCTGTAAGGTAGAGAGGCTTTATGCGCTTACCTAGCAAGTATTTGGCAACTCTGAAGCAGACCAGAGTCTATTTCTTATATTAGGGTTTTCTACTAACCCTAAGATGTGGACAGTGAGTCGTTGAGACGAGAACCAAGTGTGGCAACTTTTACTTAATCAGGTACATATCATGTAATTTTAGGGCAAACCTAATGATTGAATCTTGACAACCTGAGAATAAGATTTGATTATCAATATCCTTTTACTTAATGAGTTACATATCAAGTAATTTTAGGGCAAACCTAATGATAGAATCTTGACAACTCAAGAATAAGATTTGATTATCAATATCCAATTACATGTTAGTTCTATTTGTTATTTCATGTTCATTCTATGTAGCTTATATCTGCCATTATCTGCATGATATTTATAATAGTTTGATTTAATATGAAATATACTTATTTCTTCATTCTAAAAAGGATTAATTCAATGCTAGTTTTGTCTTGAACCTATTCCACTCACTCAGTGTGTTGATAAGTGGTGGTTCAAATTTTTACATGTACTAGTTCAAATTCAGTTCACCCAAGAGCTTTTCATCCATAGTGATCTTTTATTAACCATCTGAGGTGGAGAATTCTCTTCTTGTTGTAGGCTATATGTATAGGTTGTCCCTATATTAGGGAGTTCTATGAGGTGTGTGTGCTTGTATTGATGTACTTTATCTTGACCTAGGTTGCTTATGTGAATGTAATAGTATACCTTTCTACTTCATGTTGTATTAGAGTTTTATCTTGAACAATGCTTACATCTAGGGTTTACTTATATATGATCTGATAAAAATGAATACTACTTTAGTTGCTTGTGCCAGATCTAGAATTAAATGAAAAAAGTTATTTGTAGTCGTTAATTTTAGGATTAGTGTGGTTAGTTTGGATAACAGAGTGGGGTCTCAAAGGTGGGGTCCCACATTTCTCTTTTTGGAAATCTTTTAAATCCTTTTTGGAACATACTTATTATTATATGATTTTTACATTACTGGACATGAAAATCTCATGTAACATATATGCTTAGACCATGATTAAAAACACTATTGGTTGGCGCTCTGATCAAGCAATGGTTGTGACAACATTACATGGTATCAGGTGAGGCATGGGGGTGAGTGGCCACCACACGTCTCACCTTGGGGTTTAACTTGTTAGGGTGAGTCCATTAGTAACTCTGGCTAGGAGGGATTCCTCATCATTAAAAAAATGTTAAAATGACTAATTCTTTTATATATGGATCCTCTAACCACATTTTCCATGATATGTACTCTTTATCTTCATGCATGCTTAAAATTTGGAAAATGAAAAAATACACCATTCCTTCACTACTTTTACATGAGATATTTTGACTAGTAATATCTACAGTAGTGGTTCTTATGCATAAACATACTATTAGTCATTAGGGTTTTATTCCTCCTTCAACAAGTATACATATTTGCACTAAGGTTTTATTACTCCTATCGACATTGATGTTTTATTCCCTCTTCCCTACTTTACATATTGGGCATTGAGGAATTATTCCTTCTACCTTAGATCGAAATTGGTGTTTTGGACCTAACTTATTTAATGGTAGTACTTATTATATACATGCATTGCTATAGATTATTATGAGTGATGTAAAGGGAAAGATCATTATATTCATTTGTTTTCTCTTCTAAAAGAAATTTGCCCCGTTCTCTTATTATTTCAATTCTCTTAAGTTTATGATCTATTTTTTGTACATTGTGTTTTAAAGGAAATAACCTTCTTATTTGTACTTGATTCCTTATATTCCCAAGCAATGTTTTTAACATGTACCAATATTCTACTAACACTTGCCTTTTCTCTTATTTTTTCCTTTTTGGATGTTCTTTCCAAACCACCCAGATGTAGGTAAGAGGGATATGACCTAGGATGAACCTGAACTTGTAATATGAACTTCAATGATACTTTGAGAAGTTAGGTTTCCTTGTACGACTAGTCTTTGTATAAAATATATGTACTCTTTCCATCTTTGTATCACCCTCTTATGTGAGCAATAGTGTAAATGGAATATTTTGTAGTAATATAATAGTTTAATTTTCCACTACAATATATAATCAATTTTCCTTGTATATCATACTGTTTAGATATGAAATAAAATACCTCCCTTACTTCATAAATCTTTCGTATGTTTAGATCATGATGGTATCTATTACTCAATGAGTAACCTCACAGTCTCGCTCATTACATTTTCACATAATCAACCACAACAAACCTTTTACATGTTGTCGTCATTTGTACATACAAACTTTTTGGCTACTAACATCCAAACCCAGTAGGGTAACAATTGAAATAGCATGCTAAGGTCTCTAAGAAGTCACTTAGTGGATAAGGTAAAGGTTTGTTGATGACAACTAGGAGGTAAGCTTGGAATTATGCATCTTTAAAGAAAGTATAATAGCTTACTGGTCAGGATCCATTGCACTGAAAATGTACCAGGGATCATGTGATCCACTACAGTGATGATACCATCGAAAAAAATTGATGTGTCAGTATTAGGACATTTTATCAATTTTCTGGAGACAACACATTGATATATCAGAAGTGAGAATGTTGATTAATGATACATGTGAAAAGCAGCATCGCCTACTAGTGGAAGGCTTTCTATTTTCAATCAATCTATGTAAAGTGAATTAGTCCCTAAGAAAGGCCCTTTAAGAAATTAGATGGGTATAATAATGTGACAAAGTTTCTTTGACTATTGAGCCATGACCATCTGTTGTAGTGATTTGATGAGATCAATATGTCGACAACTCATCTAAATAGTGCAATATTGCACATTATTAACTTTCCCTCACTATCCTACCCCTCTCATTTACCTTGCGTCATTAAATCCACATCGAAGGATGACTATTTGTGGTTATACTATGACTATGACTAGAGTGATTGTACCAACCTTCCATCATCATGATGGTCATCAATAGTCATGACAGAGGGTAGTTGAAGCTTACAAGAGAAAATATCATATTGGGAGGGTCTTCCTCCCAGTGAACTGGTGATACTCTAAGATGACAAGTGAATCAACAGACTATATGAAGGTGCATCTAGAGAACCATATTTTTGGAACATGACAACATGATAACCATTTATTTGATTTTTTAATATATGGTGTATGACTTGCTAGAGTACTTAGTCCTTCCAATTTGCTATTCATGTGCATAAAAGTAAGATGGTGATTATAAGACCCATCTTTGACTTAGACATTATTTCCCCATTACCCTATGGTATGTCTACTAAGGCAACTCATTCTCAAATCCTAGAAGTTTTGACTGATAATGTGTTTGCATTGGTGAGTATGCATGCCTCTCATACAAGTTAGTCATCTTGAGTTGTCGGTCATATATGTCATTATATATGACCTTTTTGGTTGGCTACATGGATTAAGGGGAGGGAGCATAGATGGAGATTGGGGCATAGCGTCATCAGGGTAGGGATAAAACTTGACTATAGGTTGGCCCTTTATTCAATCTTTCCAAGTGTGGTTGTCTCAGTATCCAATTTGGCAAGCTAACTATTTCATACCTTGTTTAAGCTTAGATGATGAACCAAAAACTCAATAAACCACCCACACAAAAGAATTCCTCATCACTGAGCACATTGATTAGGAACACATTTATCAGGAACACATCAATAAAGGTGGGTTTTTAACTTGACCTCATGTCATCATCGACGGATATGACTCTCGTTCTCTCTATGGGGTCTTTCTCTACTACAATTCGTATTGGCTTTCAGATACACTAAATCTTATATTGGTGCTTATGGAGAACAATTTAGATGGAAAGTATGGGCATGGAGCAAATTTATAGGTTAAGGGAGTAGGTAGGCTTGACTAGTCTTGGAGGGAAATAAAGGATAATTAGATAGAGATTCATGGGTTTTTGTTGAGAGAGAAAATTCATTCGAGTGAAGTGTAACATCCTGATAATTGAGGCCTTAGATTAAATGATACTAAAAGGAATTTATTGGACTATTTGTGTCAATAAGGTTCACCTCCTTTTCAGGGAACACACCAATATATTATCTAGAGTTAAGCATGATGGGTCTAAAGTAGTACTAAGATGTTAATTGAACCCCAATTGTGTATGAGTGAGGAAAAAGTGTGCAAATATGGCTAGTGTTGGTCTATAGGGACAATCATCATCACTAAAACCCTACTAGAGCATTAGGATATAAGATCGAGCATGACAATGGTATCAAATTAGGTTCCCTTCTAGTAGGTGGATCCCACTTACACATGTGGCACTGTACATGCGATCTACACAAGAGGAAAGGGCTATCTACTATTGCGAGATGAATCCACCCTTTCATTGTAAATCATGGATGGGAGTTGGGTATGCATGTGCCATTCATGAGTCCACACTAAAATTTAGAAGAGATTATGAGGCCATATAGTTTATGATGGTTACAATATAGAGTCTAAGTGGGTGAGATTGTAACATCCCATGAATATATGCCTCATATTAAATAATCTTAAAAGGAATAACTATACTACACATATTAGGAAGGTATATTTTCTTTTCAGAAAACCCACCAATGGGTAATCTAGAGTTAAGCATGCTCATCTTGGAGTAAAACTAGTTTGTGTGACCTACTAGAGAGTTGAACCCAAGTTGTGACTAAGGCTATTGTTGTTGTTTTTAGGACAATTATCATTCTCGTAACTCTACTAGAGCCTTGGTCTATAGGTTCGACATTACACAAAAACATTTAAGCAAAGTGATACAATAGAAAGATGATAGGAAGGTTCAAAATGATCAAAAGAAAGAAAAAGGCATTTAGGAAATGCTCAAAATCTAAGTTTGATCTTGGCTAAGAAGGAAAACCCACTAGATACTTAAGACACACATGTCCAATGTTGTTTTAGGGAGATGGTTGGATGGAAATAGGGCTTCCATCCCATGTGTTTCCTAGTCAAGGGCCTAACGAGTAAGGAGTTATTTTATTATAAAGAGATAAGGTTCAATAAGAAAGGAAAGGTCCATCTCAACTCTTGTTGTAATGAATTGAAATCTATGTATAATCTTAATGTAGCCCTTTTTACTAACTTTTCCTTTCATTTCCTATCCTTTATGTCCTTGATGTTGAGTTAGTGGAATTTATAGAGGTTTGGTGTACATTTGTTCACTATTAATGCCAATATAAGGTTTATGCACAAATACCGCAATGGAAGTTTATATAAGGGATCAAAATGTAAAATATCCATTTAAGTGGGATAATGATAAATACATTTGTAGTAGAAGTTTCTATGGCCTTTTGGAATAATAAAAATAAAAAGGAAATCCTAAATCAATGAAAATGTGACATTAAATGAAATAATTTGACAAAGAGTGGAATTGTGAGTAAATTGCCTAAAAATCATCAAAGGGAAACTCAAAAGATAATTCCAATCCCAAACTCATTTTCTTTGAGTTAAAGTTTACTCGAGTGACAAGTTTCACAATTTTGGCAAATTCGTAATATTTGCATCAATTGGAATTGGAAAATGGGAGTTATCCCTAAAATATAAAACAAAACATTTAATAACCCCCAAAGTGGCAACTAATGCCAAATTAGTAATCGAAATGTTAAAATACTCTGGGTGATTTTTCATTCAATTTGGAAAATCTTTGATGAAAAGGTGAAGTTAGGAGAGAGAAAGTGTGTAGAAACGTCAAAATATTAAATAAATGTAGAAACAACTTCAACATGTGAAATTAATGGCAAATTCATATCCAATACACTTAATTTGACTTGTGGATGAAGTCTCATCAAATTTAAATAATCATATAGTCATTAATGTATGAGGAAAGAGAAAATAAGATTTTCCAATTTAATGAATCAAAAGTCTTCAAAAGGGAAATCTAATTGCATATTTGGATTCTACACACTCAAATTATCTTAGGTGTCAAATTTCAATTAAAATTTGGGTTTCATTTGCACCCTCCATTGAGGAGAGAGAAAAGATTAAATAAATATATATGCCACTTTAGTCCAAATATGAATTGGAATACAATTAATGTGTCGCGCCATTTCCTTCTTTTTTTTGCACTGATGGACGACCGAGATCGTCCAAGGACCCGATCAGATGATTTCACATTCACCACCTACCTCACACTCTTGAAGGAAATAGATATGGAATATGTTGATTCTTGTTTTTGATATTTCTCTCTTGTTACTTGATCTTTTCTTGAGATTTTTGCTCCTACACCTTCCTTATTGGATTGTGCACCAATCAATTCAATTTTTTTGCCATATTGTAAAAAATTTGAGAAACGCCCAAAATTGGGCTTAGAGCTCTCTCACAGCCACATCTGTTAAACCCTAGGACTACACCGTGCCTATAAATAGTGGTGCCTCAATCTACGTTAGCACTTATGCAATTATTTTCTCACGTCAATTTCCTCAAAATCCCATCGCAATGCCATCACGATCGAGTCCATCATCTTGATCTTGTGGCGATTAGTTCCTCATTTCCTCGTCGCCTCTGAACAAATTGGACCAAGAGGTGAGTTTGGTTCCTTCCCCTTTTTCTTTTTATGCTCTTGTCTTCTCGAATTATTGTGTCTCACAGAATCACCCAAAATTGAGCTTTGAAGTAGCTCTGTTGCTAGCACATATGGCACCCGAACAAAGGGGATGAATCCCCTGTGTGAATTTATGTGCTTGTCCCTTCTCGTTTCTCCTTTTTGTGTTTTCTCACGCATGGGCAGTATGATATTTTTCCCTGATTTGGTTCTCATCTGAATGAAGCCACGTGAGTGCGGACCCGACGACATAACTGCTTCTGATTGGGCCATGTCAGTGGGTCGGTCCCGCTCTCTTCTCCTTTCTCACGAATTTCTTCATTTTTTTGGATTTTTCTGGCTTTCTGATTGGTTGACATTGCAAAAATTGTATCTTAAATCCACTTATCCAAAATTTAAGTAAAAACATGTTTAGAAATAGTAAAAATGTGTCCTTTCTAATAAAAATGGTTTGAAGGTCCGTGTTTTTAAAGGATGATTTTTGGAGAATGAATTTAATGATTAAAACCCATAAAAATTGTAACTCTAACATATTAACTCTAAAATTAACATAAATTTATGTTTTCTTGATCAGGAGAACCTAATATATCAGTTGGTGAGATTTTCAAAGTCAAAATCTGAGTTTTGTTAAAAAGGTCCAAAAATTAGGGTTTCTCTTCATTAAGGTGCATTATATGTTCTAATACATGTTAATAAATTGAAATGTGCAAAGTTGAACTTGGGATCCTCTAAAAGTGGTGAAAGGTGATTACTAAACTCAATAAGAGAGGTATGTGCATCCTTACACCCTGAGTTGGGATATTTGCAAACCAAACCCTAATTTCCTTAATGAGGCCTTATATGAACCCTATTCTCTCCATTAATATTTTTTTGCTATATTTGCCTCAAAATCAGTATTGAGATTCTATTTCTTGGGTCTTGTACCCCACTACCATGGTTCAATTATATGATGCTTCTACTTGCCATAGTTTCTCTTTGGCATGTTGCTTTTATTAGAATATTTAGCTAATGCAGTGGTACTTTTGTACAACCACCCATAGATATGGCATGTGTTATTTTGTCCTGGGGAATGTGTTACTCTCCCCCATATAAAATTGTTGTAGGTGACTAGGAATGTGTTACTCTCCTCTCACCTATAGGTCGGGTCCGGTGGGTGCCTCGACCCTACTTATTTAAGGTAGTCAATATTAATCGTGCATGCAAATCTTTTAATATTTTCTTGTTATGGCAAGCATCTATTTTATTATTCCTCATACTCTTGATCTCTTCATCTTATGATGAAATCTTAGCCTTGATTTCAATTTTATTTCTTTATCTTTTATCCTTGTTCATTATTTTGACACATACCTTGTTTCTCTCTCTCTTGCTGGGTGCTCTCCCAGCCACCCAGGTTTGGAACAAGGTGCTGAACAAGGTCAAGGAAACCAAAAATAGGAGTTGATCCAAGTCTTGCTTTGAGTATATCTAGGTTGCTACTGCTCGATCCTATTAGTTTTTTTTCTAGATTTTGCTTTCATGAAACTCATGTAATGAAATGAGTTCAAAGGCAGTAATAACTTAGTTTTTCTTTCCGCTGCTAATGTTGAAATTTTTATATCTGAATCATGCTTATTTACTTGGAATATTATACATGCATCCCTTAATGTCTATTTTTTGTGTGAAAAGGTGGATGCTTTGTATTTCCTTAAAATTTTAGTAAGGAGGTGATCTTGTTGGTATGTATGCCCTGAGAGCCAATCATGGGATGATTGGTGGGATACATTAAGATTGATTTGATAAACATCAAAGGCAAGCTTCCAATTCTTTCTGGTTCAGTCATATGAGATAGTGATAGAACATATTGAACGTCTAGAGAATGACAATACTCAATGACGTGTGCCTTCAGGTTCAGGACCTGAATGATGAGATCATATGAATGCTAAGAGTTTGTACATTCTTGTTATGTCCCTGGTCGGATGTCATTGTGGAAGGTAGATAGACAGCAATGACACACAAGACTAGATTGTGGTGTTGGTTGATGATAGAATCTCATTAGTCATGATATAGAGATATCAAACCAAACACATAGGTACTTGTTAGAGAACAAGTGTACCGGACAGACCCACCGTGAGTTTGACACATGGAACCATGACATGGTAGTCACAGTCAGTACTTACAGTGATGGTTGTGAGTGTGATTCTTTGACCTGAAATTACTACACTCAACACATGTCGTTGGGCACACTTTGACATCATCAAACGCAGTCCTGAAACATGGGTTGTTATAAAGGTGATGATTGGGTGGCTTTGACACATGGGGCTTTTGAGGGGTGAGTGATAGATATGGGATTTGTCCCTCCTGAGGGAGTTTGATATCCAAGGCCACTTGATGAGTAGGATTGAGATAGGCGTGCACACGCATGTGTGAATCAGTATGTGATATTGATGTCATACATATCTCGTTCAATCTACTCTGAGATCAAGAAAGTGAATGAACATTGACAGGATGACTGTTCCATGCCTTGAGTTCATTCGGGATATCAGTGACAAAGGAATTATACATTCACTGTAACACCATTCACAGATTGTAGGATTGAAAGTTGTTCTCCAACTTTCTACTTTCACTTGGGTAGCACTGATGTGTGACTAGGCACCACTCTTTGCTTGTGAAGTCATAAATGTTATGAACTTTCACTGCCAATGTGAAATGGACCTATAGGGTCACACACATAGGATTTAACCTGAAAGAGGAGTTTTGTCCACAAACAATGTTTAGATTGATTACTAAAGGAGTTTATTAGTTCAATTAAACACTCGATCAATTGATAGCGCAATGTCATAATGTTCAAGGTGTTGGACACATTGATTGGAGTATCAGATTGATTGAAATCACAATTGACTGATTCTGCACAACCTGCACTCCCAACCAATCGGTTCATGTGATGAACCGGTCGGCTGAGCTTGGTGAACCGATCGGCTCAAGTGTTGAGTCGATCGGCTCAAGATCAGGCTGAACCGATTGTTTCAAGTGTTGAAACGATCGATTCAACTGGTGCAACTGAGCAAGTTGGGAAAGAAGGATTGGTGAGAATTTTCCTTTCGTTTCAATTGCCCAATTTGATTGGGAAATAGGATTGGTATTCGATACCAATTAGAAACAAAAGAAGGAAAGTCAATTGGGAACCGACCAGGACCACCAACTGACCGGTTCACTTGTGAACCGACCGGTTGAGGTGTCCCAACCGACTGGTTCACTTGTGAACCGACCGGTTCAGGTCCCCAACCATTCATTTCGGTTGTGAAACGATCGGTTCAGGTTGCGAGTTGGTTGTTTTTGTGGAAAATCTCGAACCCTTCTACTCCTGCTTTTAGTCCCGCATTGCTTGGGATGGAGAACCCTGTCCCATGACCCTCCTATATATATAGGGGTATTGGGGGCTTCTCAAAGTACAGCTCAGTGCAACCAGTTGCTCTGCAAAGTTGTCGTTCTCTCTGGTTTTGGTAACCGAGAGAGCCCGAGCAAGTGCTACCCAAAAAGGGAGGTGCAGTAAAGGAAAGACAACTGCAGTTGCAACTGGCAGCAGGAGAGTGTGTTGGCGACTAGTACATCAACAGGAGGGTGCGACTCCTTCCAACTCCTTATGGGACAAGGAGTGTGGAGTTCTAGGTGGTCCGTGTGGACTACTTTAGAGGCGGAGATTTCTGCCGCTCAGGAGGACAACTGTGAACCCGACAGTCCGGTGTGACCAGGAGTCGTCAGTCCCGGTGCGACCAGGAGCTGCACAGACACCGTCCAAGACCGGAATGAAGACCATGCAAGGCGTGAGGTATTGTCTCCGAGCAAGCCTCGGGACAAGGTATGATTCCACAAACCATCCCTTTCTTATTGTATAGACATTGACGCGTTTCCTTGTTCTGGGTTTGGGAGGAGAAATTTTTTATTTCCGCTGCCTTCTCTGCCTCCCCTGAAACCCAATAGTGGTATCAGAGCCACGTCAACTGTTCTATATTTTAGGATTATCGATATGATCGATTTTGGTTTGTCGCCTTTATTTATTGCACATGATGTGAATAAAATTGGCTTTATGCATGTCCAATCCACAAATCCCAAATATACATATATGATATGTAATATTAATGCACTCGATACACGTCACCCTTAAACGAGTTTTGTGGTGGATGTGTATCATGGTTATGGCCTATAAACCCTATATCTGTGTGTGATTGTATGTGGTTGCTTGCATCTCGGTCTGCGCACTGATCTTCCTTCTCCTATTCCTGATGTAACTGGAAATAATTCGAGACTTCTTTCCTACCTTTGCTCCCCCTGAATGTAACTCGAGGTTTCTCCTTTTAAACAATGTAAAATAGGATAGAATTTTATTTCATGTTATGTCAAAGAACGGAGGACATCCTGACGACAGCTGAGACGATCGGTTCAAGGCGTGAACTGATCGGTTGACGTTCCAGACGATCGGTTCAAGGAGTGAGCCGATCGGTTGATGACCGATTTGAGGAGCGAGACGAGTGGGTGGCAGCCATAATGAGATGCACGACGACCAGGTGAACCGATCAGTTGGAGGAGCCAACCGATCAGCTGGTGGCACCCAGACGACCGGGCCAGGACGAGCAAGTCAATCATGTGATGAGTTTATCTACTCGAAAGGCAAAGCACAGATTTCATCTTGTATAGGTTGCATGTGATGTAGAACTAGATGACCGTGATTCCTCTTGGCTTGGGGAATCACATTAGGATGGACATAATCATCGCTTTTATCGTTTTGCATATTTTCTGTGGGATATAGCATGTATATGATACATACTATGTATTGTGGTGATTGGATATGTATATGTATATAAAAACCAAATCCCTCATTAAATATTAAGTTTTAGATGCCTTCCAAATGCGACACACGTGAAAAGCTTGATCGACCAAGTGTGGGCACGCCCTAGCGTGGTGCACCGTCTATCTCGTGGAAGCGTGAAGGATGAATGTGTGGGTCTGCCCTAGCAGGGTGCATGTTCATCATGTTTGCTTTGGGTTGGACTTAATAAGGTGATCTAGATGGGATATAGTACCTTGAGGCATGGAGATGATCATGGCAAGGAGTTGCATATGACATCTTATCAAGAGTTGCATATGATGCAATTGGTAAGAGTTGCTTACCTGAGAGATCTAAGTTGTGGGTGACAACCCTAGCTGGTCCATGACTTAGAGAATTTTAGGATCTTGCCCACTAGAAGGTTGTATGCTACAATCTTCCGAATTGATGGTGAGGGCTATCAATTTGAAGTAAAATAGTGGGAGCGATAATTAAATAAAGGCCTAATTATATCGTCAACTTTTCAAATCAATCAAATAAGTCAAAAATGAGTTTTTGGACTAAAATTGCATATTTCCTTTTGTAGTTCAAATGGAAACAAACAACAATCACTTTTCTTTGCGATCGGTCCTTGAACAGGACAAGCTAAATGGGACAAACTTCCACGACTGGTATCGGACATTGAGAATTGTTCTCACTCAAGAGCGTAAGCTCTATATCCTGGATACTCCAATTCCAGAGGAACCTGCTCCTAATGCACCAAAGATAGAAAGGGATGCTTACAAGAAGCATTCTGATGATGTCATTGATGAAAAGTGCTTGATGTTATGTTCTATGAACCATGAGTTGCAGAGACAACATGAGAACATGGGTGTCATTGAGATGATTCAGCATCTCAGGAACATGTATGAAGATCAGGCACGACAAGAGAGATACAATGTCTCAAGGGCACTGTTCAAGTGCGTCATGACAGAAGGAGATCCAGTTGGTCCTCACACACTCAAGATGATTGGGTATGTGGAGAACCTGCAGAGACTGGGATTTCCACTGAGCCAAGAGTTGGCTACTGACGTGATACTGCAATCGTTGCCAGAATCCTACAGTCAGTTTGTGATGAACTACAACATGAACAACTTTGATAGGCCACTGTCAGAGTTGTTGGGCATGTTGAGGACAGCTGAGATACAAATGAAGAAGGACAAGCCCAAGACTGTGATGGTGATCACAAGCAAGAAGGGAAAGTCCAAGCGCAAGGGCAAGGGCAAAGCTAAGAAAGGTTCTGATGCTAGCCAGGAGCCCAAGTCGACTTCAGCTCTCAAGGCCAAGGGAGGCATAACCAAGAAAGGAAATTGCCACAATTGTTAAAAGCCAGGACATTGGAAAAGGAATTGTCCTCTCTATCCGGAAGAACAAAAGAAGAAGGAGACAACTGAAGTCTCCACTTGAAGGTGTCATGAAAATAAACTTGTAACACTTTTGAGGTATATGATACCAAGATGTAAAGTGTAAAAGCACTCATAATTGGGGCAAGTGTTGCCACCATAGATAGATTACTTTAGTTTATTTTCAGCCTATAAGGCATGTAATACAATTATGAACTGTTATTTCATATTTGCCAATAGATAGAAACACTTTATTTTTGCATATTGTATGACAATGATGGCAATTAATAAAGAGATGTTTCAATTTATAAAGATATGATCTTTGTGGCAATGCCTTGTTTATCTTGTGGTATTTGATATGCATAAGATAAATTGATACCTAAAAGTTAGAGATAACTCAAACAATCAAATTAGCATCAATCATGAGAAATTCATTTCTAGTTTCCATATGATGGATAAATCTAGACTCTTTTGGTTAGAGAACTAGTAAGAGACATGAATATCTTGGACATGATTAATCAATCTTCACTAAAGGTAGTGGGAGAATGATTATCCTATTAGGTACGATACATGTGATGTATTTACACACCTATTGGAAGAAATGCTAATACTTCAAATGGTGTTTAGAGAAATACCAATATGAATATCTTGAAGTGTTCAAGATTATCATAGATGAAGTGCAAATTTGGTGAAGTGTTAATTCTTGATGAGAACGATGAATGAAGTACTTGGACCAAATGTTTGAGATCCTTATGAGTGATTGTGATAGTGTATCATAGAGAACTCATGATTAAGGCATGGTGATGTCTAAATCAAGAAGGAATCACACTCTAAGGAGTTAGAGAATGATTATCAAATAACTGAGTTCTTCTTAATAAAAGAATACCCCACACTAATAAAAGAAATTAAGAATCACAAGGGTTGTGAGTTCTTATTTCCTTGACAGATACACCTCAATTATCTATGTGATGAGTTGTTCATGTGATGAGTCAACTATCTAGATGAATATGAGGAACCGAATTTTGAGTTATGGTTTATGACCATTACATCCTAAATGACATCCATGTGAACCATAAGGTATGACCTTGATGGTAGCACCCATTGGATGAAATCCATAAGTACAAATGAATCTTAAGTGTTAAGACACATGGATAACATTTTGAGAAGGATGATGCTTGCAACTTAATGACTAAGACATTTGGCATATGGATACTAAAACTGCATTCCTATGAGGAATAAAATAAGGATGTGTACGTGACACAACCTATAAGGTTTATGAATCCACTAATGCAAATGAAGTCTATAAGTTACAATGGACTAATCAATGTGATTGATCGAGTACAAGCAACTCAGAATTGGATCTTTGCTTTGATGATATAGTCAAAGGGTTTGATTGATATGTCAAAGATAAAGAAGGGATCTTTGATTTAGTGGGAGCGTGTTCACATTCCACATGTTGATGTGAAATGGAAATGTTCTAGACTGGAAATCCAAAAGTGGAAATTATCTTTAAGGAAGATGGAGATGTTTCCTATGTGATAGGAATAAAGATCTATAGAGATAGTTCTCGAAAACCTCTTGACCTGAAAAGAGAAAGCATACATTGGCAATCTGAACTGAAGGGTTCAGTATGCACAGATTCAGTGGGAGAAAACTTGTCCATGTTACATGGAATTAGTGTCCCAAGGCCAAGTGTCCAATTCTTATAAAGAATGGGAACATTAAGAATAGATATGGATATATCATGTATGTAATCATCCCATTATCTTGCATGTATGGACATGACAAGAACAAAATGCATTCATCATCTTGTATGTAGGACATGGCAATATGATATGCTCATCCTGATAACTCGTATGTGAGACATGACGAGTGGATGTCTGTCAACTTCCAGTAAAGGTTACTGGAATACCATGAGAACTTGATAAGTACTTGAGAAGTACTAGTTCTATGGAGATAAGGAAGAGTTCAATGTAAATATTTACATTGATGCGAACTTCCGAAAGGACAGAAAATTAATAGCAAAATATATATAGGATATATAAAAGTGAAAGTTTGTTGATTAGAAGTGTTCTAATAAAACCATTTAAAAGGAAATGCCGAGTATCTATGCGTTAGAGAACAACAATGGATACTATATGGATCTGGAAGTTCATGAGATGAACTTATAGATATTCTGCTCATTGATGACAAGTATGGAATCCTTGATCATGCAATGTGGCTAAAGGTTAGCAAAGGAATACTAGATCACATATTACGTCAACTCCATCTCATACGTGTGACGTACAACGAAGAGATGTGAGACATGCAATTTATACTGACTTAGGCAAGGTGTTGCCATTACTCACTATGTTAGCACTAGAGCACAATAACATGTGGGACATGTTTGAAGATCACTATGAATAAGATTCAAGGGTGATTGGATCACAGTGCAAGTGGGAGTCTGTTGGTATGTATGCCCTGAGAGTCAATCATGGGATGATTGGTGGGATACATTAAGATTGATTTGATAAACATCAAAGGCAAGCTTCCAATTCTTTCTGGTTCAGTCATATGAGATAGTGATAGAACAGATTGAACGTCTAGAGAATGATAATGCTCAATGACGTATGCCTTCAGGTTCAGGACCTGAATGATGAGATCATATGAATGCTAAGAGTTTGTACATTCTTGTTATGTCCCTGGCCGGATGTCATTGTGGAAGGTAGATAGACACCAATGACACACAAGATTAGATTATGGTGTTGGTTGATGACAGAATCTCATTAGTCATGATATAGAGATATCAAACCAAACACATAGGTACTTGTTAGAGAACAAGTGTACCGGATAGACCCACCGTGAGTTTGACACATGGAACCATGACATGGTAGTCACAGTCAGTACTCACAGTGATGGTGGTGAGTGTGATTCTTTGACCTGAAATCACTACACTCAACACATGTCGTTGGGCACACTTTGACATCATCAAACACAGTCTTGAAACATGGGTTGTTATAAAGGTGATGATTGGGTGACTTTGACACATGAGGCTTTTGAGGGGCTAGTGATAGATATGGGATTTGTCCCTCCTGAGGGAGTTTGATATCCAAGGCCACTTGATGAGTAGGATTGAGATAGGCGTGCGCATTCATGTGTGAATCAGTATGTGATATTGATGTCATACATATCTCATTCAATCTACTCTGAGATCAAGAAAGTGAATGAACATTGACAGGATGACTGTTCCATGCCTCGAGTTCATTCGGGATATCAGTGACAAAGGAATTATACATTCACTGTAACACCATTCACGGATTGTAGGATTGAAATTTGTTCTCCAACTTTCTACTTTCACTTGGGTAGCACTGATGTGTGACTAGGCACTACTATTTGCTTGTGAAGTCATAAATGTTATGAACTTTCACTACCAACGTGAAATGGACCTGCAGGGTAACACACATAGGATTTAACCTGGAAGAGGAGTTTTGTCCACAAACAATGTTTAATTGATTACTAAAGGAGTTTAGTAGTTCAATTAAACACTCAATCAATTTATAGCTCAATGTCATAATGTTCAAGGTGTTGGACACATTGATTGGAGTATCGGATTGATTGAAATCGCAATTGACTGATTCTGCACAACCTGCACTCCCAACCGATCGGTTCATATGATGAACCGGTCGGCTGAGCTTGGTGAACTGATCGACTTAAGTGTTGAGTCGATCGGCTCAAGATCAGGCTGAACCGATTGCTTCAAGTGTTGAAACGATCGATTCAACTGGTGCAACTGAGCAAGTTGGGAAAGTAGGATTGGTGAGAATTTTCCTTTCGTTTCAATTGCCCAATTTGATTGGGAAATAGGATTGGTATTCGATACCAATTAGAAATAAAAGAAGGAAAGTCAATCGGGAACCGACCAGGACCACCAACCGACCGGTTCACTTGTGAACCGACCGGTTGAGGTGTCCCAACCGACCGGTTCACTTGTGAACCGACCGGTTCAGGTCCCCAACCAACCGTTTTAGTTGTGAAATGATCGGTTCGGGTTGTGAGTTGGTTGTTTTTGTGGAAAATCTCGAACCCTTCTACTCCTGCTTTTAGTCCCGCATTGCCCGGGATGGAGAACCCTGTCCCAATACCTCCTATATATAGGGGTATTGGGGGCTTCTCAAAGTATAGCTCAGTGCAACCAGTTGCTCTGCAAAGTTGTCGTTCTCTCTGGTTTTGGTAACCGAGAGAGCCCAAGCAAGTGCTACCCGAAAAGGGAGGTGCAGTAAAGGAAAGACAACTGCAGTTGCAACTGGCAGTAGGAGAGTGTGTTGGCGACTAGTACTGTAACGTCTGAGCCCACTGCCCTAGGCCCTAGTAGAGTTTCACGAATGATGACTGGCCCCACAAACCACCACTAGCCTTAACTGCGCACTTTGTCCACACTGACACGCAAGCCAGGATCAACTTCCTGACTGGTCACCCATCCTAGTACTACTCCAAGCTGAGCACGCTTAACTATGGAGTTCTTTAGTGATGGGCTCCCGGAAAAGGAGGTGCACCTTAGTGATATGGGTAGTCCAATCATTCCTTTTAAGATCATGTTATCCGAGGCCTCAAATCCTGGGATGTTACAATCTCCCCCACTTAGACTCTTGACGTCCTCGTCAAGGCTCAACTATATGGCCTCATAATCTGACCCCATTTCAGTGCAGACCCACAATGGCCCATGGACACCCAACTCCCGTCCACGGCTACCAGCGCAAGGGTGGCTCCATCTCGTCTCTACGGATAGCCCTTTCCAACTTGCCTAGACCGGACGACTCAAGACTGGCATGCCACATGCCCATGTGGGCCCCACCTACTGGAGGGGTTATGGCTCTGATACCATTTGTAACGTCTGAGCCCACTGCCCTAGGCCCTAGTAGAGTTTCAGGAATGACGACTGGCCCCACAAACCACCACTAGCCTTAACTGCGCCCTTTGTCCACACTGACGCGCAAGCCAGGATCAACTTCCTGACTGGTCACCCAACCTAGTACTACTCCAAGCTGAGCACGCTTAACTATGGAGTTCTTTAGTGATGGGCTCCCAGAAAAGGAGGTGCACCTTGGTGATATGGGTAGTCCAATCATTCCTTTTAAGATCATGTTATCCGAGGCCTCAAATCCTGGGATGTTACAAGTACGTCAAAAGGAGGGTGAAACTCCTTCCAACTCCTTGTGGGACGAGGAGTGTGGAGTTCCAGGTGGTCTGTGTAGACTACTTCAGAGGCGGGAGGTTTCTGCCGCTCAGGAGGACAACTGTCAACCCGACAGTCCGGTGTGACCAGGAGTCATCAGTCTCGGTGCGACCAGGAGCTGCACAGACAACGTCCAAGACCAGAATTGAAGACCACGCAAGGCGCGAGGTATTGTCGCCGAGCAAGCCTCGGGACAAGGTATGATACCACAAACCATCCCTTTCCTATTGTATAGACGTTGACGTGTTTCCTTGTTCTGGGTTTGGGAGGAGACATATTTTGTTTCCACTGCCTTCTCTGCCTCCCCTGAAACCCAACAAATCTTGCCTCTTTACACTTGTGTTTTAGAGGAAGAGGGGGCATATAACATTTTTATGCATCCAGAAGACCATCTTCTCTTCTTATCTTGGCCCTTATCCCCCACCCCACTCAACTCCTACCTGATAAGGCACATATCAATATACTACAATGTGACACCCTTTGTCACACAAAGTGAGATTACTCAAAATTTGGTCACAATCAAGCACTAATCAGCAAAATACTAAAAATCATAGGAAATTAAAACTGATTTGCAATAACGCAAAGAGATGAGATTTATCACACATAAGTCAACATTCGCATCTCATAATATATAATCAAAATGCTACATCGTTGATTTACAATCAACCTATTACATATGATAATAGTTCCACATGTATGTACATACCACCAAAGGCACACAAGCCAAAATCCACGTATCGATCATCATGTCTACAAAACACATCGAGAATCCCCCCAAGGACCTGAGTGTACATGGACGACACATAAGAATATATTACTAGACACTATCCATATACCATGATCCACCAGGTGTAGTTCCTCTTCATATTATATCCTCAGCTATCCGATCTTTAGTTGGCATGCACGTCCACCTAAAAGATATTTAACCAAAGGGGTGAGACAAAAGTCCTAGCGAGAGATATAACTCTCCACCGACTCTACTATTAACGCAAATAGGATGATTAAAGCAAGAAATAAAGTTACAACCATGATAAGCAGGTAATCATTACTAACAAAATAAGCAATTACTATTAGATAACTCTTCATTGACTCTATTATTAATGCATATAGGATGATTAAAGCAAGAAATAAAGTTACAACCATGATAAGCAGGTAATCATTACTAACAAAATAAGAAATTACTATTAGATTATGAAACTTCTTAACCGTATAAAAGGAATATGAAGAGCATGTATATTTACTACCAACAATACTGTATAAAATCAAGCAAGGCCTCATCCAATGTCTCCGTATTTGATCCTATACAATTACACTACATGGCTGTTTACATATTTTATTTTGCCCCAAGGATTTGAGTCGTACCACCCAAATCCGACTGACCGCTGCTAAGTCAAAAATTGGTGCCATATAAGGTCTAGTGGAAGAGCCGAAATCCATGACATCACCCCCTTGGTCAGTACAAGTGAACCTGTAGTGACATCATCAGTCAGACTGTTACCAGTGACATATAGTCCAACTATACAAACCTAGCCCGCCTTGGTACATGTCACGACACTAGCAAAACTGAGCTACGACCTGCAGCCGCACTCCCACTAGGGTATGGCCCGCAGCCAATCCTATAACGCATATCACTGAGCTATGACCCGAAGTCACACTCCTACCAGGGTATGACCCAGAGTGAATCTTGTACCACATATCCTGGACGTAGGGGATATTCATCCTCACCCCTGCATATTCAAAAATATGCTCTCTAAGTTAAACTCATTTCACCATCCAAAAAATGCTGATACTAAATGGATCTATGGAACATGGCAAGCTACATGATTAGATTCCACTTGATTGATTAAGTCCATTAAGTATCTTTTAGCATGAATCAAGTTACAATGTACAAACCATACACAAATTCTTCAAAAGAAAGGGCATAGTATCACAATAGAAGATATAATCGTTTAACTATAAACTGATCCCAATCATCTCATAACACTATATAACTGTCATTCACAAGGCTATCACTATCATCACATTATCATGGGACATAAATCCCTCATTTTAGTACCGGAGGGTATCACCTCAACTAGGCATTAAGCCCCTGCCAGGTCATAAGACCCATCACATCACACTTGTGATTCATTGTTATCTCATCATACTTCATTGGGCATATTACTTATACCAATCATCACTTGTGGCACATCACATATACATACCATAGCAATCATTAATTATTACATTCATTTCACTATCAAGGTTAATATTATATAAATAGAGAGAGAATATGTTTCAACACATTAAACACATTTTGAATAAAGCAAGAAATACATCTAAGTTCCCTAAATTAGGATTAGGCTTCATGATTAATCCCCATAGGGTTCTCAAGCATCATTTTGTCTCAAATCTCTTATTTTCATTACCTTCCATAAGTTGGGGTGTATGAGGCTAAGAATTAGACAATATAACCAAGTATGCACATTCACATATTTATACTTTCCATGTTCCCTTGTCAAGGCTCCTTGCCAAAGCTTGATATTGTTAAACCATATTCATAGTATTCACAAGTTATAACACCCAATTAACCCACAAGGTTAAATTCATCTAATTTAAGAGAGAGAGTACAATATCATGCTTTCTAGAAGATTAGGGCTTTACCTCATGGTTACATCACCCACCCTAATTAAACAAATTTCCACTTTCTTGAAACTAATTTAGGTTTGAACAACATTAGTTAGATATGAGTCGATCATCGTGTCATCAACACTAGGTATCACCATTTCATAAATGTATATGTGTATTATCTCATTAAATTATGTGTGTTACAACAATGCATTATGTAAACACGTTGACTATGCACCGACATAATTTTTCATCATTATGTGACCCATATATTATTACCCTTCTCAAGTTATCAACCACATTATCATGCTAAGGAGTGTCAAACCTTAGATTACATATCTAGAGGGTTTTACTTCAATTTATACACTAGACACTTATTAGATCATTGAACTTGTTCATATGATTTCTACACAAAAGCTAACACCCCTTGATTCCAACAAGGCTCATCACCACTATCAGGTACTCACATAGTTATCTCATTAACCTCTATCACAAGTTATGATCATATTAGAAAGGAATATGGTCTAAACTTGTCATGGATTACAATCTTTCACTAAGGTGAGCACATAAGTATTACCATCTTATGATTAGGAATATCGTATGGTTACTTTACCACTAAATCCTACTTCTATAACCTCCCACCTTATTGGAGAGTTTTAGAGGTAAGCATAATAATTAAGGATTGACCATTCATAGTCACAACATCTTAGATAGATCATCACATTATGCATTAACCATATCATACACAAGAGTATAGGTGTATCGACCCATCATTACACATGCATCAACTAATCAATTACATGACATCTCAGTCCATCCCCTAACCGTAGATGTCAATTTTGCCTTCAACTTAAGGTATCCGTTTCACACTCATCATGTGATATTGGTTTCACCACCTTCTCAAGATGTCGAGCTGTCATTAGAATAGGATATCGATTTATCATCAACCCTAGGTATCAATTTCATCCCTTCTAAGGTGTGTCGGCTTGACATCCACATTGCATCACAGTTTTAACACCCACTAGGTATATCAGTTTACCTCATCAAGGTGTGTCTCAGTCTGTAACATCTTGGGTCAGCCTTTTCTATATCGGTTTATCACCTACATGTGAGATCTCGGTTTCATCTTCTCCATGGGTGTCATTTTAACCTTACTTTTAGCACTTCAAGTGTGTCGACCTCTCATCTATAGGAGGGTACCTTGGTTTAGCACCTACGTGGCATGTTAGCTTGACCAATCCAATGTGTGTCGGGCAAGCTCATCTAAGGATATCGAGTTAGACCTCAAGGTGTCATGTTAGCTACACATGAGGTGTATCGGTTTAGCATCAGTCCAAGCATGTCAGGTTGATATTTGACATTGAGTGTCAACTTGTCACCACCATAACATGTGACTAACTCTATGCAAGGCACAAGGGGTTAACCTACCCAAGATGTGTCGGTTTAAACCTACTTGAAAGTATGTCATGTTAGACATCAACAAGGTGTATCGGGCCAAGTGCTAGTCTAGTGTGTTGGTTTGGCATGGCTAGGGCATGTCGACTTAGTGCTGACTGACGATGTCAGGTTAGAACCCCCAAGCTATCTCAGCCTAATGTGTCAGCTAGGTACTAGCAAAGCATATCGATTTGGCACCACAAGGCATGTTGAATACTCACAACCTAGTGTGTGTGTCGACTTGTCAACTTCAACCTTAGGATGTAGGCCACTAGTTCATCTATTATCATGATAGGAAAGTACAAGATATGAACAATAAACTAAATTAGGTTCCTTCATCAAATCAGTTCTCAAGACCATCATTAGCTACTAGCATATATGAGATAAATGATTTAGAGATGAGAATCAATATAAGCACATGAAAGAGTGAAAATAATAAAGAAGTCTAAGAGTTATATAACCCACCTCAAGAAGGTCTCCATCAAATGTTCAAGCTCCATGATCAAATCTCCAAAGCACACATTTTCACAAAGTTTAAGATGATCCATAAAGAGTCCCAAACTCGACCTCAACATTATCTACAAGAAAGAAGAAGAAGATGCCAAGGTTATGATAGCTCAAGAAGGAAGGAAAGAAGGAGTTCTTCCTCAAGAACACCTTCATCCAAGGTATGATTCATGGCTAAGAGAAGGGAAAGAATATGGAGAAGAGAGCTTAAAGAAATCGTCATCAAGAAACATAACTCATCAAGATGGAAGTTAAACAAAGAATCACCATGAGCATGGAAATTGACCTCCCAAGCTCCATGGGGACTTCCCCTAGCTCCTTAAGCTTCCAAGATCATCCGCCATGAAGAAGAGAACAAGATTGGATGAAAGGGTTCACTTGTGTGAAGGGGGAGGGGCTATATAGTTGAGGGAAGAAAGAGAGATCAAAAGAGAGGTGTCATCATTTTAAAAGTCTAGGTGACACTTGTCCACGTAAAAAGGACACGTGAAACCACTTAGCTTAAAATGAAATATTATGGTGATATACTCTAGGTAGAGTATCTGCCTCTTGGCCTCCTACCAAGGGAACCACTTCTCCCAACCGATATGCTATGTAACACTAAATTAATACGCTACATTCCAAGGTCAAAACACACATTGTCTATAGATCAATATTACTATGAGGATGTCATCTCTTGCTCGAGATCCAAACTAGGTGCCCAACTCTTTCTATATCTTCTAGATGATGTCAAACAAGAGAAGAAACACTCTCGAGTTGGTAAATTGCATGATACCCTTTACTTTGGGTAAATTCCAATTTACACTAAAACTAGCACATAAAGCACAAGCACCATTCACACAGGCTCAACTTGATGCTTGATCTCTCCATAAGGTGCCCCATAGAATAATTATCTTCTTCATGATGCTAAAGAACTATGGGCACATTCAACATGTGATATATTGAAAGATAACCCCTCATCCTGGGTAAATTACACTCTAGTCTAAAATAAGCAAACATTATCCAAACAAAACCAAACTTGAAACATAAGTGTGTTACATGATAATGAAACACCTCAAAGGCTTAGATTTATGTTCTAAACAACTTACTTATGCAAAACAAATAGGGTTAGTCCAAAACCCAGGTCATGGTCCTTACATACAACATCTTTGTCTACACGTGAGGGCACACCCTTCTTTATAGTCAACTTTTTTTGTTTTGTCCTTCATTAATTTTGTATACTACTGTTCTACTTTCATCCCTTATCAAGTGATACAAACATATCCATTTTTTGGTGTCATTTCTTTCCCTCCTCTAGAAAAGGCCACCATTTTCTAATATTATGGAAGGGGCATGGCCTAGATCCCAATTCACTTGAGTGGGAGAGTTGTATTGTGGGTGACCTTATTACATGGTTTGCACATGACTTGTGTATGTGATGCTAATGAACATGTATAAAAATATGATAGTAGGTTTTGCTGTTTGTTCCTCCTATCGACCCTATCTATGTTTATATCATGGCCTAAGAACACACATGCTCTTTAGCCATAAAGAGAATTATGTATCATTAGGTAACGTTACAATCTTAATATATATGAGTCATATTATATAAAATCACTCTAACTTGAAACCATTTTCTTATTTTAACTCAATAGTACATAAATATACTATCGTGTCACTTAATTGCCACCTATAGGGTCAGTAAAAAGTGACATAGAGCTAGGCTACACTACAGTGCCAAGGTTATAATGGTAGTTCTATCGATTCATGACAATTGACACAAAAGAAATTCTTAAACTAAAACCAAGGCTACATTCTTCATGTTGCCGACATTTTTGGGTTTATGTGTATGTCTATAGTGTCGACTTCTAAAATAATTGCCAAAGTTATGATTTTGTACCCTTGCTTCTTTAGTTGTGATGCCATGACTCCATCTTATGATTATTTTTATGTATATATTTCCAGTCTCAACTTGGTTCATAGAAAATTGACATTGTGATATTGTTGCCTTGTTTATTCATCTCACCAACACCACCCACTTATCTTATCATTAATTTTTGTATAGGTTTCTAGCATCAATGTTGTTCATAAATAGCCGACGTTGTGATATTGTAGTCTAGATTTTGATATAAAACCAACAATGCACCTTTTTATAGTAGAACAACATGTCAGAGACACGTTGTTTAGCATGCCATTTTCAACTATGCAAAACATATAATAAAATACACATACACGGTGAATTAGTAGAATTCACATTCACATTTCTAGGGTTAATTTCCTTCACAAAATTTGACCAAATCATACACACATTTATTTGTAGTTACGTGATCCATTTTACTAAAACAAACACATATTTCATTCTATTCTCATGATCCACTTTTCAAATCATATAGAGATTCCCAAATCATGCTTCATTCACATATCATACATACATTTGTATACATCCACATCCTTCACAAAAAATCAATAATGCAAGAAGTTTTATTGAACAAACTCGACATAAAATAGTGTATTCAAATATTATCAAATACAAAAGATTTTTTTTACTTGAAATTTTGAGCTACATAGTACATTAAATACAAATCTAACTTCTTTTAGAAAAGAATCTTCCTACTCCTCCAAGATGGCATCTAGAGTTATGATGTACACAAATTTTACGTTATTTCATAGGCTATTTTATGTGATTTTATGGTATTTATTCTCAAAAATATTTGTTTTCACTCATATTACTCAAAACTAGCATGTGAGATTCTTTTGAATTAGTTATATATATTTACATGTGTTTTGCATGAAACTATCATTTTAATCTCAATCGAATGAAAGATTTGTACATAATTAGACATATTGTAGCATAACATGTTTTGGCCTAATATTTTTTTGTTTTATTATAGGGAAAGTGGAAAAGAAACTCCAAAAGTTGGTAGCACCAAGTCATGTTGGTACATCCCAAATCAACAAAAGAGTGCAAATTTCACTAAAACTACCAACCATCAGTGGCATAGACTCTACCATATTATTCGACTAAGAAAAGAAAAGTAAAAAGTTGGTGATACCAACAATAATGATGAATGTCAAGATTTATAATCTAAAATCAATGTTCTAGATTATTCCTTGATGACTTATGATCCTATATAACCCAAGTCATGATGGTTGTCAACAAGACATCAAAGAAGGTTGGATATACGACCCTAGACCAGAAGGCAGAGAGAGAAGGAAAGGTGGGATCATGAAGAAAAGAGCATCATGGCACCTTTGAGGAGAAATTTAGAGATTTAAACGTCATCCATTCACCCTCATCTTCATATGGGATATTCATTATCCAATGTTCTTTGGTTCCATCTAATTATTCTCATATTTTTATCCTCCTTTGAAATATGCTATAATATCATGTTCAATATGTAGGGATAATACCCTCTTCTTTTGGACTTAGGAGTAGACAAATGTTATTTTGTACTTGAGAATGTTTATCTAGGAAGAAATTTTGTTACTTTAGAATTTTGATTTGTTTCATGTTCATGATTGATCATCCTATTAACGCTTTGGATGATTCTTTACTACAAAATTAGGTTTTTACATTAGAAGAATTATCATGAACATAATTATTAAGTGGTGCAAAAGCATACTAACAATTGTGAGGTTAGGTATCCAGAGAGAGATCGCTAATAATTTAGTCTTTTACTTGGTCACCACGAAATTATGCTTTTGACTAAATTAGATAGTATCTTTCACTGCAAAGTGAGTAAACTAATTTATAGATCCTCAATTCTTTTGCAATGATTCTTCAAGTATTGATAGATTGAAATCAAATATAAATCATATTGTGTTGAAATTTATTATCTTAAAAAAATCCATATCTTCAATTTCACAACCAATTTCTCAATCACTTTATTAATTTAAGTTTTTAAGTTTGCAGACAATCAACTCATTTTTTCCATTCCACTTAGCTGATTTGATCTTGGCTAGCAGTAGTCTATAGCTTTACAACTGACTTAACTCAAAACTCAAAATTCGGTATTGCTTTGACACATACACTTCTATTTTACATAGTATAATTTGTGTGTGTCAAGTCACTAGTGTGTAAGACTATTTGTTAAAGACCCGCAATAGGAATGTGAGTAGTTTTTTATAATATTTTATAAAATGTTTATGATTCAAATCAAATTATAAAGGTATTATCCTAGTCTTGATTACCTACTTTGAGTGTCCTCTGGCTTTGTCTTGACAATAACATCTACATACTTCATAACCTAGTATATGCATGCCCAACCAATATTTTTTAGATGACACTAAAATTAAGAGTTATGTAAAATGTTAATAAATGAAAATTATCAGAGTTGACATAAGACTTCAAGACATCAAACTACCTTGTCATTTTTCTATGTTATTCAGTCCATCTTTTTATATATCTCTCCTTTGACTTCACTGAATTCTTTTATACCCCTAAAAGTTAAATGAGTAAGATTGTTGACTAAATAGACATGTCATGATGAAGACATACTAATTAATGCATTGAAGGTGGAAGATTTATACTTACTTTACAATTGGTAGTTTTAGCGTGTGTCCTTTGACATTTACTCAATGGGCCAAGATAATGCACAATCATTGAGCTCAAGGCTATGGCTAACGACTCCCTACACTTGGTTTTAAGCAAGAACACAAAAAAAATCAAGTTCTATATTGAAGGATATATCAATGTCAAAACTAGATGTTAAGAAATAGAACTACATGATGTGAACTTACCCAACATTAAAAGGAGAAAGAATAATACAATATTTTGTACTACCAAAAAAATGATACGAAGATGATTAATATACAACTATAGAATCATAGTTTCTTTCCACCATGCTAATTACTAAAGGAACCAGGATTACCACATTGCTTATTTGAAAACCTAAAGTTTCTACATAGCCATATCTATAAGAATTGTTGTAATGTTAAACATATAGAAACCAATTGGAGATATATGTTAAAACATACTTATTTCATTGACAAGATCTCACCATATTAATAATTTTATTATCGATGTATTTAACCAGTCCTACCAAAACATCTCTAGAATAACTTAAAAGACACTAATGTCAAAGTCTTGGCCTATAGTGTCCTCGAGCATATGGGTCAACCAATATATCCCTGGTTTTTTATTGGCTAAGTATCAATATAAGCCTTTACAACTACTCCTCAACCTGTCAAATATGGGTTCTAAAATCAGAGATGGTTTAGGACTTAGAGGAGAACTCGTAAGAGAATTCTATATTTTTACTTCTTGGATATGTCTAAAAAGTCTAGTATTAAATGAATTTATATATAAACATATTTAAAATATTGAAAAATACAAGGATAATAGGAATTTGGCGGACCTTGTCATTGATTAGGTGTTTGGGGGCACCCCAGACCGCAAAATATCACCACTTCTCCTATTTTATTGTATTCAATAAGATATATTGGGGTACCTCATACACAAGTATGATGGATACACATATTATGACAGAGAACATTGGTCCCCAATGCAATGTGTCACAAAGGTGATAGACCCATGGTTGTATAGGCAACCAGGTGACCACATGTTCCATATGGACGTCTTGGTAGCTTAGGCACCCAAGCGGAGGTTTGGGCATTTCCAGACATATATATATATATATAATTTTAATATATATATATATATATATATATTAATAGATTTATCTAAATTGCATATATAGTAAAAATAGTACATTCAAAAACCTGAATTTGTAGTTCTTTTTAGGATATACTTTCCATTATTGTGTTTTTGTAAAGCCGATTTGAGTTAATCATAATTTTGATTACTCATAAATAAAAAATAAGAAATTTTAGCAATATTGTATTTCTATTCATGAGGCAGTACAATTAGAAAACAAAATAGTAGATTTACAAAGCTAAATAGTAGACAAGTTAAATTAGTACATTAATACTAATATACTAATAAATAAAAAATAGTAGATAATAAATACAAATTAGTACATAAGTAAATACTAATCAGTAGATAAATAAATACAAATCAGTAGATAAGTAAATACAAATCAGTAGATAAAAAAATTCAAAACATTAGATAAGTAAATACAAATCAGTACATAAATAAATAGAAAGCGTTAGATAAGTAAATACAAATCAGTAGATAAAAAATTCAAAGTGTTAGATAAATAAACTCAAAGAATTAGATATATAAACACTAGTCAGTAGATAAACAAATACAAACCATCAGATAAAAAAGTACAACTTAGTTGATAAAAAATATAAATCAGTAGATGATTAAATAATTTTAAAAAGTAGATGAACAAATACAAAGCACTAAATTTAAATAATGTGATGAATAAAAAATCAGTACATGAATAAATTTATTAGATATGTAAATACAAATCCGTAGATAAGTCAATACAAATAAGTAGTTAAGTAAATACAAATCGGTAGATACATAAATACAAATAAGTAGATACATAAATTCAAATTAGTAGATAAGTAAATTCAAATCAGTAGGTAAGTAAATATAGATCAATAGAAAAGTACATACAAATATGTAGATACATAAATACAAATTGGTAGATACATTAATTCAAATCTGTAGATCAGTAAATTCACATTAGTAGATAAGTAAATCCAAATAAGTAGATAAGTAAATACAAATTAGTAGATAAGTAAATACAAATTAGTAGATACATAAATACAAATCACTAGATAAGTAAATACAAATAAGTAGATAAGAAAATATAAATTAGTAGATAAGTAAATACTAATCAGTTGATAGAAATCAGTAAAATTAAAAGCTCAGTTACGTGTACTACTTCTGGGCGCCCATATTGGGGTAGGGCTTGGGCCGCCTAGGCGTGCCGAGGTGCCTCCTGGGCACCCACCTAAAAAATATAGGATATACCCTACCTCAAATCCAATCTCTATAGTTGCGATTCAACATCTTTACGCATCTACAATTTAAATATTATTACACCAATAACATAACATATGTATTGAATTGGAAAAGTATTATACCACCAATGAACTTACATCAGGCTAGTATGGTGGGTCACTAGGAGTATACCACAACCTTTGATGACTTGAGTATGATCTTGTACCTCATCATCAAATGGACGTGCTACATGTTGAGTTCAAGGAGGTTGAGAAAACTCAAAAGTACTCACTGCTTCTCATATTTTTAATTTATCAGATCCTTTATATCATCATGTGACATACCACCTCTTTGACTAGATCTAGGTGGTCATTAGGAGGAGCCAAAATAAGATTTCAGTCTCACACTAGCTCCTACTCCCTTAAACAATTAGGATGCTCTTGAGTACCAAGAGCAATTTTTAGTTTATTTCTTTGGCCCTGATGGATTATTTTTCCTTCATTCTTTTTTCACGAAGATCCCAGTAATCAAATAAATGCAGTTATTCAGTGACAATTAGAATAAAATACCATTGTGAGGGTTATATTTCACCATTTCTTGGTTGTAGGGTTGGTTATATATCTGAAATAGTTTTATTCTAGCATCAATCCACTCATCATGTTAGATGGATGTAGAGTTGGAGTTGTGATTGATTCATCCCCATATGAAGGCAAGTTTTCTTTATTTTGGTGACATAAGGCATAACCATTAGGTCCCATCCGACGACAATGCTCATTTTCTGCCTACACTTCTTTCTAAGCCTCATTGATGGTTTAATCATTCCTAAGGAACTATTATATTATGTCTAATAATATAAAGTCTTACAGTATATGAAAATACTTAATACCTTGAAGACGTCTAATTTCCTAGATACAACAAACTTGTCCCATGCCACATGGTAATCAAAAATGTGTTGCTTAATGACAAACTTTTTCTTCTTTGCATTACTTATATGATTGCTGGTGAGATTGGTCTTAACATTCCTCCACATCTTACCACATTTGTGGCACCTTTTTTGATAATCATATTTTCTTTCTAGGTGATCTTTTTTCTAAAATATAGTTATATTGTTATTAGAATTGAAAATCAAATGCATAATTAGAATTGAAAAAAATTGTATACGTTTACATGACTCATATATATGTCCTTCCATAGGATATCTTTTAGGACAACATCCTCTTTATCCCAAGTTTGTATATCTATTGACACCTTGTTGCGTACAGGGGCCCTAAAAAGTGTCTCAAAGTGCTAGCATTCTCTACAATAGGGGCCCATTTGTCATTAAACTAAATGACCAACTTCTCTCCTTAGGTCCTAATATTCTATAACCTATGCATGTGCATGGTCCCTTTATTAAAGCATCGCCACTACCAGAAGCATGAACTCCAACATCCTCTTGGTGCTCAGGCTTAGAGTGATGCTTTTAAGGCCATGTTGTAGAAATAATAAAGATAGCGATAATGTCATGACCCAAACCTACTAAGCACAGTATAGTCCGGTCAAGAAGGGATTAGAATAACCATTCACTTTAATTTACTAACTACAAACATGCCTTAAAATTTTCTTATTTATCACTATATTGAAACACCATTTTACTAATGGATAATATCTTCTTTAAACATAACAGAAAAGACTACAACAGAGTTTGACTTTTACATAAAAGGAAAAGTTCTCGCTTAACATACATCAAGTACAACTCATTACAAACTGCTCTATTTTGTTCACTCTCTCATTCCCATGATGCAGAGGAAGGAAACGAGACCATCTAACTATTTTAGTTATTCCTCTAGAGACCTCAGCTGGCCTAATCCCAATGAAAGCAAGCTTTTGACTCCTCTTGTAGATCTGGACCCTTACCTAAATATATTTCAGTAGATTGTATGAGCTACTAGCTCAATGCATAGAAAATCGATAAGAAATCATGATAATTCAGATGTATGGTGTTAGTAAAATCTATAGCTCATAAGGAAACTAGCATGGTAGGCGAAGTCTATATAATCATACAACAATACAAGACATATTGATAATTGACTGCATATGTAAACAACTAAATCAAAACTTAATTTATTTTTAGAACCCATTTATTATGTGTTTTGTACCCACATGAGGTGTATCACAACACATGGGAGTATCACAAAAAGAATCATCTCACTATACAAGACTTAGAGTAGACTTGGGACTCTTAAGTCTACTAACTAGCAACCCGATCTGCAATGGGCATCACCATGTCTGACTTCAACAATTAATTTCAACAGCTAGATTATGTAGACTCCTACTTTAAACTTGGTTACTTAGTAAGAGAGTCAAAGCACTCTGACTTAATTATCTACATCACTGGTTCCACAAAAGCTGACAAATTGACCAATATTACAATTCTCTGTACTAATCTAAGTACGACAACATCTTCACAAGTGTTGGGTATTACATTACTTTAAAGAGTTCTTCCCCACTGAGCTTAGACTCCCGTACCCCTCTGGTATGCTCCGACTACCTCATCTTGGACTTTTCCAGTCAACATGCACGTTTTCTCTTTCATGGTGAAGACCCTGTGATGGATTCTATAGTGTTTAGGGCATCTAAAGTCTAGTGATTTTGTAGTTTCACAAGCAAAAAAACATTATTTTCTACTTCTATTCTTAACCCTATACTCATGATACACTAAATTTTGGCATTAAATAAATCAATGACACCAATATAATAATAAGCTTAAGTTGATAACTAAGCATTCTAAAGTAATCACTAAAATATCAAGACCAATACATTTTCATATACTTTTGAGTAGAAACAACTACCAATCAAGTCTCGAATTCACAATATAACTCATTAGTTGTAGAAATTAGGGCATTTTTGGATCTATAATACAACTATTTCTACTCTTAAAATTTACCACCTCATAATAAATCATTATAGGGCTGACATCATCTACAATACATCTCAAATAGATTGTATCAATCAATGTTATAATTAAGATTTAGCTTTTAGTATAAATAAACTCCATGATACAAATCACTAAGTAGAACATTACAATGTCTTTATTCTATTTGATATTGTTACTGACAATTCGATGTTTGGAGGTGATTTTCTACTCATATGGATCCAATTCTAGGTTAGTGGTCTCAGATCTAAGCTTGATAAGTCTATATTTTAGTCTATAAATCTTGGATTTGAGATAAAATCTTCAAGACACACCTTCTAATAGCCTAACATTAGATCTAGTACTCTAGAAAGATCCTATTAGAGTAAAGTATGAAGAAGGGAGGAATAGTAGATCCTCTGATGAGCCTAATAGAAGATTTCAAGCAAGGAAAGTGAAAGAGAGAAGAAGTTTATGGTTAAAATTAATTACCACAAGTGATCTAGGGTTAGATCATAGATTTGCTCATGTTCTTCATGTTTTCCCCAAAAGTCATGTTTTCCTCTTATGGATTTTATGGCTATAGTTGTGTGGAAAATTAAAATATGAATCTAAAGAGACAAATTTTATTGGATTCACATATGTATATCAAAAGTTATGGTCATTTTAATGATTGATTGTCCTAGAGGGAAACATAGTTCACTTTAGGGTTTGTGTGGTCTTCAGTTTGCATGGACATCAGTCAGTGTAGCTATTCGTCTGTACCACTATTAGTCTGTATGGTTTTTGGGGTCTAATCATCAACCTAGATGACCATCGGTCTGCATGGCTAGTGGGCCGACAAAAGTGCAGACGAAAGTTAGTTTTGAACATGTTTACTAAAATTGTTATAACTCTCTCATATTAACTTCCATTTGGTTCATATTTTTTACTTTGAATTCATAATTAAATTCTTTACAATATTACAATATTATATTGATAAAACTCTCAAATGATAATTTCTTTAATAATTATTTCCTCTGTATGATTAATTCTCTTTCCACATACACGTGTAAGCTATTTCTAAATCAACAAAAGCTCAGATGTCATGGTATGCTCAAGTCATGATTTTTTCTAACAAAACAAAGGCTTAAAATAACTTAAGGATATTATAAAGCACAAGATAATTATAGTACTAACAAAACATTATTAAAATTAAGGTTATATTTAATCCTAAAATTATCATTAAGGAGAGTTATAAGTTGCAAAAATCTCCCTCTTTAATAAAAAATCATCTCAAATTCCTAGAAGAGGAAAGAATTATTATTACACATCTTTGACTCTAATTCCTAAGTATCTTCTTCTACACCATGATTCATCCAAAAGGCCTTCACTAGAGGTATCTCCCTCTTTTAATATTCCAAGTTCTAAGATCCATAATTTGTATAGGCCTTCAACATAGGAGGTATCATCTATTATTTGTATAAGCTCTGGATCTATAAATTTCTTTGTACCTGCATGGCACTTATTCGACATCGACACTGAAAGACATCATTTAAAATGGCTAGCTCAGGAGGCAATTCAAGCTTGTATGCCACTGGACCAATTCTCTAAATGATTGGATAGGGACCTATAAATATAAGAATTAACTTTCCTCACTTTCCAAACCTCAACATGCCTTTCCACAATCATTGGTTCATGTAATGTTCATCACCAACCTCAAATTGTAGTGGTCTACATCTTTTCTCTACATAACTTCTCTACATGTCCTATGCAACTTTCAACTACTATCGGATTACAAATATCTTTTCTATTATCTCTTATACCATATCTAGACCTAGAATCTTCCTTTCACCAACTTCATACTAGAAAATGGGACATCTACACTTCCTCCCATGTAGATCATAATAAGGGGCCAAATATAAAATAAAATGGTAGTTGTTTTTAGTGTGCATAAGTCTTAAATTTATAATTCTCGCACTACCCCAAAAGTATACATGTACATGTATTATATTTGAGATTGTCTGTCATGCCCACATCCCATGATTACCACTAATCATGAGATTAGGGCATAACTTTAAGGATTATACTTAATACAAAGTTCTCTCCTTTTGTTTCAAACTCTTTATTTTCTCGCATCCAATCACATAAACAAACTTTACAAGAGAACTAAACTTTGATTACTCTAATATGAACTCAACATTAATGATACACAACCATACATTCATTCTATTTCTCACTCTTCCAGGTACATACGACATGATAATCAGATACATTCTCTCTTATTAAGGAAATAAAGACACAAAACATTATTTACAACCCTCTCACATCTATACAAGGACCTAGAGTGACATGGACCGACTGAACTCAACTAATCTCATACTTAACTCCTGTGGTAGATCTACTATGATGCTTTGACCTTCTTCAAGTCCATGTGGTTTCCCTAAAAATTGTGAGTAGAGGGGTGAGCCTACTTTCTCAGTGAATGAGTACTTCAAAAAAAAATAGTCTAGAGCACTGATATAATCACAGATATACTTTTGAGAAACTAATATCAATTATAATAATAGTAAGCTTGAAAGAGTCTAATCATTGACGATCATATATATGGTAGGATACTCTAGATATCTACAAGAATGAATCAACATATGAACATGCTTAATTAATCTCAAAGAGAGTTAATAACTCAGAAACAACAAAGAATAATTGAATAAGTACACACACTTATTTAACCTCTCATTCATCTTATTATGCCCTAAACCCACATGAGGTGTATCACAACATGTGAAAGAATCACAGGAAGCTACAACCTCACTGTATAAGGCTTAGAAGCATGCCCAGGTTCCTAAGCCTATATCTTGAGTAAGACCCCGTCTGCAGTGGGCCTCAGCAAGTCTGCCTCTCGGCGGCTAATGGGAGCAACCAGATATATCAGACTCCACCTTTCAACCTAGGTACTCAGGCAGTGAGTCAAGCCCTCAGGCTTATTGTGCATCAGTGGATCTACTGACCACTGATCACTCAACATCATATACAGGTACCACCGGCATCCCCGATTGGTGTTGGGTACCAAACAACTATAAGGAGTCCGCCCTACTAGTAAAGACCCCCGCACCCTACTGGTGCACTCCATCTTACCTCGATCTGGACTACCTCCAGTCAGGAAGCCATTTTCTCCTCATAACGCAGGCCTCATCCTGTGAGGATTCTATAGTGTTCATGGCATCTACATGTCTAATTCACTCTTTAAATTCACAATTCAATCATCACATCAACATATCTTTGTTCATCTTTGTAAACCGTTCATTTCATAAACCATCTGTTAACATTTACCACAACTAAACTGTTAAACATCACCACATCTCAAACTAAGAAACATTGATATCACAATAATTTTTTCACTGAACACCCTACCATTAGGGTTTCATTTACCTCATTCACTTATCACATAACTTGCATAAGGATTGAATTCATCATAACATCATTCAATAAGAATTACTCTCAACAGTTCACATATAATTGAATATATATATGAAACTGTGTAATGAACTGAACTAGGGTTTTTACGCTCTTAATGATATATCAAGCAAACATTGATATCATCAGAAGAAATACAATATCTTATCTAACATATATGTAATATGCACACAAATAAAACAATAATTTGTAACCAAAGATATTCAACTAGACAAACTTTTTTATTTAATTAGACAACAATTTTAGTATATTCAAGTAACCTCAACAACTACTTTAAGAATTCTCATTTAGATGGATTGCACTCATTTCTAATCTGATTTCATAATCTAAAATTTATCACAACAGAGGAATAATTCATATCAAATCATCTTTCAAAAGCTAGATCAAATCGACCATTCAAGGTTGTACTTGCATACTAATTGACGAGCCTTAAATGTGGGTGCAAGAATGGATTCATGCCTAGGTTATTAGACTTTAGAAATTTATAATACCCAAATGTTTAAGACATCCTGCAACTAGCACATGGTTGAAATTGTTCGGGGTTGAACATAGGGATAGGAAGAACGACGCTTAAGAACTCAAGTTTTACTTGTCTAAGCACGTCAAAAAGGTCGAAGGACAAGGGTTGTTGTAATAAGAAAGAAGCATAAAGAATTAAACTAAAAGTCTATCTCCAAAAGGAGTTACCAGAAAGATTAAGATTTTAGGGTTTAGCAATTTTTATAGACGTTTTGTATACTGGAAACCGAGGAGACAAAACTATCGTCAGAGTAAGGCACAAAGGAGGATAACTTAACCATAACAAGTGGCAGTGGAATACATCCTGCACCCTCTTCTCTCAAAGAGGATGCCTCTAATGATGTACCAATTGTCTCTCTCTCAAGAGTACTGAACATAGACTAGAGTGGAAAGATATGCTGGGGAAACCCTGATCCTGGGTACTCTCATACACCCGAATCAGACCAGGCTCTAGAGTTTATGACATCCCTCTCTTGAGGGAGTCAAAACAAGAAACACAATTTGATATCTAGTCAAAAGCGTGATCCAAACGAAAGAGACTAGAGCTCAGATGCTATAAAGAGATCATCTAACAAAAAGGAACCATACACAGAACAATATGAGATAAGCTCCACACATTCCATAAGTATAAAGAGATAAAAAGGTTTAGTTACAATGCAATGGTAAATGAAAGTAAATTGCTGAAATAGGGAAGATAGGTATCGACCTCCTTGATGTAGGAGGTCGATATACATAGCAACAGACCCCTAAGGTAAGGCTAACCCAGTACTAGGCAGGATCCCTATCAGGATACGACTGTGTCAGGTTCTTGACCGTGACGGGTAAAGGGCATATCAGGATAGGACCCTCAAACTAATATGGCCGTATCGGGTGGCAAGCCCTATCGGGCTGCAACCGCAATGGGTAGGCCATATTGGGATGGGTATCGTGTCACGTTAGGACATGTGTTGGGTTAGATTTACCTTAGGTTCTCGATTCCTTGTGTCAGGCATGGTAGGGAAGACTGTCTCAGGTTGAGACCCAGCTAGCATCCCGACATGTTTGTAGTGGCCTTGATGGTCGTATCGTGCTACTACGTCTACCGGGACAAGTTCTAAGTGAACTCCTCCCATCCCTCTTGGGTTGGGGGTGTGCCCACCTAGTATCTCCTGGTACACCTGGGAACTCGACACACTAGCTCCTTTTTGCTCTCAAAGTTAGCTCTTGTCGGGTTCTGACCCATCCCATCAGAGTCTTGTAGCTGCTATTTATAGGCAATGGCTGATGGGAGTTACGACCCTCGTTGGGCCACGTGTCCTCTGTCTGTTCCTTAATGTAGATTTGAGAGAAGGTCGACACGTTCGTCGCCCGACACGGCTGGCGGGGGCCGTCGCGTGCTGGGTTGTGAGTAGATCGCCATGGATCGTGTCGGGTAAAGACCCTGGTGGGCTACAACACCGAAAGGTGGCCGTGTCAGGCGATAAACTCCATCGGCCGATGGACCGTGGAGTGCAAGACTCCTTATCGGGTAACAACGTGTAGTCCATCAGGGCTCCCACACGACACACCCGTGCTGGGTTGCTGCCATATTGGGCAGTGACCGTGACGGGTAAAGGCTGTATCACTTTGCCGCTTTGATGGGACGGGGCAATTAACTTGTTGTGGATTGGCCGGGATGGGCCCATTAGCAATATTTTGGTGGGAAAATAAGAGAAACGCTGCAAGAGATATGAAATGTTGTCAGGAGCATAGTGGGCATTATTTCTATTCAATAAATAAGATAAAATAGAGAGGAAGTCAGGTTTGGAGGCAGTTTTGATAGTAAAATATAAGCTCTAACAACCATAAAATGAGTGTTATCAACTCCCCCAAACTTAGCATTTTGATTGTCCTCAATCAATCTGTACTTATTTTAAAACTTTGTTTGCGATACTTCTTCAAAACCAGACATAGTCTTAGAACAAGGGGTTTAAGAGAATATTTGAGATGTCCTAAGGAAAATTACATCTGATACGAACAATGGACTTTATTTTCTTACCTTATTTAAGCAAAAAATTTCTCTTCAGCTTCAACGAGACTTTTGGTGTATGATTTCAAAGTTAGCTTTCACACCAAACAACTTGGGAGCAGAAGGTGGGGTTTTTGGGAAGGCTTAAGGCTTTTTGGGTTTTTCTTGCTTCCCATTGGTCCATCCAGGTACATGTTTGTTAACGGGCAATGGTCCCTGCAGTCCAAGCGAGTTAGCTTTAGAGCAGTGATTTCACATCCTACGTACCACTGCCCTGGATCTACCATGCCTAAAGATGGGTACTTTTGGAAAGACAAGTGTTTTTTTTGGGCACAACTCTCATGCTTTTATTCTCTCTCATAAGGCTTTCCTCTCTTTTTGGGATTTTGATGGGTAGGGAAAAGAAAAAGAGTTTACTATTTGGGCAGCTTTTTCCTTCACATGCACATCTCTTAGTTGTTGCGAGATTATTTTTCAAAGTTGGCATAGAAAAGTTGTAGTCTTTGTCATTTGAGATTGCATTTTCAAATGAAAAAAATAGAAATAAGCACCACCTTAGATACAGAGAGAATGAACTGGAAGAAGTTGTACCAAATTTTTACTATATAAAGTGTTTTGTACAGTTTTCAAGAGATAAGCAGTTGTGTATGTATTGTTTTCTATCAGTCATATATATATATACATGTATATACAAAGTATGGTAAGAAAAGTAAAAGAACAAAAGGGGAAAGATTTTGAGTACCTCCCTCACTGATGCTATGGAGTACCCCCCCAAACTTGCCCCACACTCTGTCCCAGAGTTGTGAGATAAAATAAGAAAGGATAGGCATAGATCAGTGATGGTTCAACAAAAGTAGGCTCCCTCGGCAGATAAGAACTCCATCACATACTCTCCGTGTTGGATGTGGTAGCCTAAGTTGTGGAGCTTATCTGGCATCTTTTTGAGGGCTACCGTGCAGTAGATCCAGTGCAGCACGTAGACACCACAGTCATTTGATAACAGAAGTTGTTGTGGACAACAGTGGCAGTATTGCAGTTCGTGCCACTTAACCGCCGGGTCTTCGAAATACGGCTGGATCAAAGACACCACCTCAGCATAGTATTTCCTTGCTAACCGCTCGAGGGATGTCCTTGGCGTGGATGTACTCTCCGTCAGATGATCGTTGTTGGCGTCAGAGCTGTTGTAGAAGAAATCGACACATGGACGGATGTACACCATTAGAAGCGTCTAGTGGTTGTCGTACAACATAGGTAGGAAGAGGATGCGTGACAGACACTTCTTCATTTCGATCTGAAATAGCTAGCACGCTCCTGTTTCATCAGCCAGGTATAGGTTGTTGAATAACATCAGATGGGCAATGTAGGTGTGTTCAAACTTCTTCTATAAGATGGGGATGTAAGCTGACACCACCGTCATTGTTAGACATCCTCCTGCCTTGACTAAGTCCCGTAGGTCGTCGATGGGGACCACTGCATTATCCTTTTCATATATGACGTCTATGGTATTTGAATCAGTGAGTCTGAGAAGAATTTCATTGACCTGTTCCTAAGATAGAGATGTGCACACAAAATGGTCAAAATTGTTGATTAGGGATTCAGAGATAGCAGGTGAAGAAGACTCGCCTTCAGCAGTGAGTGCGGTCCACATAACTTCTATCTGCTTTGCTATCCCGTAGACGTATGCGCTCTCGACTTCTTCCCTTAGAGGGCTTCCAGGTTGAGAAGATTCAGATTCAACATCTGTCTCTAGCAGCTCCTCTAGAAGCTCTGCATCTCAGAAATAAGCTTGTCCTTTGATCAACAACAGTGCATATATGCTTCTTAGTTGATAGAAGTCTTGACCCTAGATCTGTTTTACGTATCTAAAGATGTTTAGCAGCTCCATGGCATGCTGGACGATGAAGGCGCTATTTCTTCTTCTCAGCTCTTCTTGAATTGGGAAGTCTCAGATGATGTAGAAGTTCCAAATGCCCCTGTGGCATTGGATTCCTTACTTTATTATGTGGTGAAGACGCAGAGGAAGAATTATGGCTACTCAACGATCGAGCAATACATATCCCCCCTTTCTCCCTCTGATTCTTGAGATGAACCCTCTGCTCGACTGATAGAAATTTCTTCTTCGTCTTCAGTTGGATCTAACATTGGTGAGGGAGCAGATGTATCTTCACCGCGAGCACTCTCTTGTCTTGCTGGAGCCCTGTCGGTGGTTTTATTCATCGCCTCTTCCTTGGGCATTATGGAGGGCCCGCTGGAGGTGGATGAGGATGATGAACCAGAGGAGGATGGCGATGATGACGATGGAGAGCCAGAGGCCGGTGGCGATGGTGATCTCCTGTGACATCTTGAGTGGGGGTGGCTGTCCCTCTGATTGAGCCTTTCCTCAATGGAGTTGAGGCATTAGAGTGTCACCTGCATTGTGTTATTCAACACCTCTAGTTGGTCGGGGAGACCAACTAGAGTCAGTAGCTGGCACTCCGTCTCATTCAACCTCCTCCGGAAGACCTGAAACTTGCAGGTCAGGGAAGCAAATGTAGTAGTATGATTGCTTGTTACCTCCTGCAAGTTATCAAACTCGAAGCCAAAGGCCTGGCCCAATGAGGAGGGGACTACTATCTATCAGCTTCAGCTTCTTGTTGCGCTCCTCGCGTTGCCAGCACGGCCTGATGAGTATGCGTCGTCAATCGGGGCCGATTCCATCTGGACTGTCCACGAGAGCGTGGCCTCTTCACGAGACATTAGCACCCTCGTGGTCACCTTTGCCTCATCATCCTGGGGTCGTAGAGAAGGTTGCAGAGTGACCGGATGCTGATCGACCATCCAGCTCTCGGCGTCCTCCTCCATAGAGATTGTCAGCGTAGATAGTGGCAGTGTCAGCATTGGCTGTACAGCTCTGAGCTCCACTTCCAGGAGCTCAACAAATGCCTCGTTGCTAGCGTCTGACTGCACCAATGCCTCTGGTATATCTGGTAGGGCTGAAGCTTCAGACACTATGACTATTTCATTTGTCATAGCTTCCTCTGAGGCTATATCTGTTATAGCTCCCCGGTGGTGTCGACGGCCTCCCCGATGGTCGATACTTCTTCTGTAACTGCGGTGGCATTGTTGTGGTTTCCGTGGCTAGTTCACTGGTGCTGGCAATAGAAACCACCGAAGTGATGGCTGCTGGTTGTGTGGCGATGGCAGTCAGCTCGGTGGTGTTGGCAACATGCAGGTCTTCAATGATGACTGCTGATGATCTATCCCACCGAGCGTCGAGGGGGGCATGCCTTCCTCTGGCGGCCACATTTTCCTGGATGGCCCTTGTAATGGAATAGCTGGCTTCAACGATCGTGGCTTTGATCTCTTCTTTTGTGAAGACCAACTTCTCTACGTCATAATTGGCATAGAGTGGGAGGGGCAGGAGGATGTCCGTCGTCGCAAACTTGTAGAAGAAGCAGTGACCCTCCTTCTTTATGATGTTCGTACTCATGAGGAACTTAATGTCCATCTTGTCGTCACCTCTCATCCTCGAAAGGCTGCATGGCTCTTTTGGGTACCCCATCCCTACTGTGACTAGGTTGACGATCCCCCCATGTTGTACTCCTTGGTGGCGTTCTTTATCGGGTGCAGCCGGTTTAGTAGGAATCACCCCAAGTTGATCGGCTTGCCCTCCATCACATACCAGATGAGATGTAGCTCTTTAGTATACAGGTTGCTCATTTCATACTTACTAAAGAGGAGGCTTGCCACAATCTTGTGTATAATCCTCCAGAAGAACGAGTGAACAACTTCCACCTTGCTCCCCCATTTGAAGGATGATTCTCCAGTCAGCTTCCTCCAGAGCGTGTCTGGGTTGAAGCCGTCGCCTTTGGTGATCTGGGAACTATTGTTCAAAATCTCCCTCTCAACCTCACTGGAGGAGAATATCTCATTGACCATCCTCTCTGAGATGTCATGCTTAGAGTTGTAGAGGCATCCTTGTAGTCTGTCTACCCCGTCAAACCTTTTGGTCTCTTCATGGGTATTTGTAACTCAACGAAGGGAGGCGATGAACTCCTTGGTGAGCTCAGTGTAAGAAGTGGTGTAATTGAACCAAATCTTCCACAATCCAACGACTACTAGGATGTTCTCGAGCCTGTCGAAGATGCCGATCTGACAGAAGGATGCTTGGTGGCAGAACTGGGTTGGCTAGTAGACTTTTGTTGCCAACTCCATGTACCAGCGTCGGTGTTCCTTATTTCTGGGCTCAAACTGGCCTGATGAGTGGGCCAGGGGCTCTGGTTCTACCGTCATTGTTGGGGCCGGGGTCACTTCTGTTCTGGGCCACTTCTCGGCCTCAGATGGCCCAACTGTCTCAGGGTTTGGGCATTTCTACCCAGTGGTGGCTTCATTTGTGGTCTCGGGGTTGATCCTCTGGCCTTGCTCGTCAACTTGGATGACAATCTGCTTTGTTCGTGCCATTTTCTATAATAGTTAAACAAACAAATTAAGTCAAAAAGTGTTACTAGCTGAAACTTGCATTTACCCAATATCGGGCAAGGGATGAAGGTAGGAGTGTCGCCCGATATGGCTGGGCGATACCCTTAAAAATGGTATCGGGTTGGACATTTAAGGAAAAACTACCGCACGATATGTGAATGCCCGACACCAAAAGGTTGATACGCTTGTCACACGGTATTCGGCTCAAGACGATATCAGGCAAAAGGTAAAAACATTTCACAGGAGAGGATGATAAGGTCTGGGTGATAGACCAGTATCGGGTGTCTCATCTAACTGAACCCGCGTGGTATGAGTGTTCAATAAGTGTGTCGCATGATAAGAGGCGTCGTACGACAAGGTTAAAAACACAATACATCTATACGCAATAACAGAGATGACAAGCACTGCGTCGTGTCAGGTGATACTCGTGTCGCCCGATACGAGTCGTAGATTTTGCAAAATGAACTGAGAGATAGATTCATTGTTGCGAGCTCGTGATTTTTGCCTAATATAAACACCTTTGTTGCCATGTTGCGTGATATGGGTGTCGTCCGACATAGGCTAAATACTAAAAAACAAGGCGGTGAAGAAAACCGGTAGGCGTATCATGTGATAATCAAAACACGATACAAGTCAAAATGTTATACCCGATATGGGCCTGAACGTGAGACGGTGGCGCACGATAGGGTTTGGGTGATACGGTCTGCGCGACACAAAGTTAAGTGATATGCAAGGTGCCTCGAGTTTTACCTATATCGGGCAAGAAGATCTTTAACGTGATATAAAGGTCAGTAGATGAAGGCTGATACGGGGGCTAGAATGGTGAAGAGAATGCATGATACAGGAGCAAAAAGTAGGTAAATCGGTAACCCGACACGGTTAAACTCGAGTTACTATATATAGCTGACCGCGAGCGGGGTAAAATGGGTAAAAACTAGGACACGTGTCGTGGATGCACAAAAATCATCTTCTAGAGCACGATAAAACCTATCTAATCCATCGCACCGTGAAGATTTCGAGAAGAGAGTGTGGTGGAATCATGTCGCCTGATAGACATTGCCCAGTGTACTTCTTATGCAACATGACTCTGCATGATACTTGCGTTGCGTGATGCACAATGTGCTGGGTGACACGCCTTCTCGATATATCTGTCAGTCTTTTAACATGTGCGGGCACACTGACTGACATGGTCTGGGCGATAGGGTAGCCCAATGCGCTTATCGCGCGATAAGGCCATGCACGTTTCTTTCCCGACATGCCACTTCAAAATGTGCAAAACTAAAACCCAGGGTGTCGCCTGATATGGTTCAAGGTGTTTTTGGGTGACACAACTATCACAGAAGCTGTCGTGCAGAGTAACAAATAAAAGCAACATGTATGCCTGACATGCCAACAAAAGGGGTTAAAGCTAAAGCAGAAACAAGGATAGAAAGACTGAAAATCAAAAGGCACCTGATGGGTAAAATATCATTGGCCTAAGGGTAAACTCCAGCCTCAGATAGTATTACTCACCAAGGCAAATAAAACTAAGTCGCTGGCCCATAGAATGAGAGAGTCTGTGCACGTGGCGCGGGCACAGGCTCGAGCCTTATTACAATGAGATTGTTTGTAGTGTTCTTTGCAAGAAAAAGGAAATAACATCCTATTCTAGGAAAGTAAAAGCTCAGGAGACCTCCCGAGGAGCGTTGTGGTTTTCGTCATCATCTCGACATCTTAGGATCTTGCTATACTCCTCTGGTTGGGGCATCTTCAACTTCATTCAGAGCCAAGTCTGATCGTCTCATAAAGGCTTCATCTTCATAGAACCTCTTCACTCTGTGTCCGTTGACTGGAAAAACTTTTTCTTGATCATCTTTATCATAAATCTCCATCATCCCGGATGGATATATCTTCACTATTATGAACGGTCCGGACCACCTGGTCTACAATTTTCCTAGAAAAAGTTGAATAGAAGATTTAAATAACAAAACCTTATCACCTTCGTTGACATCCTTCTTCTTTAGGTGTGAATCATGCCAGACTTTGGCCCTCAACTTGTATATCCTTGCATTTTCATAGGCATGAAGCCTTAGCTCTTCAAGTTCTTGGAGCTGAAGAAACATTTTCTTTTCGGCTAGCATTGGGTCCATGTTGAGACGTTTGATGGCCAAATATGCCTTATGCTCCAACTCAAAGGGCAAGTGGCAAGCTTTCCCATATATCAAGCGGTACAGTGTGGTGCCCAATGGCATCTTGTAAGTAGTTCTATATGCCTAGAGAGCATCATCTAACTTAGTTGACCAGTCCTTGCGAGCCTTGCCAACTATTTTCTCTAAGATCTACTTGATCTGTCGATTGGAAAGAGTGGTATGGCGTGGCGACTTTATGACGAATACTGTATCTACACAACAACGATTCAAAGTGCCTTTCTGTAAAGTGAGATCCACCATAACTGATGACGGTTCTCGGCACCCCAAACCTTGGAAAGATTATCTTGGTAAAGAGCATTATCACTGCTTTGGAATCACACTTGGTGGTGGGTATAGCTTCCACCCATTTAGAGACATAATCAATTGCAACAAGGATGTATTTGAAACCATAGGAGGAGGGGAAGGGTCCCATATAATCTATCCCCCCACACATCAAAGATTTCTACCTCAATCCATTTTGACAGCGACATCTCATTCTGACGGAAAATGTTCCCAGTTCTTTGACATTCACTGCAGGACTTGACATAAGCAGCGTCTTTGAAGAGAGTCGGCTAATAAAATCCTGACTGGAGTACTTTGATTATGGTCCTTTCACCTCCTAGGTGCCCTCCATAGGGGGAGGAATGACACTCAAACAGAATCTTCGAAGCTTCATCCTCCAGTATACACCTTCTATATAACCCATCAGCACAATGCCTAAACAACAGAGGGTCATCCCAGTAATAATTCTTCAAATCAGGGAATAATTTCTTCTTCTGATTGTAGGACATTTCTGGGGGTAGTTGCTTGCAGGCTAGGTAATTGTAGAAGTCTGCATACCATGGCCCTTCAGGGTCAGCCAAGTGGGCAACATAGATAGATTCATCAGCAAAGCTTTCATTTATTGGTAGTGGGTGATTGTCCTCCACCCGGATCCTTGAAAGGTGGTCAACGACCATGTTCTCAGAACCTTTCTTATCTATTATTTCATGATCGAACTCTTGTAACAGCAATGCCCAACACAACAACCTGGGTTTCACGTCTTTCTTCTGCATTAAGTACTTGATGGCCTCATGGTCGGTGTGAACTATCACCTTAGAGCCCACGAGGTAGGATTGAAACTTATCAAAAGTATATACAATCGCCAACATCTCTTTCTCAGTAGTAGTATAATTCAATTGTGCCTCATCCATTGTCTTACTTACATAAAAGATGATGTGGTGCTTTTTATCTTTTTTCTAACCAAGGACTGCACCTATGGCAAAGTCATTGGCGTCACACATGAGCTCGAAAGGAAGATTCCAGTCAGGGGACTAGAGAATGGGTGCGGATACCAAATCATCCTTCAGAGTGGAGAATGCCTTCATGCACTCATTCATGAAATCAAATTTCACATCTTTCATCAACAGATTGGACAGGGGCTTTGGGATATTTGAAAAGTCTTTGATGAACCACCGATAGTAATTGGCATGACCTAAGAAATTTTGGATACAGGTAATAGATGTGGGAGGAGGAAGCTTGGCTATCACCTCCACCTTGGATCGATCGACTTCGATACCTTTGCTAGACACCTTGTTTCCTAGGACTATTCCTTCTTGCACCATGAAGTGGCACTTTTCCCAATTTAGGGTAAGACTTTTCTCTTCACATCTCTTCATTACTAGAGATAGGTTATTAAGACAATCATCAAAGGAGGTGCCGTAAACACTAAAGTCGTCCATAAAGACCTCAGGGTGAATAGGGATCTGATAGAACCTGAATACCCATCCAACCAGCAAAAGTAGGAATAATGGGCCAGGCGCTCCAACATCTGATCAATGAATGGGAGGGGGAAATGGTCCTTACAGGTGGCAGTGTTGAGCTTTCAGTAATTGATGCACATCCTCCAGTTGGTCACCGTCTTTGTAGAGACCTCGACTCCATTATCTCCTTTAACCAGCACTACACCTCCTTTCTTTGGGATGACTTGAATGGGACTTACCCATGTGCTATCGCTGATGGCGTAAATTATTCCTGCATCTCGAAGTTTCACCAATTCTTTACTAACTACTTCTTGGAGCTTCTCATTTAGTTTCCTTGGGGGCTGGGCATATGGCTTGTCTTCTAGGTAGATCCTGTGCATACACACAGAAGGACTGATCCCCCGTATGTCTCTAATTGAGTAACCTAGGGCCTTTCTCTGTAGCCTCAACTCCTCAAGCAACTGATCTTTTAGGCTATCAGTCAACTCTGAGTTGATAATCACCAGATTCATCTTCTCATCTAGAAAATGGTATTCCAAGCCTCTCGACAAAACTTTCAACTCAGGCGGGGTATCCTTCTGCTATTCATCGACGGGGTCTTTACGAAGGGCAGCGTACATGACTATCTCCACAAGGTCTTCTTCTTTGGACGAACCTTCAACTTCCAGAAAAGCCAACAATTCCTTGACCTCCGGATCCTCGACCTCTTGTGCCTCGCCAGATAGGGTGCACATTAGTGGGTCTACCATGGCCTTCTCTTCCCTTACTTCATTGCATATCTACTTATAGCTTTCAACAAAATAAGAGGATTCAAAGAATGAAGGGGCTTTCATACAATCTCTGATGTTGAAGTCGATGTGATCTCCTCCAACCTAGATTGTAATCATACCCACCTCTACGTCGATGAGGGCCTGGCCGGTTTCTAGGAAAGGCCGTCCAAAGATAATAGGGCAGATGGGATCTTCTACTGTATCAATCAAAACTATATCACATGGTATAAAGAATCACCCAACTCGGATGGACACATCCTCAACCACTCTGACTGGCTTGTTAAAGGTGTGATCAGCAAGCTGGATCCTCATGTTCATGCTTACCATATCAGTGAGTCCAATCCTCTTGGCAAGAGATAAGGGAATCAAGCTGATACTTGCCCCTAGGTCGGCCAAACCTTTACGAGTTATGTTATCCCCAACTTGAAAGGGGATGAAAAAGGCCCCAAGATCTTTCTTCTTTGACGACATGCTTGCTTTGATGAAGGAACTGGACATCTATTCCAACTTTACGGTCTCAACATCTTCACCTCTCTTCTTCCTTGAAATCAGATCTTTCAAAAACTTGGTGTAGGTAGGCATCTCCTCAATGGCATTCAAAAACAGAATGTCAAGGTGCAATTTCTTTATTGCGGCCATAAACTTCTCGTATCTCTTTTTTAGCTAGGCTTTCACCAGCTTATGTGGGAATGGTACACGAGGAGTGTACTTGTCTGGACGTTCTTTAGAAGAAACGTCGTTGGCTCTTTCTTTGGTCACTTTCCTTAACTTTTCTGGGACTTCCTCTAGTACCCCTTGGAATACCTCCTCAGCTGGTGCTGTCACTATTGTCGCTTCCTTTTCAACGGTTGGCTGTACCACTGCTCCTGACTGTAAAATGGCCATCTTTGCGGTCTCGTGTCCATGCAGATTTGTTTCTATATTGGAGGGAAAATGTCCCACCTGATGATTGATGGTCTAGGCGAGTCTCTCCAGCTATTGGTCAATCTGTTTATTATGCTATTGGATCTCTTCTATCTAGGCTGAAAAGCCTCCCATCTATTGCTGCATCAATTTCAGCAAAGCTGTGCTATCAATAGAACTTTTATGCATCTTCTCATTAAAGTCATTCTGCTTCTTAGTGAAGGACATCAACTCCGTCATCATAGACGGTCTCTGTGGTTGGTTCTGCTGGAAAGTCCGTTGCTATTAGAACCCTGTTTGAAGCTGCTGGTTTGACGGTCCTCCCGAGGGATTTCCACCCACCAACTGATGAGAGTTCTCAGCTATGCTGGTGTTTCCATAGGAAAAACTAGGGTGATCAGGGCATCAATATTGGATATAAATGACGTTTTCTATACTGTCCTCATCGAGATCTCCTTGAACTGTGGTGTGCGGGCAGAAGTCGGATAGGTGGTCTGGCTCTCCACATGTGACTCAACATCTCACCACTTCATGCCTAACTTTTCCTTTATAACCCTGTTCCTTCAGGGTTTGGACATCGGTCACTATTTTGTCTAACTTAGCCTCTAGGGCTTCCATCTCTTTGGATTCTTCCGAAGTGGTATGGCTCATAGACTCTCAGTCATACTCGCTGTCCTACTGATTAGTGGCCATGTTATCAATAATTTCCCTGGCCCTTTGAGCACTAAGTCCTAAGAAATCACTACCAACTGCAGTGTTTAGGGATTTCCTCTCAGCAGCACACATCCCATTATAGAATGTGGTGAACAACTTAGGTTCAGAATGACTACACACACTCATTTAACCTCTCATTCATCTTATTATGCCCTAAACCCACATGAGGTGTACCTCAACATGTGAAAGAATCGCAACAAGCTACGACCTCACTGTATAAGGCTTAGAAGCATGCCCAGGTTCCTAAGCCTATATCTTAAGTAAGACCCCGTATGCAGCATGCCTTGACACGTCTGCCTCTCGACGGCTAATGGGAGCAGCCAGATATATCATACTCCACCTCTCAACCTGGGTACTCAGGCGGTGAGTCAAGCCCTCAGGCTTATTGTGCATCAGTGGACCTACTGACCACTGATCACTCAACATCATATACAGGTACCATCGACATCCCCGATTGGTGTTGGGTACCACAAAACTATAAGGAGTATGCCCTACTAGTCAAGACCCCCGCACCCTACTGGTGCACTCTATCTTACCTTGATCTAGACTACCTCCAATCGGGAAGTCGTTTCCTCCTCAAAGTGCATGCCTCATCCTGTGAGGATTCTATAGTGTTTAGGGCATCTACATGTCTAATTCACTCTTTAAATTCACAATTCAGTCATCACATCAACATATCTTTGTTCATCTTTGTAAACTGTTCATTTCATAAACCATTTGATAACATTTACCACAACTGAACTGTTAAGCATCACCACATCTCAAACTGAGAAACATTGATATCACAATACTTTTTTTCACTGAACACCCTATCATTAGGGTTTCATTTACCTCATTCACTTATCACATAACTCACATAAGGATTGAATTCATCATAACATCATTCAATAAGAATTTCTCTCAGTAGTTCACATATAATTGAATATATATATATGAAACCGTGTAATGAACTGAACTAGGGTTTCCACACTCTTAATGATATATCAAGAAAACATTGATATCATCATAAGAAATCCAAGATCTTATCTAACATATATGCAATACGCACATAAATAAAACAATCATTCGTAACCAAAGAGATTCAACTAGACAAACTTCTTTATTCAATTATACAACAATTTTAGTATATTCAAGTAACCTCTACAACTACTTTAAGAATTCTCATTTAGATGGATTGCGCTCATTTCTAATCTGATTTCATATATCACAACAGAGGAATAATTCATATCAAATCATCTTGCAAAAGCTAGATCAAATCAACCATTCAGGGTTGTACTTGCATACTAATCAATTGAAAATTATTAATGATTTAACTGATTTTCATGCAATCTACTATTTAAAGGAAGTACCCACTCACCCTAAGGTGTGAAAACACCTTAAAAATGTAGCCCATCTTTGAATATCTCGAATTCATATCCAAATCCTAGAAAAATCCGTGGTTTCTTCTTCCTTTTAACCCTAAACGGGGCCTACCGTAGGTAGAAGATGAGATTAGAGGTTAAACCAAACCTCCAAATCACTGGATCAAGGGTTTCAATCAAGGGGAAGTGAAGAGAAGAAGGAATTCATGGTTAAAACTACTTACCAAGTCGAATTTATAGCAACCCCGTTTGATTTCGGCTGTTCTTCACATTCTTCCTCAAAAAGCATCTTAGAAATCACCCTCCAGGTCGCCCCCTAGCAGAGAAAGATATATGGGATGATAGTATGCTATGTCATTAACTCTTTTCTTGCACACATGTATGGGTCAATGCTATGTTAACCCCAACTCGGATCTTTATAGTATGCTTAAGTGATGACTATGAGTTGCCCAAACAAGTATTTAAGGTTACCAAAGTTAATATAAAGCACAACATAAAATATTATTAACAAAAGCATGAAAAGCATTAAGATTATCTTAAATCTCTATGATTACCAGCAAATCTAAGAATGGGTTGTAACATTGTCCAAGGAGCAAGGTTTTGTTAAATGCAAGAGTAATGAATTTCAACAATCTGGATTGATTTACAAGAAGTGAACTTGGTTTTATGGAACTAAACTAAAAAAATTAGAAAGGAAGGAACTAGAGCAAGGTTCACTTGATTTGAAGTCCACAATTATATTAGAATATCTTAAGAATATGGTTTCACTTCCAATCATAACATGATGAACAATATAATTCAAACATATTAGAAATAATGCAAACGTCGTTTTGTGTTCTACACCCCTCCCAGTAGTGTAGAATAGACCTAACTTAATATAGCACTCACGTGCATATACTTAGATTCAGACTACAAACATTTGTTCCCCTGCACTTTTCAACCACTCATGTCGTCAAGGCATTGCAACTAAGGTAACATCTCCATACTCTAATGCATATATTCTAGATTACACAAGGAGAATAAAAAACACATACAAGGTGGCCAGTTAAGCATTTAAGAAGAAATGATCGTCAATGCATTTTAGAATAGTGATAAACATATAAGAAGTTTGTATTCCACAAAGTTATGTTATTGGAGATACTTCCCTATGTCTAAGAACAAAAAATCTACTCATATATGGCTAGAAAATGTAGGTACATGTAGCAGAACATAGTGCAATACATAGTGAGAGAGAGATGAATTAGAATATCCATATAATTAGTACAAGGGAGGAAGAACTCTAGACAAAAGTCAAAACTCTATCCTTGCTACAATAGTATCTCTAACAACCTTCTCTTCCAAGCAAATGAAAAGGAGAATGAAGATCCTCCCTACAATCTTTGAAGAAGAAATGGGGAAAAAGGTGGTTCTCTCTTGAGTGACTACTCCATCTTATCCAAGATTTATTGTAACTCCTAGAGCTTTTCTCTGATTGTCTTTCACTCTATATGATCTTTGGTAACTGTACCTAGTCAGTCTAATTCATAATAAGTAATGTGAAGCAATTTAATTTCAGATCTGAAAAGAAACTATAGGTAACACAGTGTGTTGGAAAATCAACATGGCATGCTAGTTGCAACTTCCAAGCTAGAACTACCATGACCGAAGGTGACAAAAATTTTCACTTGTGCAACATGGCATGTTGTTGGATGTTAGGAAATTCTAAAGAATTCTAGACCGAGTAGACACAAAGTGACATTATGTCAACACGCTATTTTGTTTGACGTCAGCGACTTCTATCAAAAACCTAGAGCTAGTTGACATGGTGTGTTGTTAAGTCAACACGGTGTGTTGCTGGGATTGAGTAACTCTTGACATCTCTAGATCTGAAGTGACACGACATGTTGTTATGTCAACATAGTGTGTGAATTGCTTGTTCTAGGGAGCAATTTTCTTATTATGGACATGCCATATTGGTTGATCAACACAACGTCTTGTTGTCAGAATCTGCATAATTATTCTTCAAACTTTGGGGATTTTGGGGGAATGTAATATGGTCAAATCATGGTCAATTAATACCCATTTTTGTGTCCAGTCATGGTACCTACATTTTAACCATCAAACAATTAAAGAACTAAAAAGATAGGGATTTAGCATGACTACGAGTGATTTTTGGGTGAAATTCATTTAGATATGCAACCAAAAGTGGTCCTAAAGATTATACAAATCTCCCTAAGATCGATCCATTGCTTGTCCTTAAGCAAAAGGAAACATAGATACATAGATGAAGAAATATTATGACACATACATTAGTTTAATGAAATGAATGAATTTAATCATAACATTCTAATAATTTTCAAGATGTTGCAGCTAGTTATGGTTTCATTTCAAACACTCAGGATTGGAAGTTGAGTTCATAAAGGTAATTGAATCACATTGGAAGAATCAACAAGATAGCAATGATTAGAGGTATTATGACAAAAACAAAAACATGGTGAATATCCAACCAAACCTTTATAATTATAATATAAATACAATTAAAATTCTAGCTTTACATCCATAATTCTGGTATGACTTTGTCATAAAAATTAAGATTTAAACTTAAGAGCATGATGTACAATACTTAGTTGTTAATATAGACTGACCCACACATGGAACGCCGTTTGATGTTTTTTGACCCTCTTTCTGATGTATGTTAGGAGATTACATGGGTGACTTAGCCATCTTTTCTAGGAATTTGGATTGTTATTTGAGAAGAATAAAAACTCCCTTTTAACATGATTCAAGTCTTGTTTTGTAACCTCACGTCCTTAAGTTGATTAAAATTTTCTAACAAGCCAAAAATTCCTGCAAAAGGTGATCCAAAATTTGGGATTTTTTAATTTGTAAACATTTTCACCAAACGAGGTGGTAGAAAATACACTATAGATTTGAAAAAAAATCAAGAATGATACACAAAGTTATATTTTTAATTAATCCCATGTTGTTGAACCATTACATGTTTTGAGATCTGAGTGAGAAAAAGGAATAACATGCTAGGTCAAGAATATCAAGACAATGTAGATGCTTTGTGAAGCCTTTTAAATTAATTGATGAATGTGCATTCTAGGATACTTTAAATAATATGTCAATGAGAATTTTTTTTTACCCAAAAGGAATCTATTTTTTCTAAAAAAGAACAAATCTTCATAGTCATGCTTAGCTTTTTCACTAACTAGAAAATAATGACGGAAATGGAAAGGAAAACAAACAAAAAATATGAACAAAAAAACTACGAATATCGGTCGGTTCCCCCCCTACGCTTAAAGTGCAACGTTCACACTGTATAAATTAAACTCAAAGAGTAGCAATAGGGAACCTATCATGGTGAAACACATTAGAACGAAGGGTGAATGCCTTGATTAGAAGCATGAAGATGTTGCCCTAATTTGTAGTCATCTGCAATATCCATCGTCTATTGATAGTTGTTGTTGTGCTAGCATAACATAATGGCCTTGAGCATTATGCTATGTGTCCATCCTCTGTATCATTGATTGCATATCAGTGTAGTGCTAACTGATCTAGTCATCATGCGTGTCTTGTTGATCAAAGCACTCCTGAACATACCCGTATAAGTGGCGTCCAATGTGCATGTCCTAATTGTACCCAATCTAAGTACCGATGGAAGGAGGTGGAGGTGGAGATGCATGTGTTTCATATGCAACAGAATGTGCATGCCTATCATCTTCAGTGGAATCATGATTGTCATTCAAAGCAAATTTCCAGTTGTCTGAAATTTCTAAAGTTATTGCTTCTTGATCTGGCAGCTCAATGTATCCCTCGTGAATGTGGAAATATTGCCTATACTTTGTGCTATGAGATGGATATCTAACAATTAGGTTGGAAGCTATAAGAAACTGAATATCCACCTTATTTCTCCCAGAATATGACTCATTACTCAACATATCCATATTCAATTTGTATGCAATGTGGGTAATTAGTCCCCCAATCATGATATCACTTGTAGACTCTTTTTGAATTTTAAAGAAACATTAAAGAATAAAATAGCAAACATTGACTTTATAATGGTGCAACATTTCCCTCAAGAAGAATAAATCTTATTTCCCTACCACCCCTTGGGTTTCCTTCCTAGAAAAAATGCAAGTGCTCAATAGTATGTGAATATAATGAATACCTGGGTTATGCATGTGAGATGCCCTAAATAAGATTGCTTGTTGGTATGTTTCTTTAGTGATTTCTCCTAGAATTCATGGGGTTGGAACATCTCAGGAATCACAATGCTCCCATTGTATGTATAGACTTATAATTCATAGAGCTACTTGAAAGTGAGCTTGGATGGTTTATCTAGGAATCTAAAATGAATAATACCCAGGTTCAACATGCTTCTTTGGATCTACTCCTGCTCTCAAAATTGTCAAGAATTCATAGTAAGGCATGGGTTTGTGTGTTTGCTAGTGTAACAAAGGTTCAAGATGCCCAACTGCTCAAGAAATGCTCATACCTCATCAAGAATACATAGTTCATCCATGGTATCAATATAAGCAAAATGCAAAATCAAGACTTTACGTGTTACTAGTATCTTGTAAATGGAATCTTATGCCTTTATGAGAGTGACTTGATATGTGGAGACATAGGAGATAGGAATTATATAGGAACTCTCGACCCTTGGGTGCTTGGGAACCTATTCTTTGGCACCATCTCAGATGATTGAAGCACTAAGTGGGAATCAAGAACAACGCAAGAACAAGCACAACAACAACAGCTCAAGATCAGAAATGTTAAATATCTTTATCATGGCATGGAATGTTCCCTACATGTTGTGAAGGATCAACTAAAACTGACATTAGTAGCTAGGAAGAGAAGATTGCAGCAGCACAATGTGATCCTCTCCAAACACACTATGATCAAAGGAGGTAGGACAACAACTAGTGAGAAAAGGTAGGTAACTCTGAGTAGCAGACTTGGCATTTGTGATCAATGGACTGGCATGTGTGCATATTATGAAGATCTTGAACTGCATTGAGGTTGACTGAGATCTCAGGCGGTTGCTAACGACAACTCCAATAGTAAGAAAGGACATAGATCAACTTCTTGATAGTTGAAACCAACAATGATGGTTGCGACAGATTGTACAAGCTTGGCAGACGATCAAGCAAGATCTCTCAGATTGGGCTAGTGGCAATTTGGCGTCAAAGAGGACCATATGCTTAGAACCCGTGCGGTTGATCACATGTGGTAGCTTGAGTTTAAGAAGTGTAAATAGAGGGCCCTGGTAGAAATAGTGCAAAAGAAAAAACATGTCGTAGGGATCAGGACTATCAAGTGAATAAGTCACAAAATAGGTGTGCACGTCATGTAAATAAGGTACATGACGTGTTCCTCTGATGCAATGACTTTTGTGATTTTTTACTTTTGTCCAAATGACATATGACATGGTGTGTTGAATAACAACATGATGTGTTTTTTTTATCATAATGAAACCTTGTCAACTTCCTAATACTTTAGATCACATGTTGTGTAATAATGGAACATGCTGTGTCTAGACACAGGTGATTTTGAGAATTCAAGATCCATTTTGACACACTGTGTCAAGGTAGTCACATGCTATTTTTCTTGGATACAATAACTTCTAGAAATTTGAAGTTGGACTTTACACGCCGTGTGGGAAATGGTACATGTCGTGTTGAACTACAAGTATCTTGGTGGAATCTCATTCTGATATCCACTTGTTGTTCGTTTGCACTACATGCCGTGTTGAAGTGAATTTATTGTAATATGTTTCTCTCCTTTGATTTTTTGGATGAACTTGCAATGACGGTTTAAATGTGATATCTATAGGCCTTAAATAAATACATTCACCATGCCAAAGTTTATTGAAAAAATAAAAGTTCTTTGAAGAAATAACATGATATAAATCTAAGATAAAATTGGGTTCATCTCCCACAAAGGTCCCTTATTTAGAGTCTAGAGTGAGACTCTTCATGATCTTTAGTTTGCACTAGAGAGGGAGTTAGATGCTCTGGATTTGCATGTAACCCAAGGATTATTTTTGGCTGACTGGGTAAGGATCATGAAGGAACTTTTTGATTAGAAAGGACAGTTTGAGCAACTTAGTTATCTAAGATTCTAGTATGAGTGGTGATTCCACACACATTTGAAGAAATATGGTAAATGGAATCCTTCATTAACTATCCTTGTTGGCAAAATTCTTCATTTTGCTTCATTTGAGATGAAGAAAAATCCTCCAAGAGTGACTCTAAATTGGGTTTTGAATATGGCTGACACTGATTGAAATTTTGGTTTGCATTTTTGTTAAAACCTAGAGGATTGTTTCCCATAGATAGTTTGTTCCCCATAGATGGTTGTTGTCAGACAAGTTATTGTTCATGATTTTGAGTATTTTTGTTATGATATGATAAGTTGGAATGATATCTCCAATCCAAGGTTGTAAGTATTTGAATATGGATTGTAAGGTTGTTTGTTCCCATAATTCCCTATAAGATTGCATTGTTCCAAGGTTTCTTCAAATGGAATGAAAGAAGAACACATGCACAATAGACTTTCCCAAGAGTTTCATTTGCTTTAGAAATTAAGTTGTTTGGTTGAGTGGATTCTTAGCTTCTCAAAATTTTGAGTTAAGCTGTCTAGCTTTTCCACATTTAAATCCACTACATCAACAATGTGTATGCCAACTTACTTCTCCGAGGCAATGGAAGAAGAAGGTTGGATGTTCCTTTTATTGCTCCTTTGGTAATGATTAATTGTAATGTCTTCAATAATGGCATAAGATTTCATGTATGATTTGTTCATTAAAGAACTATTTGTTGCAACATCAATGGACATCCTTGTGCTATAAAATAACACATTGTAGAAAGTTTGTATAAGAGGCCAATTGATTAAGTGGTGGTGTGGGCAAATATATTGAAGGTATTTGAACCTCTCTCATGTATCGTACAAAGTATCTCCATCACTTTGAGAAAAGTTGGTGAGATGACTCCATAAATGTGTGATCTTGCTTGGTGGAAAGTATTTATCTAAGCAAATCTTGAGGAGTTCCTCCCAGCAGCTATTGGTGGAGTTCCTTGGAAAAAGAGAACCACGTCTTGCTCTATATCTCAAAGTGAATTGTATTAGAAGAAGACAAATCCCATAAGTAGGAAATCCATTAATCTTTAAAATCCTAAGATGCTGTAGATTTTCATCTATATGGAGATTAGAATCCTCCATAGGTGTTCCTCCAAAATGGATATGTTGTATCATATACATTATTGTAGGGCTAATAGAGAAGTTGTTTGTGTTATTCTGTATAATGTTGATCACAACACTTATATTTATAACGATTGGAATGACAAACTCCTTGAGAGAAAAAACATCTTCCAAAGCTTGTTCTTGGTGTGAACCTGGTTGCTCTTGTGAAGAAGGTGGTGAAGGCTATGTATCCTCAAAATTTGAATGAGGTTCACTCCTTGTTGTCTGAAATCTGCTAACGATACATTTTATTTTTGGCTCTAGACATATAGAAGGTTTTATCCCTCTTGGAACGTTGCATACAATCCTCCAAATAACAAGGGGAGTGAGATACACAAACAAAAAATAAAGATACAACAAATTATTAAGATTATGGTGATTATGAAAGAAGTGATTATGGATATGATGGGTGATGGTGCGATCTATTCTATCTTACAATTCAATACTTACTGCTCTAACAAAAATACCTATGCTCCCCAGTAACAATGCAAAAACTTGTTATCTCTATGCACAAGGCTTAAATTTAAAACTCGAGCACTACTCCACAAGTATACATGTGTGCGTAGTATATTCCAAATTGTTCAAGGAGCAAGGTTATGCAAAATACAAGAGTAATGAATTTCAACAATCTCGATCGATTTACAAGAAGGGAATCAGGTTTCATGCAAGTAAACTAAGCAAACTAGAATAGAAGAAACTAAATCAAGGATCACATGATTTAAAGATCACAATTATATTAGAAGATCTTGAGAACAAGGTTTCAATTCCACATCATAACATTAATAACAACAAATTTTGAATATATTAGAAATAACACAAAGGGAGGTTTGTGTTCTACACCCCTCCTGGTAGTGTAGAACATACCTAACTTAATATAGTACTCCTATGCATATACTTAGATTCAGACTGCAAACATTTCTTCTCCTGCATTTTCCAACCACTCATGTGGTCATGGAAGTGCAACTAAGGTAACATATCCATACTCCAATACATATAGTTCTAGATTACACAAGGAGCATAAAACATGCATACAAGGTGGACATCCAAGCATTTAAGAAGAAACAATCATCGATGCTCCTAAGAATAGTGATAACTAGTATTATATAAGAAATTTGTGATCCATAAAGTTATGACATGGGATTTACTCACCCACGCCTAAGAACAAATAGTCTACTCATCCATGGCTAGAAAATGTAGGTACATGTAGCAGAAAATAGTGCAGGACATAGTGAGAGAGATATGAATGAGAATATCCATAGAAGTAACGGAGGAAGAACTACGGCTAGAAGTCAAAATTTGTCCTTGCTACAATAGTATCTCTGGCAAACTTCTCTTCCAAGAAGATGGAAAGGATAATGGAGATCCTCACTGCAATAATCAAAGGAAAAATGGGGAAGAAGGTGATTCTCTCTTGAGTAACCACTTTGTCTTCTCCAAAATCACCTCTAACTCCTCTATGTTCTTCTCTGGTCATATTTCACTCTAAATGATCTGTGGTAACCTTCTTAAGTCGCTCTAGTTCATATAAATAACATGGAGTAGTTTTTCTTCAGACTTGAAAAAAAATATAGGTAACATTATGTGTTGGCAACTCAACTTGGCATTTTACTTACGGGTTCCATGCTGCAACTACCACTATCAATGGTGACATGACATGTTACTTGTGCAACACACATGTTGCTAGATGTCAGGGAATTATGAGGAATTCTAGATTTAGTAGACATAGTGTATCATTATGTCAACACGTCATGTTTTTGGATATTAGGGACTTTTATAAAAAACTGGAGCTAGTTGACATAGGGTGTTGTTAGGTCAACATAGTGTGTTTCCAGGATCACTAAATCCTAAAATCTATGGATCTGAAGTGACACAACATGATGTTATGTCAACATAGTGTGTGAATCGCTTATTTTAAAGAGCAATTTTCCTACTGTGGACATGATGTGTTGGTTAATCAACACAATGTGTTGCTATCAGAATCTATAGAAATATTATTCAAACTTTAGAGATTTTGGGGAATGTGACAAAGGCCAAATCATGGTCAATTGATGTACATTTTTGTGTCCAATCATGGTATCTATATTTCAAACTATGAAGAAAGTAAATAATTAAAATAATAGGGATTTAGCATGACTAAGTGATTTTTGGGTGAAATTGATTTGGATATGCAACCAAAAGTGGTCCAAAAGATGACTAAAAATATGCACATACATAGATATTGTTATAGGAAATTCCATAAGATTGAGCCGAGTGTCCCAACTTCCACAGAATTGCAAAACACATGCTCTCAACATGTCCTCTGAGGTTTGAATTTCCCATTTTGTCTATACATTTGTTTGAGGCCAAAATGTTGTGCTAAACTTCAAACATGCTCCCAAGACATGATGTATCTAATTCTAGAATCTAATTGAGAACTAACGACCTCTGTCAGATATTATAATGACTGGTATTCTATGTAGTCTAACTATTTCATCTAGGTAGACTTGCCTAGTTTAGGTGCATCCTAGGTTGACTTTATAGGGAGAAAATGAGAAGATTTAGTTAATCAATCCAAAATCACCCATATTGAGTCAAAACCATATGATGTTCTAGGTATCATACCACAAAGTCCATGGTATTATGTTCCCAACTTCCACATGGAACGGGGAGTGGTTATAGGGTACCTATTGGCTTTTGGTGTTCAACCTTGATTTGTTGTCATACACCACACCTAGCTACATATTTAGCCACTTCTCTCTTCATACCTAGCCACCAATGCAATTGTTTGAGGCTTCTGTACATCTTGGATGTGACTAGGTATATTGCATACATAGAAGAGTGAGATTCCTAAAAAATCTGCTTCTCAATATCAATGTCATTTGTCACACACAATCTATCATGTTGATATAACAACCCATCATATAAATATCTGAACTTTATCCTCTTTCCTTCTATCATATCATTCATAAGATATTGCAATTCACAGTCACTTTGTTGAAGCCCTTGATCTGATCATAGAATGTAGGTCTAAGCATAACATACAAGATTACAATAGAGCTCAACTTTTACATAAAAGGAAAAGTTCTCGCTTAATATACATCAAGTACAACTCATTACAAACTACTCTCTTTTTTCACTCTCTCATTCCCAAGATTTAGAGGAAGGATAAGATACCATCTAACTACTCTAGATATGCCTCTAGAGACTTTAGTTGGTCTACTCCTGATGAAAGCAAGCTTTTGACTCCCCTTACAAAGTTGGACCCTTGCCTAAAAATGTTCTAGTAGATTGTATGAGCTACTAGTTTAGTGCGTAGAAAATCAACAAGAAACATGATAATTTAGATGTATGATGCTCATAAAATTTATAACTCAAAAGATTACTAGGAAGTCTATATAATCAGACAACAAGCCAAGAAACACGAATAATTGAGTGCATATGTAAACAACTAAATAAGAACATGATTTCTTGTAAAAGCCCATTTATTATATGCCGTGGACCTACATGAGGTGTACCACAACATGTATAAGTGTTGCACAAGCTACGATCTCATTGTACAAGACTTAGAGTAGACATGTGACTCTAAGTCTACTAACTAGCTACCCGGTGTGCAACAAGCCTCACCACGATGGATTCATTGGCTAATGACAGTGGCCCAATTATGTGGACTCCTCCTATAAACCTGGGTATTCAAGAGGATAGCTAAGCAATTTCACTTAACTATCTACAATAGTGATTCAACAAGGGATGAAAAACTGACAAGTATTACAATTCTTTATACTAATTTGAGTACCACCGCAATCTCTAGTAAGTGTTGGGTACTCTTATTTAAAGAGTCCTTCCTTGATGGACTTAGACTCATGTACCCCTTTGGTATACTTTAGATACCTCCTCCTAGACTTTGCCAGTCAGTATGTACATTTCCTCCTTTACAGTGCAAACCTCTGTGATGGATTCTTATAGTGTTTAGGGTATCTAAAGTCTAGTAATTATTCAATTTAACAAGCAATATATCATTAATTTCTACTTCTTATCTTAACCCTATACTCAGGATACATAAATCTTGACATGAAATAAATCATTAGCATTGGTAGAAGAATAAGCTTAAGTTGATAATTGAGCATTATAAATTAATCACTAAAATATCAAGATCACTATACTTTATATAATTTTGAGTAGAAAAAATTACCAATCAAGTCTTGAATTCAAAATATAATTCATTACTTGTAGAAATTAGGGCATTCAATCTCTGATGCCTCTAATTGTACTCTTAGAATTTACCATACCTCAAACTAAATCATTATAGGGCCAATATTATCTATAAGACGTCTCAAACATGTTTCATCAATCAATTTTTTAATTGAATTTTTAGTGTCATTAAAATTTATGATACAAATCTCCAAGCAGAACAAGACAACATCTTTATTCTATTTAATATTATTACTGACAAATCAAGGTTTGGAGGTGATTTTCTACCCCTTGGATTTGAGCCTACGTCATTGGTCCCGGATCTAAGACTGGTAAGTCTAGATTTTGGTCTATAAATCTTGGATTTGTGGTAAAAGCTTCAAGACCCACCTTCTAATAGCCAATAGTAGACCTATTACTCTAGAAAGAGCTTATTAGTAGAAAAGAATGAAGAAGGGAGGAATAAGAGATCCTTCGATGAGCCTCATAGAAGACTTAAAGTAAGGGAAAATAAAAGAGAGAAGAAATCTATAGTCAAAACTACTTACCATAGTCAAACTTTGATTAGACCATCAATTCCCTCCTATTCATTGTGTTTTCCCCAAAGGTCAACCATAGGTCACCTCTTTGTTTGCCTGTTGTGTGATTTATGGCTCTAGTTGTGTGTCAAATTGAAATACAAATCCAACGAGATAAATTTCTTCAAATTCATATAAAAAAGGTTATGGTCATTTTACTGATTGACTATCCTGGGTGACAGTGCAAATTCATTTCCAATGACCTTCTTGGTCATTGGTTTGTGTGGTTGTCAGGGTCCACTCTGTTATGAAATACAAGCACAAAGTATAGAAGCAGAAACAAAAATGTTATCTATCTATATTCCTATAACAGTAAGATCGTGTCAACCACTATGAAATAGGAAGGATGGTTTTAGCGATTTATACATGGTCCTGGATCAAGTCCAATGACAAAACTCACTTCTTTACAACTACTAACAAGTTGCTTTTAGACGGTGGCTGTATAGCTCCTGGTCTTCACCATGAACAACAAACACAAATAGCTTCTGCAGTGCTCCTGTGGTCTTAACACAGACTGTAGCCTGCAGCTGTCCTCCTAGCAGCAGCTAATGGACTCCTACCTCTAGAGTAGCCCACACAGACCAACTAATACTCCTATTTTTCACCAAGAACAGACAGGAAGAAGTTGTCCCTCCCGTTGGTGTACTATTCACTAACCTACTCTCCCTCCTATATTTGATGTTTGGAATGTTGACTACATGGGCCCATTCCCTTCTTATTGCAGCTACTCCTACAATCTTGTTGCGGTGGACTGTGTAGTTAAGTGGGTGGAGGAAAACCCCACTATCAAAACAGACTGTAAGTGTGATAATCTTGATTTTATTTATCATTTAATTTATATACATATTGACTCATTAGATGCTTTATTATACTCAATAACCTCCCTTACCCTCCATTTAATAACTTGAAGTCACATTGATCTCAATTCATGCATTAATTTTGATTAAATATCACTTTGTACTTATATATATGACTCTAATATGAGTTTTGATGCTTATTATGTATCATAAACCTGCAATCTAACTTGAACCCTTTCGATGAATTCCTATTACTTTAAAATACATATCATGATATAAAGGATTCAATTATGAATCTACTGGAACAAAAATCTCCTCAATTGGACCATCATAGCCCAAGATATGACATTTTGCACTTTGGTAATTTAATATATATCTTAACATCGATTTAACTTTTTTTGACCCTAATTGGGCCCATTTGGGCATGTGGCCCAATTAGGAGACATGACCACTCTTATTTACTTGTGTTTGTTTTGACCAATAGTATGTGTTGTCTCATGGATTCCCCCTTTGATCCAATAGCTAGTGTGCCTTCTCCTTCCTCCGTGTGTCCTCTCAGTGCCAATAGTGCCGAAGCCACCTGCTCCACTTTTGCTCCTTCAACCGTCCTTTCTCTAACCTCTTTTTGAACAATTAACTACCCCATTTGATATGTTACTCCTTACTATTCTTTTCCCCTCATTCTATAGTTTAGAATTATGACTTGAAGCCCTCACATATTTGTCTCCTTCCACTTTGTTGCAACGCCGTAGGATTTGGGTGCCTGCTCTCTGTGGCACAATAGCAAAAATCAGGACGACCTCCACCTAGGCGAGGACTCAGGGGTGGTGACTGGCTACTTTCATGGATCCCTGGTGCCCCACTTCCCCCTCTTATAGCTACTCTGAGGAGGCCACCAGACTTGACCGCCATTGTCTGTAACCTAGACGCAACACGAGGAGACATTGACCTCTCATGGTGGGTGACGTGCCTGGACCATATCCAGACTCACTGCGAGCGGCGGGCAGCAGCGTAAGCCTATGAGAGGAGGGATCTATCTGTTGGGCCGCATTCACAAACTGAAGGAAAGATGCAGCCCATGTAGCCCATCCCAAGAACTCAACCGCACAAGCTTTCTCCCCGACCATTGGATTGAGATCCAATAGTCTAGATCTTCTGTTTCAATGTTAATCTTATAAAATTCATATATTTTTCATGCTAGCTCCAAACTATGACTTCCAATATATCATTTTTATTATAAAAATGATACCTTTCCAGTAAAAATACTTCTAGAACCTAATTCTTCTCGTAGTTCTTCTGATATCCCAAGAATGCATATTTTGTATGTCTTTTTAAAGTGTTTTATGCATTTTAAATGCACGAGCTTGCTCCTTTATGCCTTAAAACCTTATTTTGTCCTAATATAAGCAACTTGAACAAGTGGTTGCATTAAAATTCGAACTTGATATATCTCTATTTCCTAAAAAGGTCTAATATTGCTTATATGACCTGAAGTGGGATTTTAATGCTAAGGACCACTTCTTTAATGCCTAATCTAGTTTGAATGTACCCTAAATCCTTATACTTGATCCAAATCAGCAGTTTTGGATGCATGTTATACCATGATTCGAATAAGTTCATAATTATACCCCATTTTGACCTTATGATGTGAAATGAACTATGAAATATGGTTTATGAAGACTTTGGATATTAAATCTTACGCCTTGCTTAAATTTTGATCTAATGCTACTTGAATACGTTATGCGACCTATAAATCAGTAACCCTACTTTCCTTGTACCCTAAGTTCTATGTGGATCATTATTGTACACTTATGTGACTAAATGCCCTAATTTTAACATTAAATGTGATCTACAATGCATGTTAATAACTAGCCTCTAATCTTATGTGAATCTTGCCATAATGATCATCCATGTTACATTTTGGTCTCAAGTAAGTAACTTTGTAACCATTATGACATCCAATCCAAGTAGATCTCATATATACTCTAATGACGACTATCTTGTATGGACATGACTCAAAGTGACTAGCATGACAATCTTGATACTTATGTTGCTTAATCTTGCTTGAACCCCATGTTTTCTCTTTGAGAATATGCAACCCTAGTTTTATGACCCCTAATCATACTTGTGATTTGTCACCCTAGTTTTAGGATAAATCCTTATTGTATGATGCATCTTGATAATGAACATACATGACCTAGTTGGAGATATTTAAATTTATGATGAATGATATGATACCTAGATCTAGGTGACACATCCAACCACCATGATAATGATCAGCAAGACCTAATCTTATGGATTTTAATCTAGTTACACTTATTTTAATCTCATGATCAATTGGTTGAATCAATTAGCATGATATAGTCAAGCTTGCTATAGATGGTTTTCTATATCAAGTTGTTAATCTTGTGCTCTACCCAACTTACACTTACCCTCCTATTGGCTAGACTAGTAGTATTGAACTTGCTTGTATGTATGGATGCTTAAATTGCTTGGCTCTATATACTTGTTTGAGCTACTTTGTTACAACCCCAAATTTTGGGTTCTTTGACGAGAAATGTAATTTCTCATATTAAAGCTATTTGAACAAACAATGATATAATTTGCTTCAAATAAATGGATTCCGTTCACAATAGCCTTGATTGATTTCTTTGTGGGCTTTATTGTCTATTGGGCCCAAATAACAATTAAATTCAATTAGTAAATGGATAATTGAATTTTTAAGAAAAGAAATATGTAGAAACCTCTAGAAGGCAAATCCAAATAGGATTTCGTGCCTCTTGGATTCCTTGGGTACCAAGGAGTCCAAGGTTGCAAAAAGAAAGCAATAAGAAAAGAAAAAAAATTAAATAAGTATTTCTTTATGAAGAAAGAAATTGAAAACATTGATGAAATGTGGAAATTAAGTGAAAAGAGGTATAATTGAGTTATCCTTTGTGGAATTTCGTATCCCAAGGATTCCTAATGATAAAAGGGATACCAAAGAGGAAAATAAAAGAGAAATAAAGGGAAATCCTCAAAAAGGAGATATTTTAATAAGAAATAAATACAATATGAGAAATTGACTTTTAAAAGAAGATAAAGGCAAACCAATATGGGAATCCATGCCTTGGGTTTTCTTGAGGTCCAAGGGACCCAAAATAACGAGATAATTGCAAAGAGAAAATAGCATATTTGCAAAATAAAAAGATAATGAGATACATTATTAGTGAATTTGTGATATTGATAAAAAGAAAGTATCTTCCTATTAAATGAAAATAGAATTCGTGCCTTTGGAATAAAGGGCAAGTAAATAAAAGAATAAAAGAAGTTATTTTCGAATTCCTAATGTCTAAAGAATAACAAAAGATATGGAAGAGAGAGAAGTTGCTTCTTATCTAAGGAAAATATGTTTCCTTTTAGAATAAGGACTTGGGTCCTTATGAATGCACATCTTGGGGTGTGAATGCCCTACCCTATATATAGGGAAGAGCACTGGTTCGAGTTCAAGAGAGAGAGCAAGAGAGAGAGAATCCCAAGAATCCTTTTCTCTTCTCCTACTTCCGTACAAACCCTAGTCTTACGATTTGTTCTAAAACCCAGAGCGTGAGGAGCTGCGACTTCTCCAGGATGTAGGCCTGATGTTTCCTAGCAGCCTAAGGGCGATCGGCTCCCTCCTCGGGTGCTCGACTTCACGCAGCCGCCACAACAGGTCTGCACCATCGACTGAATGCCGCCAGCCAGTCTAGCTTGCAGAGGCCACCTTGGTCTCTTTATGGCGCCCCCTTGATGCGTCGGAGGTCTGCGGACGTAGGGCAGTGGTCGCCGCCCCCCCTCGAGCCCAGAGAAGGAGGGAGCAACTCCACGCTGCAACCGCAGCCGGCAGACGCGCTAGGGCGCGAAAGGTTGAGGATGATGAATCCTGTGGACGAAAATACCCCTCCGGGTATTCAATAGCCAATAGCTTACACGAGGGTAACACGGTAATTCAGTTTTGTTTTAAAAGAGCCAACGTTGCATGGGGACAAGGCCGCGTGGCACCTTCTGATTGGTCCGGGTAAGTTGATTTCGCAAAAATCATAGCTCATGAATCGTAACTCGTATTAGAACAAGTTTTATATGAAAGTTGATCAGAAAGACGTGAGGAATCTAAATAAATTATGTTTATAAGCCAATTCCTCTTGCAATTTGAAAAGTAGTGTAATTTAATAACTTTAACATAATGATGATTAAAGAAACCCTACTTTGATATGATTAAAGTGATTAATAGGGTTTAATGGATCAGTAGAGTTGATATTAACCTGTTAAATGCAAAAAGATACATTATGTTCAAAATGAAGAACTTTGCACGTGATTAGTCTAATTTAGAGTTTATGTGCTTAAATATGCATGAAATGTGTAAAGTACATAAAGTTATCATTTTTAATGATTTAATTAAGGAAAAACCCTTAGATGGACTAAATGATATTGTTGGATAATTCAAGCCAATAATGATATGTTGTTGATAAATATGAAGATGGAATCTAAAAAGATAATCTTTTAATAAAATTGGCTTAATTTAGGGTTTCAGGCATGAATATGCATTAATGAGATTGAAAACCCTAATTTAGATTAATATGTATTTTAATTGGTTTAATTGTTCAAATCCATAGGGATATGTTGATCCTAAGTCAATCTGACAATAAATGAATAGTTTGAGCAATTAGGGTTTATATGAGTAGAAAAGAGTATTTTAGGGTTTGTTGACCTAAAAGGGATAAAGTTTGAAGAATGGATCTAAGAAACCCTAATGAGTATTAATGAAACCTTAATGCGGATTAGAAACCCTAGAAAGAGAATCCAAGTCAATAGAGTAGATTCTTGATGAAGTGTGTAATAAATAGAGTACATATTCTTTTCAGGAATTATGTGATGATTGAATTACTTGCTTGGATCTGTTGATTGGCTTGATTGAATGTACATGAAGTATATGTTGAATAATCTGCATGACTCATCAAATCAGGTATGTGGTTATGCTTATGGCTATACCGAATAGTTTTCCGAGGATTTTATCGACGTTTCCCTCAATGCATGAGATAACTGTTGGATGTTTTAATTCATGCAACTATAAAGTGACTATGGCTATCACTATGAGTATACATGTATAACTAGCTAGATCCGAGTCCACCCTTGTGGCTATGCAAAGGCTAAGGATAACCTAGAGTAAGGTCTAGGGTATCATGAGTTAGAAACTGGGCTACCCATGTGTAGTTCCATGAGACTCTTAGCAAACCATGAGTTAAGGAGTGGGCTACCTACAGGTAGTTCCATGTGACTCAGCCCTAGAAATTGATTCACCTATTAGGTGAAGTCATGAGGGGTAAAATGGGAATCTACCACATGGGAGGTAGTATCCAGGTCCACTGCAGGGACAGCGTAGGGGATAGGGTACACATGGATCGCGTAGTTATACTTAAAATGTAAACTTGTTTGTTAAATGATAATTGAATGCGATACATTGTTATAGATAATTGAATGATTATTGTTTCCCCCACATACCAGCTTCGGCTGACCGCCGTTTTGTTTGTCGGCGTTTTAGGAACAAGCCAAAAGGACAAACAGTAAATCGTCACATTGTGAAATACATGAAGAAAAATACAAGGAGGATTAGTTAGCGTAGAATCATTAAGTGGATAGAAGTTAGAAATCCAAAATTTCAAAAGGTATGCAAAGTTTATTTTCTTACAGCTTTTCAGTATAGTCTGTTAAAATTTGATAATTATTCGTGGTTAATTGCCGAACCTTTGATCCGGAAGTTATGGGTGCAGCTTCGACCTCTCGGTCTCCCTTAATTGGGGGTTATCAGGAGGTGGGGTCGTAACATTTGGTATCAGAGCTTGGGTTCCTCAATTAACTATTAATAATTATTAAATTTTACAAACTCCATAGAACCCAAGGGAGTTATTAGAGGATTATCCGAAAGACGGAGGTGTCTAGAAAAGGATCACGACCGGGGGTTGGCAATATTTTCCTCCACAACGCTAGTCAGAATACGAGGACTCCCGGATCCGTGTGACTGCCTGGCCAAAGTCTTAGGGTATGAATCGAAATAAGATACCTTTAGGACTTCTCATCTTATTCATCCCTTCTCATCACAAAATTCTGATAAGGACCTAAAGGATTAGGGTTTTCTTTCTTCTCCTCACCCTCTTGAGGTATGGGTAAGGTTAATAATCTTTAAGGAATCCTCCATCGAATTAATGAAAAGCATGTAAATAAGATGTCATGGACATAAGCTTAATAGATTAAGTGCAAATTAAAGAATAGATACATGCTTAGGTCGTATGACATAAGTTGTCATGTCCTCAGAATAGACATGAGAGTAGACCTTCTTGTCAGGAGGATAAGTTAGTCTTGGAGATAAAGATCTCCATTGCAAGTAGAGACCTGGCACATCCTCTGAGGATGATGCTAACCCTAACCCTAAGTGAAGGTTAGAGAGAGATGAGTTGGACCAGGTGTTTGAAGGGACATGCCTTTGGGATGCCATATGATCCATGGGTGACCTAACACCTTTGGCAACCCAACCCTGGGAAGGGTCATGCATGTTAGGGTAAAGGATATCTCCTTAGATGATGAGTTTAGTGAAAAACCTTAGAGACCCTATGGGCTTATGCGGATAGGGCATAGCATGCACCCAGAGCATGTTAGTAGTGTGAGCAAAGGGTTGAAACCCTAGATAAGGAATCATGATGGAGCATAAAAGGGTTATGGATGATCTTGAGCAAACATAAGTTCAAACCTAGGATTCACCCATGTAGGGCATGCCTTTGAGGTTGATCCTTCATGAAGAGAGGACCTCTAATGGTGATGTTGGATGTGGGGTTAGTTCTAGAGAGAGCAGGAAACCCAACAAGAAGGTTGGAAGCCTAAAACCCTGAATAATGGATGATAGTGGTTGCTTCATGATCGATCCCTGAAAGTTGATGATATATTGGTTGCCTTTAGAGGGACCAAACCCTAGAGATAGAAGATGAAGCATCTGGTGCCTATGTGCCTACAGTATATGTGTTTACCTTCTGAGGTTGGAAGAAGAGTTCCTTAGACCTTGAAAGGTTTAGTAGTAGGTTATGAGGCCTTGTACCTTGTTAGTTGTCCTTAAGGAGGACCCAACCCTAAGTGGTGCTCGAGTTGAAGGATGAAAAGAAGTGCATGTCATGCCTTTCTCATGCTTGGTTCGTAGCTAAGAGATAAAGCATGCAGTTGGACACCTACAAGTGAACCTAGGGTTCCTAGGCCTAAGAGGGGAAGTGGTATACCTAATGCTCATGACGAGAATTAAGTTGATATAGTTTCGAGCATGGTACTCCTTAAGTATAGAGGAAAAAGGAAGTATGCGTAATGAACCCCTCATAGCTAGGTTGATGATAAAGGAAGGTATGATCTTGATCCAACATTGAGGAAAGAGGACAAGTATGACCTAGCATGGTTCAATAGGTGATCTGTTTATGCCTTAATAGCTTTCTAGGGTTAAGTAGGCTCATGTGGATGTAAACCCTAGACCTAGGATCTTTTGTGACCTTGCTGTCAAGAGATAGATTTCCTCCCATCCTGGGAGAGAGACACCTTTGGTAGGGTGTATACCAGTTTTGGTTAAGTTAAGGTAACCTAAAGAGGTCTCATAGGATCTTGAGAAACTAAGTGAAGAGTACATGGTATGAGAATGAACCTGTAATCCCACAAATATCCATCTCTAATTGCATACGAATGTGTTACCATGGAGGTAACCGGTATGGGGCTTGACCAAGGTAGGCAGGTTGCCATGATCCCGATGAAAGGATGAAAGCCAACCCATGAATGCAGAAAGAGAGATGATGAAGACTTGGGTAAGGTTCTAAGTGAACATGTACTATGATGGAGAATCCTAAGTCTATCCTAGGGTCAGGTAGGGATAAGACCGATGAAAGTAGGAGTTGCCTAATTCCCCAGTTGCACATGACCATAGGGTCGGGAGGTAACAACTATCATTGTCTGAGGGCCATGGGTTAGGAGATTGATCACCTTCATGAACTCATGAGACCCAAAGGGCAGATGAGTAGGGCACTCTCTTGATGCATGAGGGAAGAGGGATGACTCCAAAAGAGCCGGTACCCTATAGACCTAGAGATGATGACCAAGGATATCAATCTCAGTAGGTTTAAGATTAGTTTGTTATCATGATGTTGGTGAGGTAGAGACATATGTGGCACGTTGCAACTTGGATTTAAAGGTGTACTGGCAAGGTGGGATGTACCATCTCTACTCTTAGAACAGGAAGAACTCTGTATTTGGACTGCAGCCAAATGCTTATTTCCTCTTGTTATGGGGGTGAGAGATAGGACATTACGCATGCCATACATCAAGGACAAGAGATGATGTAGGTTGGAACGTTGCCATGAGAAATAGGGATAGAGAAGATAAGCTACCCAGGTAAAGTGAATGATACATGGTCTGTAAACACTAAGAGGAATGAGGTAGTCACCTTATGAGGATGTGTTTATCCTGAGCTAAGTGGAACTTACAAGTTATACCAGGTTGAGTTTGATCACCGTGATGATGAAATCAGAAAGTGTTCTTAATGTAGATAGACAGAGAGTGTGAGGCAAGACAATAAGTGAAATACATGGAAGTGTATGTCTTCAATGTTACCTAATACCTAAGGATGTGAGGTGGTAATGGATGCTCTGGTTGAGATACATATGACTTGTTGACTAGAAGTTAGAAGAGGTCGTTTGGCTAACCCTAAGTTTGGAAAGGAGAGGTGTTTGGATAGCAATCAGATGTAACCAGATACGTTGAAGGGTTAAGAGTTGTTTGGTTAGTCAGTCTAGTCCTTGATACGATGAAAGGATGGTGGAAGAACCTCAAGTGCACTTCTTTGGAAAAGAAGGTGATGAAAACCCGATTAGAGTGGATTAGGGTTTCAGAGGAATCGATTTTGAGGAATCATGACATATAGGAAATCATGATTGAAGATCACCATACACCGTGGTAAAGGGCAATAGGACATTAAATACCTAAGATAAAGTTGCATGTGGTATATGGCCATGCAAGCCAAGGGTAAAGGACGAACACCAAGAACCTAGTGCATCGATACAAGGGATAAAAGTCTCAAAATGAGAAAGGGAGTTCATCACAATGGGAGTTGTAAGTCTCCCCTGGATCAAGGAAAGTCGAGATGCAATATGGGTTATGGTAGTTCGCCTTACCTAGATGACATGAGAAAGAAAGAGTTCTATCAAGGGACATATCTGGTTGAACTACCCATGAGAGAGAGGTGGTTCAACTATGAAGTGAGTTCAAAGGTTTGAGTTGACCTAAAGGTTCCCTTCCAAAAGATGGATGTAGTTGCATGAAGGACTCGATGGTAGTACAGTTTATCACCCCTAACTATGGTTAGTATGATCCAGACTAAAGGGTCTGATGAGGGCATGTGTGCTCGATCAGGGTGATATCTAGAGACAGTTCTTGGCCTATGAAAGGCATGACAATGACCACCATAGCTAGTATCGGGTTTTATATGAAGCTCTGTAAGGGAGGTTGTGTCAGTCACCACTTCAGTAAGGTGATGTTGGTGAAAGGACCACATGATGGTTAGAAAAGGGCCACATGATGGTTAGAAAAGGGACCACAGTGCATGTAGACGAAGTCACTTTGATTGTGTAAGGGCTGAAAGGAACCTAGAGATGATGAGAGTCGTGAGCAGATGCAAAGTAGACTGACATACAAGTTACCATGGAAGATTATGTGAAAATATGACCCCTCTGAGCTGCAGCTGAGAAAGCTGAGTCCCCGATACATGGGTCCATTAGAGATGGATGGGTGGAGATGGTTAGGATTTGACCCTACCCCTCAGGATAAAGTAATATGGGATGTTTTCCATGTGTCCAATGTAGAGCACCATGTGAGGTACCCCGACCATGTGCTGAGTAATGAACCTAGTGAGCCCCAAGGGAGGCTGAAATGGCCTGAGTCACCTGTGTAGTTTATAGACAACAGGATGAAAGAATTCAAAGAAAAGAATATGTGATGATAAAGGTTCTTTGGATGTGCCATGAGTATGGTAAAGCCACATAGGAGCCAACGATGGACATAGAAAAGTCTTATCCTGAATTGTTTGATTGTTTGTTGTTTGATTGATAGAATTTTGAGGACAAAATTCCTATAAGAGGGGAAGGATGTTACAACCCCAAATTTTGGGTTCTTGGACGAGAAATGTAATTTCTCATATTAAAGCTATTTGAACAAACAATGATATAATTTGCTTCAAATAAATGGATTCCGTTCACAATAGCCTTGATTGATTGCTTTGTGGGCTTTATTGGCTATTGGGCCCAAATAACAATGAAATTCAATTAGTAAATGGATAATTGAATTTTTAAGAAAAGAAATATGTAGAAACCTCTAGAAGGCAAATCCAAAGAGGATTTCGTGCCTCTTGGATTCCTTGGGTACCAAGGAGTCCAAGGTTGCAAAAAGAAAGCAATAAGAAAAGAAAAAAAAATAAATAAGTATTTCTTTATGAAGAAAGAAATTGAAAACATTGATGAAATGTGGAAATTAAGTGAAAAGAGGTATTATTGAGTTATTCTTTGTGGAATTTCGTATCCCAAGGATTCCTAATGATAAAAGGGATACCAAAGAGGAAAATAAAAGAGAAATAAAGGGAAATCCTCAAAAAGGAGATATTTTAATAAGAAATAAATACAATATGAGAAATTGACTTTTAAAAGAATATAAAGGCAAACCAATGTGGGAATCCGTGCCTTGGGTTTTCTTGAGGTCCAAGGACCCAAAATAATGAGATAATTGCAAAGAGAAAATAGCATATTTGCAAAATAAAAAGATAATGAGATACATTATTAGTGAATTTGTGATATTGATAAAAAGAAAGTATCTTCCTATTAAATGAAAATAGAATTCGTGCCTTTGGAATAAAGGGCAAGTAAATAAAAGAATAAAAGAAGTTATTTTCGAATTCCTAATGTCTAAAGAATAACAAAAGATATGGAAGAGAGAGAAGTTGCTTCTTATCTAAGGAAAATATGTTTCCTTTTAGAATAAGGACTTGGGTACTTATGAATGCACATCTTGGGGTGTGAATGCCCTACCCTATATATAGGGAAGAGCACTGGTTCGAGTTCAAGAGAGAGAGCAAGAGAGAGAGAATCCCAAGAATCCTTTTCTCTTCTCCTACTTCTGTACAAACCCTAGTCTTAGGTTTTGTTCTAAAACCCAGAGCTTGAGGAGCTGCGGCTTCTCCAGGATGTAGGCCTGATGTTTCCTAGCAGCCTAAGGGCGATCGACTCCCTCCCCGGGTGCTCGACTTCGCACAGCCGCCACAGTAGGTCTGCACCATCGGCTGAATGCCGCCAGCCAGTCTAGCTTGCAGTGGCCACCTTGGTTGCTTTATGGCGCCCCCTTGATGCGTCGGAGGTCTGCGGACGTAGGGCAGTGGTCGCCGGCCCCCCTCAAGCCCAGGGAAGGAGGGAGCAACTCCACGCTGCAACTGCGGCCGACAGATGCGCTAGGGCGCGGAAGGTTGAGGATGATGAATCCTTTGGACGAAAATACCCCTCCGGGTATTCAATAGCCAACAACTTATGCGAGGGTAATGCGGTAATTCAGTTATGTTTTAAAAGAGCCAACGTTGCATGGGGACAAGGCCGCGTGGCACCTTCTGATTGGTCCGGGTAAGTTGATTTCGCAAAAATCATAGCTCATGAATCGTAACTCGTATTAGAACAAGTTTTATATGAAAGTTGATCAGAAAGACGTGAGGAATCTAAATAAATTATGTTTATAAGACAATTCCTCTTGCAATTTGAAAAGTAGTGTAATTTATCAACTTTAACATAATGATGATTAAAGAAACCCTACTTTGATATGATTAAAGTGATTAATAGGGTTTAATGGATCAGTAGAGTTGATATTAACCTGTTAAATGCAAAAAGATACATTATGTTCAAAATGAAGAACTTTGCACGTGATTAGTCTAATTTAGAGTTTATGTGCTTAAATATGCATGAAATGTGTAAAGTACATAAAGTTATCATTTTTAATGATTTAATTAAGGAAAAACCCTTAGATGGACTAAATGATATTGTTGGATAATTCAAGCCAATAATGATATGTTGTTGATAAATATGAAGATGAATCTAAAAAGATAATCTTTTAATAAAATTGGCTTAATTTAGGGTTTCAGGCATGAATATGCATTAATGAGATTGAAAACCCTAATTTAGATTAATATGTATTTTAATTGGTTTAATTGTTCAAATCCATAGGGATATGTTGAGCCTAAGTCAATCTGACTATTAAATGAATAGTTTGAGCAATTAGGGTTTATATGAGTAGAAAAGAGTATTTTAGGGTTTGTTGACCTAAAAGGGATAAAGTTTGAAGAATGGATCTAAGAAACCCTAATGAGTATTAATGAAACCTTAATGCGGATTAGAAACCCTAGAAAGAGAATCCAAGTCAATAGAGTAGATTCTTGATGAAGTGTGTAATAAATAGAGTACATATTCTTTTCAGGAATTATGTGATGATTGAATTACTTGCTTGGATCTGTTGATTGGCTTGATTGAATGTACATGAAGTATATGTTGAATAATCTGCATGACTCATCAAATCAGGTATGTGGTTACGCTTATGGCTATACCAAATAGCTTTCCGAGGATTTTATCGACGTTTCCCTCAATGCATGAGATAACAGTTGGATGTTTTAATTCATGCAACTATAAAGTGACTATGGCTATCACTATGAGTATACATGTATAACTAGCTAGATCTGAGTCCACCCCTGTGGCTATGCAAAGGCTAAGGATAACCTAGAGCAAGGTCTAGGGTATCATGAGTTAGAAACTGGGCTACCCATGTGTAGTGCCATGAGACTCTTAGTAAACCATGAGTTAAGGAGTGGGCTACCTACGGGTAGTGCCATGTGACTCAGCCCTAGAAATTGATTCACCTATTAGGTGAAGTCATGAGGGGTAAAATGGGAATCTACCACATGGGAGGTAGTATCCAGGTCCACTGCAGGGACAGCGCAGGGGATAGGGTACACATGAATCGCGTAGTTATACTTAAAACGTAAACTTGTTTGTTAAATGATAATTGAATGTGATACATTGTTATAGATAATTGAATGATTATTGTTTCCCCCACATACCAGCTTCGGCTGACCGACATTTTTTTTGTCGGCGTTTTAGGAATAAGCCAATAGGACAAACAGTAAATCGTCACATTGTGAAATACATGAAGAAAAATACAAGGAGGATTAGTTAGCGTAGAATCATTAAGTGGATAGAAGTTAGAAATCCAAAATTTCAAAAGGTATGCAAAGTTTATTTTCTTATAGCTTTTCAGTATAGTCTGTTAAAATTTGATAATTATTCTTGGTTAATTGCCGAACCTTTGATCTGGAAGTTATGGGTGCGGCTTCGACCTCTCGGTCTCCCTTAATTGGGGGTTATCGGGAGGTGGGGTCGTAACATACTTGTTCCCTATGATTAGCATGTTCATTTTTCTTTAAATATGTTTAAAAAGCCTTGAATATAATTGAACTCATCCATTATACTTCCTGAACTCTCGGGGTAAGGGCACAAGGCATCCACATGGACCCTTCGGTTAGGAAGCGGGTCAAATGGCCATAAAATGTGGTTTAGTATAATGGAAATGCATGTAAAACATGTTTGTTTGTTAATTAGAAAGTCTTTAATGTTGTTTAATTCTTTCCTACCATTATATCAAGTTTTTCCAAGTATATATGTTCTCTTAAACATGTGAGTTTATGTATTTTATAGCATACTCAGCACTACTGATGTGTATCAATTTTGTGATTTTAGGTAACATGTACAATATAAATCTCTAACGATGATTGTTGCTTCCGCACCTTTGATAATCTACTCTTACTCTGATGATATATAAAGACTTGTAAATGGAACACATATAGGTTGATATATGGAATGAAGATCTTGTCAAGTACTAGTTTAGTTTCGTTTTATACATTGTTGTCACTTATCATGTTCTTGTTTGTGGTTTTATTCGTGCATATGTTATGTGGTCCATTCTAGGGACAAACGCCCAAGTCCACTTGCCTTTGATTATGTAGGCATTTGAAGTGTGGACTTTGGATAATAAATGGATCCATGAAAAATGGTATCATAGGAATCACATATCCTCTATGCATGTTTGATAAACCAATTCCACTAACCTTGGAGAGATTTCTAGCATCTCATCTCCTCTTTAAGGACTACCCTAAGCCATTCCTTACATGATGATTAAATAGTTTCTCACCTCCTCGTGTGATGTCTCTCATGATAATCAAATCACATCATTTATCAATTATGGGTTTCTTATTATAGGGAAAACTAACATTTTAATGAATTAGTAAAATCTGAGTAAAGTGATTATGATGCCATGATCTGATCTTAACTTGAAAACTCAATTGTAACTAATGAAACTAATCTTGAAGTAAAGAATTCATGTAAGACCCCCCAGATAATGTAAACTCATCTTTACCAAATCTAGACCACATGATTTCTATGTTTGATGTAAAATGATAATAACTTGATATGATGAAATAAGGAGGATTCCAACATATACCTCAGGGTTAAGGAGGTCCGTATTTGATTAAGTTTATGTTCTCCTATTTTTGACAAAAAAACATGATTAAGAAAATATTTCCCCTATTTTGATATGTACAATAATCATGCCATGAAATGACTATGAGAATCTCAAAATCATGAGGAAAAGACTTTAATAGAAGAGTCATTTCCCTACTAATTTCTATGCCCCTTTGTAATCTTGATTTTGAATGATATGATTGATATGGATCTCAATATAACCCAATTTGACTTCTCGATTTCCAAAATACCCCCTTTTCCTTGATCTATAGAAGGAAAGGAACAATATTAGACCCTCAACTCACTCTTAGGGATGGTATTCCAACTTGGGGTGGGTCAACCCATGAATGGGAAAAGGACATAAGGGGAAGGCATAACCCTAGACCTATGGGGTAAGGCTGTGGCTAGAAGGCCTAACCTCCTCTTGTAAGCCAAGAAGGCACCCTAGGGTAGGACCTCCCCTAGATTGATGATGAGTTAACCAATTGGTTTAAGAATTGATGTAACCTTGAATGTCACCTAAAGTTTGAAGGATTAAGTATACAAAGAATGAATGAACATATAATGAGTACAATTATTTGAACCCAATCATGCCATATTTGAGGGACAAAAAGAAAATTCACTAAGGAAGTGATGAACAATATGTGACCAAGCCCAGGAGGGAAGGTCACCAAGAGTCCAAGCCCAGGAGGGAGGGCCACCATGAAGACCAAGCCCAAGAGGGAAGGTCACAAAGAGTCCAATCCCAAGATGGAAGGCCACCATGAGGACCAATCCTATAAGGGAAGGTCACAAAGAAGACAAATCTCAGGAGGAAAGGTCACCATGAGGCCCTAAGCGATGGAGAAAATCTAGGTTAAAGAATTATATAGAAAGTAATGTGTTGGAGTATTGATAGCAAAACCTCAAGAAAATGTGTATGACATCTCAATAAATCCTTAAGAAGAGTATAACCCTAAGTCACCCCTAAAGTCTAGAATAGGAATCTAAACCCTAGATTCAAAATGTTTGGACCTACTTTGATGTCCCAACTTGATTATCATATTGAAAGATGGAATCTTGACTAAGAATTATGATCTTGGTAGCAACTCGACTCCTATTATCACCTTGTTTGGATCTTGAGATCACCCTCAACATACGATTGATGACTTTCATATTCCCAAATCTTGAAAAAATTGAAATGATGGCTATGTTGATTTTCTCAATTCTATGACTTAGGTTTTAATTGTCATGTGAAGTAGGGTGGGCGCTTCCATTGATTTTGAGCATAAAACCATGATATTCAAATATGATGTTGTCTCAAATTGTTGAATTATGAAAACTTGATCATGGGTGTATAACGTCACCTAGGCCAATGAAGAATATAGAACCCTAAATGTTGGGAATGAAAGTCGTGCTTTACTCTTCATTTAAAGTTCTCTATATGTTTGACCTAAAATGTTATCTCTCCAAATAGTAAAGAACACAACTGACAGATAATTCAAAGCTGGAAAGATCATCTAGGGTAATGTCCCACAAAAAGATGCATTCTGAAACTTCAGACACTCGAACTAATCTTCAGAATGAACTCTCCCAATTTGTTATTCATGTGATGATCTAGTCTATTTATCGATCCATGTGACTATGCTATGATCATGATGCTTGATTGCTTGATATTGGAATCGTGCTAAAAGTCATGATGATGCATTAATGGAAAACCATGATGATTTTTTATTTTGAATGGAAAGTCCCAATCTTGATTGAAGAATTCTGTTAATTTTGGGGACAAAATTCCTTTTAAGGTGGGGAGGATGTGATAATTAGGATTTTATTTATCATTCAATTTATTTACATCTTGACTCCTTAGATGCCTTATTATACTCAATAACCTCCCTCACCCTCCAATTGATAACTTGAAGTCACATTGATCTCAATTGATGCATTGATTTTGATTAAATATCACTTTGTACTTATATATGACTCTAATACGAGGTTTGATGCTTATTATGTATCGTCAACTTGCAATCAAACTTGAACCCTTAAATAAATTCTTATTATTATAAATTGTATCTCATGATATAGAGGATTCAATTATGAATCTAATGGCACAAAATTCTCCTCAATCAGACCATCATAGTCTAAGATATGATATTTTGAACTTTGGTAATTCAATAATTAATTTAACACTGATTTAACTTGTTTTGACCCTAATTTAGCCCATTTGGGTGTGCAATTAGGGGAGGCACCCTCATCTTTACTTGTGTTTGTTTTGACCAATCATATGTGTTGGATCTAGGTCCCATGGATTCCCCCTCCGATCCAACGACCAACGTGCTTTCTTCTTCCTCCGTACGTCCTCCCAGTGTCAATGGTGTTGTATCCACCTACTCCACTTTTGCTCCTCAAATCACCCTCACTATAACCTCTTTTTAAACAGTTTACTACTTGATCTGATATGTTACTCCTTACTAGGCCTATAAACTGATATATGGAATCCACACATTCGATCTGGATTTGAGTCCAAAATTTTGAAAAAAAATATGAATCCGTATTATATGGATTGAATTTAGGATATCAAATTTCATATCCAAAAATTTTGGATAGGATATTGGATATGGTTGTATCTACTCCAAAAAACATGAATCCTAAAAATAAATACATATACTATTATATATATAATCTATATATAAAAATATAAAAATATAGACATTGCATCATATATATTCATAGTAATATGAATGTTTTCTATATATAATATATTTATTAATGATATATTTATGGTTTTGGGTTCGGATCTGATATTTATCCGAATTTGGATATTATTCATTCCGATCAATTTAAATATTATTATATGATATTCGACAGATATCAGATCGAATATCAGATCAATTTTTTTTTCAAATTCGGATAACGAATATAGTAGTATCCGCTTTATATTCGATCCATTTATAGGTCTAGTCCTTATTCTCTTTTTCCCATCATTCTACAATTTGAAATTGTGGCTTAAAGCCCTTCCATCTTTGTCTCCTTCCTCCTTGTTGTTGCACCATTGGATTTGGGCGCCTGCTCTCCATGCCATGATAGTGCAAATCAGGGTGACCTCTACCTAGGCGAGGACCTAGGGGCGACGACCGACTACTTTCCTGCAGCCAAAGTGCCCCACTTCCCCCTCTTCCAGCTACTCTAGAGAGGCTACCAGACTTGGTCATCATAGGTTTGCAACTTGGACATGACACAAGGAGACATGGACCTCTCGTAGTGGGCGGCGTGCATGGACCACATCCAGACTCACTGTAAGCGATGGGCAACGATGGAAGTTGTTGAGAGGAGGGATCAAACTATTGGTCCATAATCACAAACTGGAGGTAGCATGTGACCCACATAGCCCAGCCCAAGAACTCAACCCCACAAGTTTTCTCCTCAACCATTAGATTGAGATCTAATGGTTGACATCTTCTGTTTCAAGGTTAATCTTCTAAAATATGTATCTTTATCATTCTAGCTCCAAACTATGACTTCCAATATATCATTTTGATCATAAAAATTACAACTTTCTAGTAAAGATACTTCCAGAACCTAATTCTTCTTGTGGTTCTTTTGATTTCCCAAAAGTAAATGTTTTTTATCTTCTTAAAGTGTTTTATGCATTTATATGCACGCGCTTGTTCATTTATGCCCTAAAATATTATTTTCACCTAACATCAGTAACATGAACAAGTTGTTGCATCAAGATTCGAACTTTATATATCTCCATATCCTAAAAAGGTCTAATATTGCTTATATGACCCAAAGTGGGATTTTAATACTAAAGACCACTTCTTTAATGCCTAATCTTGTTTGAATGTACCATAAATCCTTATGCTTGGTCCAAATAAGTAGTTTTGGATGCATGTTATACCATGATTCGAATTTGTTCATAATTTTACCCTATTTTGACCTTACGATATGAAATGAACTTTGAAATATGGTTTATGAAGACTTTGGATATTAAATCTTGCACCTTGCTTACATTTTGATCCAATGCTACTTGAACCCATTATGTGACCTATAAATCAGTAATCCTACTTTCCTTATACCCCTAAATTCTACATGGATCATTCTTGTACACTTATGTGACTAAATGCCCTAATAATGACATGAAATATGATTAATATGCATGTTCATAACTAGTCTCTAATCTTATGTAAATATTGCATGAACAATCATCCATGTTACATATGGTCTCAAGTCAATAACTTTGTAACCATTATGACATTCAATACAAGTAGATCTCATATATACTCTAATGATGACTATCTTGTATGAACAATGCTCAAAATGACTAGCATGACAATGTTGATACTTATGTTTCTTAATATTGCTCGAACCCCATGTTGTCTCTTTGAGATCATGCAACACTTATTTTATGACCCCTAATCATAGTTGTGATGGGTCACCCTAGATTCTAGATGAATCCATATTGTATGATGTATCTTGATTATATACATACACGAATTATCTTGATTATATACATACACGACTTAGTTGGAGATATTGAAATTTATGATGAATGATATGATACCTAGATCTAGGTGACACATCCAACCAACACGATACTGATTAGTGAGACCTAATCTTATGGATTTTAATCCAATTACACTTATTTTTAATCTTAGGATCAATTGGTTGACTAATTGCCCTATCTAGTTAAGCTTGCTATAGATAGTTTCCTAAATCAAGTTATTAATTTAGTACTCTACTCAAGGTATGCTTTATCCTCCTATTGGCCAGACTAGTCGTATTGAACTTGCTTGTATGTATGGATGTTTAAATTGCTTGGATGTATATACTTGTTTGAGATTCTTGTTCCCTATGATTAATATGTTCATTTTGCTTGTAATACATTGAAGAAACCTTGAATTTAGTTGAACTTGTCCATTATACAAACCTTGTGCACATGCCTGAACTCTTGGGGTAAGGGCACAAGGCATCCTCATGGACCCTTCCATTAGGAAGCAAGTCAAATGGCCATAAAATGTTTTTCAGTATAATGGAAATGCATGTAAAATATGTTTGCGTGTTAATGTGGTTTCGCTATTGTTTAATTATTTCTTACCATTATATCAAGTTTTGTCAAGCATATATGTTCTCTTAAACCTACAAGTTTATGTATGCTATAGCGTACTCAACACGGTTGTGATGATGTGTACCTGTTTCATGATTTTAGGTAAAAAGTACACTATAAATCTCTAATAATGATCATTGATTCGACACTTATGATAATATTCTCTTACTCTGATGATATCTAACGACACACAAATAGAACACATATGGGTTTATATATGGGACTAAGATCTTTTTAGGTACTAGTTTAGTTTCCTTTCATGTCATGTTGTCTCTTATCTTGTTCTTGTTTGTTGTTTTATTCATGCATATGTTATGCCAAAGTCCACTCACCTTTGTCTATGTATCCATTAGGAGTTTGGAGTTAGGGTAATAAATGGTTCTGTGACATGAAGCCTATATGAAACTATTTAAGGATATTATCTTCCCTAGGTTCAGGGATCCCAACATAGTCATATCCGACGAAGGGTCACATTTCCTAGAGAAGAAGTTTGAATTGTTTATGAAAAGTATGGCATACATCACCGAGTAGCCACACCATACCACCCTGGAACCAACGACCAAGTCAAAGTGTATAACCAATAAACCAATGCCCTGAGAAGACATTTGGCAGTACTAGAAAGGATTGGGCACTAAAACTCAATGATGATTTGTGAGCATAGAAGCATGTGTTTAAGATCCCCTTGGGTACCACCTATTTTAGTTGACTTAGGGCAAGTATTGACATTTCCCTTTTGAGATAGAACACAAAGCTAGATGGGCTATCTGGTTTCTAAATTTTGATCTATATCTCTCTGGAGATAATTGTTTCCTTCAACTGTAAGAATTAGAGGAACTGCACATTTCTTCTTATGAAAAAAAAATTATCTGCAAAGAGCTGACCAAGATGTGGCATGAAGGCCACCTCAAGTAGAAGATCATTCTCATAGGAGATCAAGTTTTACTTTACAACTCCCGCTTTGTTTCCTGGGATGTTGCAATTTGGATGGCACAAGCCATACCTTGTGAAGAAGATCTACCCACATGGTGCATTTGTGTTGTCGAACAAGAATAAGGGTGGTTTTGTTGCAGATAGCCATCGAATGAAGAGATATAACACTATTGAAGACCTCATAGCAAAGGAAGCATCTCCACTTCCTCTTGCTAATTTGATTACAATTTGAGAAACCAGGTGTTAACCTGTGATGTTAAATAAGACACTTGTCGAGAGGCAACCCAATGGTTATCTATTTTATATTTTGATTTTGTCAAATTAGTTAGGTTTCATTTTCATGCCATTAGATCATTTACCTACTTTTCTTATTTGAATATTTAGTTGATCTAGTTTTTGGTTGAAAATTTTCTTGCAGGTTAACAAAAATCATGCTGACCTCATGATTGATCGACCAAAATAGATGGTTGAGATAACTTGTAGGTCAAATTTTTTTTTTCAAACACTCACTATAGGCCTAAACACTCACTATATGCCTATCGCCCGACCAACTCCTCTAATCAACCGATCTACCTATAGCAAGTATTTTTCTCCAGAACATAGATCATATGTAACATATCAGAAATTGGGTAGTAAATCTATTTAGAGCAATAATTCATATTCTACCTATTAACTGAAGATTTCTTACAATCTTGTCCTTCATTCCAATTTTCACTTGATTGAATCATCATAGTCCCCGATTCAGATTAGTCTTCAATTAACTTTTCTTTTTGTCTAAAATACTTGTTCACCTCATCTGAGAGATATTTACAAAGTGATCCCTCCATTTTTCCCATTAACCAGTCTGATATAGACTAGTGCAATTTGAGTCTAATTTTCCTAAATGTCCCAACTGGACCTTGCATAGTTCAAATACATTACATTTTAAAACTAGTGGCTTTGGAATCAATTTTAAATATCACTGATAATGCTAGATATTAATTATTGAGTGAATTACACTAGAAAAATTAATTGGCCAACTCATAACCATGAACTGAAGAATTCATGTAATAGCTAGGTAGTCCTCCAACTAATCTCCCTCCAATCAAAATTCCATTTTATTTTGACCTTGTTTAACCCTCCAATTAATTGGATAAAACATCCTACATTGATTTACATTAATAGTATTCATTAACCCTTCATTTAATTATGTTCCATTTATTTTTTTCATGTAGTGCGCACACCTCCTGCGTCCTATCATCACGCGTAGAGGCAATGGACATTTGAAAACGTCACCTGTTCTTGGCCCTCTACATTTCTTTTATCCCACCTCCGCTGACCTAGACTCCATAACTCCTCTCCCCGACCTTACATAACACTACCCAGACCCCCTCACCAGTAATGAATCCCATAGTTTTGGAACCTAGGATAGTTCTTGTTAGGGAATTAGTGTGTGCAAATAACTCTCATTATATATCTACCTAAGAGACCATTGATCACTCACTAATTGTTTGGATACCATGCTCATATGCCTAATTGGCCCAATCATACACCAAATATTGACTCACATGTCATGAAAGTAGCCGTTGTAACTTGATATTGTGTATTAAAATCAATTTCTTTAACCATCCCATAACCCATATATGGGAAGGATGGTATGTGGTGAATAGGAGTGGATACTTTAGTTGTGAAGTTTTAGGTTCAATCAAAAAATTAGAATGTAGGAATGACACTTTGGGAGCATGATCATATCTTTTCCATTACTTAGACAAAATATGGTGTATAAGTTAGTATATGACCTTATTCTATATTGTGATAATTCTTGAAATGAAAGATAAATTTCAACTTTACAATAATTGTAGATGGTGTATGGACTGTAGATGGTGTATGGACTAGAAAATCATATAACTTATAAAAATGTATAATAAGGGAACATGTGATAGACGATTGGAAAGAGTGTATAGATGAATTCTAGGGATATAAATAAATAAGATCAACATATTGAAATGTGTTACAATACTAAAAATAATTATAAAGTTGTAAAGAGGAATGGGTTTATAGAATAGGGACAGAGACTCTAATATAGGCATTTTTTCTACTTCTAACCTTATTGGGAATTCTTATAACCATGTTCATACATGTTATTGATGCAAATTTCTCTTTTTATCTCATAAGGTTTTACTTCTTATTTGCTATTTGAATCACTATCAAAACCACAATCCATGTAGTAGATATGGAGCCCTTAAAATATGTCATATCTAATATTGAATTGTACTTAATTTTTTATGTTGATATTACAAATATAAGGAGAATCTAATAAAGACATGAACTTATCCTTATATTAAATAATCTCTCAAAATAATCAATTTCAACTGACTATTAATGTGGCATGAACAATTTTATACCTATTTTTAGCAACAATGAAAAGAATGTATCTCTTAGTTATGTATCAATATTATTTGAAAGGTATTGTTGAAACCTTCCTATTCCAATTATGGTCAGATATCTTATAACCCATATAGTAATATTAAGTCTGCAAGAAGTTGATGATCACTATTGGAAGTCCAGAGTCCATATTTGGCTTTGTTTTATATTTGAATACTCTTTGAAAACACTTTTTACATATTTCCTTCCCTAGACAACAACAGTGTAGATATTTGAAGACTATGTAATATTTGGTTACAATATCCTTTTAAGTATCCATCATATTGAGATTTATTGTTTACATGAATTGATTTCTCTCTCAACTTGAGGTCATGGAACCAATATCATAGGTTGTATTATATAATAAGCATGTGCCTTTATGAAGTGGATGCGATATTTTTTGTTTCCATCCTTATTTGATAAGCATGAATAGCATGTGTTGTATTTACCCCAGTGGTAAAGTACATTCAATGTAAATGTTTGTACAACTTTTTGTATGAGAAAGTGAAATTTTTTTGTTTTTATCCTTATTGGGAAACATGAATTTTATTTATGTCGTTATTGAGAAGCTTGTTTCTACCCTAATTTGTGAAGTGGATGCAACATGTATGATCCATACACTTATTTGAGAATTAAGCTATTGTGTGTTATCTTTACCCTTATTTCAAAGTACATACAATAAGATTGATTTGCACCCTTATTTGTTATATGAGAAGTAAGGTGAATTGCATTATATTTACCCTTATCATGAACTTCACTCAACATGATTTTTTTGTTACCTTATTCCTTGAAAGTGGTGAACGTACATATGAACACATTATCCTATTCCACTAATTGGTTTTGATTATTGATGTAATTGTGGTTCTATGGTTTGATGTGCTATTTGGATGGCAAGACTTTTGATGAATTTATCTTGTAATACAATTATTTATCAAAGTGCCTCAATGAAGTAATAATTGCATACTTATGTTCCTTCTCTCTTTGTATCATATCACAATCCCTTGATAATTTTTATATTTGTGATGTTGCATTTTTACTGATCTTAATGTTTTTTTATTTACATATGACAATTCCACTATTTTATGCCATCATTTTTTGATCTAGTTCCTTAATTATTTTCTTTACATTGTTTATGTCCTATCCAAACAATTAGACATTTTGAATCTGGTATGGAAAATGGAGTTTGAGAATTTGTTATACACATAGTGACTATTGACTTGTTGTTAAATACGGCTATGTGTCCACTATGAATATTTCCCCTAGTTTAAATTTTGGCCATGTGTCGTATTCTATGAGACTATACATGGATATGGTGTATATGTTCATGTGATATACATTATGTTTTTGCTTGCAGTTTGTATATAACTATAACCCCTTTAGGGTTATAATTTTTAGTTACATAAAATCTATTTATATTAATAAAAGGGTTTGGAAGTTACTGTTTGCACTAAAGTTTGTGAGTTGGATTTTCTTATCATAGCCATCTCACTCAGCTATCTAGATATGTTCAACTTGGTATCCTCAATGAGTTGAGAACACCTTTGATGTATTAAAATATTAGCACGTCCACCATCCTAGTATATAGGTTTGGCCTTCCAAGCATCCCTACAAGTAGTCACTGTAAAATTTTATAATTTTGCTCTCTCCAACCTACTTCATAACCTATTTGGAGTTGAAATTATCCAATCCCCAAGAGCCTACTGTCTTAGACTTCTTAAAGATAAGACCAGACAACTTTATGGTCTGAGGCATCCAAAAAATCTCAAAATGTGTTTTGGGATCTATATGAGGACTAGAGATTCACATGTTTAGCGGGGAGGTTTTCTTCATACCAAAGAGATGAATGTGAATTATCTGTGTGGTATTGAGAATGAAATAGGGATTGTTCAGCTCCCATGTTTAAATTCCTAGTATTTGTGTGCTTAAAAATTACTTGATTTTAGGATGATGTGGTGCAAGCGGAGACATCGGATTTTCTTGTACGATAGTTGGCATGAAGAATAGATTAACACCTACCTAGAATTGTCAATTTTGACTACACATGTACCTCTCATGATTTAAAAGCTCATGTAATCTATCAGTACAAATATTGTAACAAATATATGATGGTAATATTACCATTAATATGAGTTACAATTTTCATGTAAATACTAGTATTCTAAATGAAGGGGGGCAAACGACCACAAAAGGTGACCTAACAAGGTACATTCACAAGGTACCAATAACATGTGATACTCTACATATGTAGAAGAGCGATAAAAGTAGAAAATGTAATATGATAAGGTGACCTAACAAGGTACATCCACACAACATAACTACTTGTTTATCATCACTTAGACTCTTGCCCCAGATAGTCAGATCACGACAGTTATCAATAGAATACAAAACCCATATTTGGATTCTAGCAAACCACATATTGTACATTATCTAATGCCAACAAACCGCCCATTGTACATCCCAACACTATCTCGAGATGTCAACACAACGTATTATACATCCCTAGAGGCCAAAGTGTTGGCATGTATGCCTATAGAGTCAATCATATGATGATTGTGATGGCATATCGTATAAATGATTTGATTAATAATAAAGGCAATCTTCCAATTTATTATCTTTCACTCAGTTATGAGATAATGAGAAAACATAATGAATGTCTAAAGAATGACATAACTCAATGACATATGTCTTCGGGTTGATGACCTGAACAATGAGATCATACAGACATCAAGAGTATGTACATTCATGTTATGTCCATAGTCGGATGTTATTGTAGAAGGCTAATAGACATCAATATATAACACATAAGACTAGAGTGTGTGTTGGTTGATGACAGAATATCATAATTGGAAACCATAATTGGTTGTCATAGTCATCTAGGCCTCGCAGAAATGCTACTACCCGACCCGGCCCGACCCGAACGGACCCAACCCGGCCCGAAAATAGGGTTTGTTTAGTTTAAGATAGGGTCTGGGCATAAATTGGGTAGACCCAGATTGGGTCCTTTAAACTTTGGGTCGGGCACAACTATGCCCAGTAAAACCTAAGGACCCGAGAAGACCCAAGCTTTGTTGGAGACGGCGGCGTCTGCAGACTTATGTGCTCGCTGCTCGGCTTCTGCCTCCGTCGCCTCACTGTCAACCTATCACCAACTACACTCTCAACGTCATGGGTTACTGTGGTAGGGAGGTTACCGATCTGGTACTTAGCGGCCTGTAGGGACAAGTGACAACCAAAGGCTGGTCCTTTATGACAATCGCCTACAACGGGCTGACGGACCTTGACATCCAGGCTGTCATCAAAGGCTGCCCTACGCTCAAGCAACTCTGTCTCAAGCGGTGTGTGTGCCTATGTGACAACAGGCTCAAGTCCTCCTCCGGTGCAGCCAAGGTGCTCGAGACCCTGCACCTCGACAAGAGTGACAACGTCACGTTTCCTGGACTCCTGGTCATGCTCGACAAGTGCGGAACCTAAAGGCGTTCTCCATGTCAAGGTGCCTGGGCATCAAAGAGCTTGGAAATTATGCAACTGTTGTCGCGCCATTAACGGTTGTCCCACCTTTCCTGTTGAGCGTCACTCCTACCATTACGGCGGTTGTTGTTCTGACTTCCCAGGTCCGGTCCCTCACGATCCGCAGTTGCCATTGGATCCGTAGCACTGAGATGGCAATGGTCAGCATCGACTGCCCCAACCTCCAGCACCTCCACATGAGTGGCCTCCCAGGGGTCACCCACGTGGGCTTCCTCAAGCTCGGTGTGGCATGCCAGCCCAGCCTCATCAAGGTTTAGCTGTTGTTCTGGCCTCTCCGACGTCGCCGTCTCCTCTCTCAGCAAGATCCATAGAACCACACTCAAAGTGCTCAATTTGTCTTGATGCAGCCTGGTCATAGACGTTAGCATCTTTGCAATCAATCGGAACTACTCTATTCTGGCTGACTTAGATGTCTATGGATCGGCCATGACTGATGTTGGAGTTATGGCGTTGGCCTCTGCTGCCCCAGCCATGTTGAGTAGTTAGTAACAAGGTCCTTTCCCAATATAACCACCTGGAGCTACGCTTTCCTATGTAACCTCGGAAGGAGCCTCAAAAGGCTTAGCGTACATTACTGTGGCCTCGTGACATGGGTCTGAACGGGTCTTCCCGGTTTCCAGTCGGGTATAGGGTAAAAAAATCCAGGTATTATGGGTCTAGTCGGGTCCAGTCTGTGGGGTTGTGCCAAATCGGGTCGGGCAAATCTCATGTCTTTATCTAATTTCATTTCGGGTCGGGTTGAGTCGGGTCTGGACCCTACAATATTTGGTTTGGGTTGGGTCTCGGGTCGGGTCTCGAAAACCCAACCCATTGCCAGGCTTGTAATCATCTCTCGTAGTGAAGGTGGTGATTGTGGTTCTTAGACCTCAAATCATTACACTTATCACATGTTGTTCGGTGTACTTTGACATCATCCATCATGACCTTAAATAAGGGTCACCGTAAAGGTGATGATCAGATGCACTATCACATGGGGATGATTGTGAGCGATGTAGATGGAATTTGTCCCTCCTACTAGAGTTTGATATCCAGCCCACTTGATATCTAAGATTGAGAAAAGTATGTGTATGGACATGTGAATCAATATATGATATTGAGGTCACATATATTTCATACAGTCTGCTCTAGTTCAAGGAACATGGATTGAACATTGAGAGGATGACGTTCCCATATCTCAAGTTCAATATTAGATATCAGAGACAAATGAATTATGCAATCACTGTAACACCAATTGCAGATTGTAGATTGAAGTTGTTCTCCAACTTTCCAATTACTTGGACAGCAAAGATGTGTTACTAGACGCTGCTCTTTACTTGTGATGTCATAAAAAGGTTATAGACATACAATGCCAACATAACTTGGAAACTATAGGTTCACACACATAGGATACACTTGGAGTAGGAGTTCATTCATGAATATGGTCTATACTTGATTACTGAAGAGTTAGGTGTTCAATTTAAACAACATTGGGTGAATATTGACCGATTGAACAGTGAACCGTCAAGTATTGAACAAACTATTTTGGTGAGTCAGGTCAATTGAACCAACTTTGACAATTCTGGATAGTGAACTGACCGGTTCAAGAAGTAAACCAATCGGCTCAGGTTTATGAACCAAACAGATCGGGTGGTGAACCGAGCGGTTTGTGGATCAATTTAATTGATTCAAGGATTTGTGTTGATGTCATGTTGTGCATTAAATCGGATTATATGTCAATACAATTGTGATTGGAAAACATGAGGAAATGACTGGTTCAACAGTTGAACCAATCGGCTCACATGCCAACCGATCAGTTTGTCTGTGAACTGACCGTTCTGCCGCTCGTAGGTTATAAAAATTCATGAAATTCTGGTCCCTTATGCTCCAACTCAGACTAGGAACCCTAACCTAAACCCCTCCTATAAATAGATGGGTAGTGGGGGCTTCTCAAACACAACTCAATTGCCTCTGATAATTATTTGTCTTCTCTTTTTGTGACAACCGAGAGAACACGAACAAGTCCTACCCGATAAAGGGAGGGATAGCAAGGGATAATAATTGTAGGATATAAATTTGGTGCTAGTATACCAACAGAGAGGGACAACTCCTTCCTAGTTGTTCTACTAGAAAAACATGAGGTCCTAGTGGTTTGTGTCGACTACTATAGAGGCAAGGAGCTTTTCTTGCTAGGAGGACAACATCAGGTTGTCATCCGTGGTGATTAACCAGAAGCTATGGCATACGTGTTCGAGTGTGACTTGAAGAAAGTTGCATACTACAAAGAGGGAATAGTCACTAGACTTGCTCTAGGACCAGGTACGACCTCGTAAACCATCCTTTGCATTACTTAGTTGTTGACGCAGCCGTCTGTTAATGGGGAATATGGCATATTTTTTCCCGCATCCTATTTGATGCCATGTTTCCCTATAGTGGTATTACAACCACGTCAATCTACTATGTTTTGGGATTTAATTGATATGATCAAACTTTAGTTTTCACCTTTTATTTATTGCATACAATGTACATATTTAAAATGACTATATATATATATATATATATATATGTATGCAATTTACATGTGTCGCCCTAAAATTGGTTTTGATGGTAGATGTGTAGCATGGTTATGGCCAATAACCTAAATATATGTGTATGGTTGGATGGTTTGTTTATATCTCAATTTACATACCGAGCCTCTACCTTCTTCTTCTCGATGTGAAAGTATTATTCTTTCCTACATGTGCTCTCCTAAAATGTAACTTGAGGTTTCTCATTACCATGTAAAAGTTTAATAACAGCATGATAGTTTCTTTTCTTATTACAACAAAGAAGACATTCAACATCAGGCGAGTCGACCGTCTGGAGGACCGAAGAGGACAACCATATGAGACAAACCGATCAGTTGGTGGCCCAACCAACTGTTTGGAGGCATTCAGACATCGGTTGGATGGGAGGCCAGACAACCGGTCTGACAGACCAACCAACTGACTGAGAGGCGAGCCGACTGGTTCAAGAGTTGAACTAATCCATCCGGACTGGTTCAAGCATATATCTACACCAACAATAGGTTCATGCATGAGATGTAGACCTAGATGGCTATAAATTCTAGTGGCTCTAAGGAATTACATTAGTATGTCTCTAACCATCACTAATGTATAATAGTGCATGTCTATGTTTGTGGGATATAACATGTATAAGATACATACTATAGTATGTGGTGATTGGATATGTATATATACATATATATTAATATTTATATAATCCCTCAGTCAAACATATTAAGTCTAATATGCTTTCCATTAGCAACATAGATGATGATATAAATCGACTATGTGTAGGCATGCCAAGCGTGGTGCGCTAACTATCTCATGGAAGTGTGATGGTAGTTATGTGGGCCTGCCAAGCGGGGTGCATTTACATCATGTTGGCTTTTGGGTCAGCCTTAAACGGATGTCCTTAATGAGATTAAGTACCTATAGGCATGCATATGACTATGACAAGGAGTTGTGCATACCATCTATACAAGAATTCCATAAGATGCAATTGACAAACGTTGTCTGCCTTAATGATTGATTATGACCGTTGGCGTTGTCCAGGTAAAAATTGAATTGTTTTGAATCTTGGCTCATTAGAAGTTTGTGCTTTGTAATATTTCAAATTGATATTGAGGGTTATCAATTTGAACAAAATAATGAGAGAGATAGTTAATTGAAGGCCTAATTAAATATCATCTAATTTTATACAAAATCAAATCAAATAAAAAATAAGTTTTGATAAAATTGCAAAGTTATCTTGTAGAATTAGGGCAACACAAAATAACACATTTTCTCTGTGATTAGTCCTTGAGAAGCACATGCTGAATGGGAACAACTTCCAAGACTAGTTCAGGACACTGAGAATTGTTCTCACATAGGAACAGACACCAGAGCCATAAGAACCTCTTCCCAATGCACCTAAGGTTGATAGGGATTCTTACAAGATGCACATTGAAGATGTTGTTGATGTCATCAGTTGGCCATTGATGTAATTCTACAACCTCTTCTAGAGTCATACATATAGTTTTTCATAAAATACAACATGAATGACTTTGACAAGCCATTGATTGAGTTACTTGGCATGTTGAGAACAGTTGAGGCACAAAAGAAGAAAGACAAGCATGAGTCTGTGATAATGATCAACAACCTAAAGGGAAAGTCCAAAGGCAAAGCCAAAGCTAAGAAGACTTCGAAAGATGGCCAGAAGCCCAAGTCTTCAGCACTCATGTCAAAGGAAGGAGTGTACAAGGGAGCTAAGAGTCATCACTATCACCAGGCTGGACACTGGAAGAGGAATTGCCCCCTCTACCTTGAGGAACTAAAGAAGGAGGATATAGAGATCTCCACCTCAGGTTTACATGCTATAAGATAACTCTAATTACTTCTTCATCTTAGGTACGTGATACCGGATGTAGATCTGACATATGTTTGACATACATGATCTGATAAGAAGTAATCCTTCACGAAAGGGCGAGGATGGACTGTGCAAAGCAAGATTTGTTGTAATTGTAGTCTATATTTAGAATTTATCTTATCCCACATGGCATGTAATACAATTAGATGAAATGATGTTTCATTAATGGCATTAATAGAAACATTTTACTTTCTGCATCTTGTATGGACAAGGATCATTATGAATACATAATAGTTAATGTTCTATTTGAAAGATGAGATCTTATGTGGCAATGTCTAATGATTTTTGTAAGATCTAAAGACAAATGTTCATATGTAAATACCAAAGGATTATAATTTGATAACTCAAACAATTAATAACTATAGCATTGTCATCTAGAACACATATGTGAGAAATGCATTTCTAGAATACATGATGATGATTATATACACTCTTTTGTTTATTGAACCAATAAGAGATATTCAAGTCTTACTTATGCATAGCATGACAAGTCACCTCTCACTAGAGGTAGTGGAGAGAATGGGCATTCTATAAGATTTCTACATAATGATGTAGAAAGACCTTCAAAATAAATGTTAGAGATAGTTATTTCATTAACTAATGATATGGTGATATGTATTTACTAAAACATGAATCTCATGAAGTGTTCAAGAAGATCATGTGTGAAGTACATAAAACTTTGATAAAATATTAAGAAACTTTGAAATGATCAAATGTTGAGATACTTTACATCAATAGTTTGAGGACCTTCCGAAGAGACTGCGATAGTGTATCACAGTCAACTCCACCTCAAACATGATGTATCATAAAGAAGGAGTCACATCCTGATGAGTCATGATGTGATTATCAATTAATCTAATTTTCTAATTTTATTTTTAGACATATGCTTAGCACTAAAACAATGTACCATCTCAAATGGTTTGAAAGGCATCATATAAGATATGGTATGGGAAGTCCTGATATTCTTCATTAAGGATTTAATCTTATACAAGAAAAGAGTTTCTTGAAGTATTTATCCTCAAAACCATATAAATGTTAATCTGTTGAATACTGCTTTTAATCCCAATCTAATAATAAAATGTTTGTTACTAGGATAACTGAGTTCCAAAAGAATCAGTGGGAGTAAAAATTGAACTCAAAAAGTTTGAGATGAGAAAGATAACATTTGAACCTAAGCATGTGCAATGGGAACAAGGAGAGTCACAAATTATTGTGGAATCTCAAGCTCCCTTTGTAACACAAAACTTGTAGTTCTAGCAGAAAATGTCTGAGATTAAAAGATTGAGAATCTTATAACTTAGATAAGTTGTGAGTTGATTATAAGATGATGAGCCAACAATCAACTAAGAACTATTGAGGGACTGGAGTCTGAGAAATGGCTTGAGGCCATTACATCTAGAATGGAATCCATGAACACCACCAAGGTATGACCTTAGTGGTACCACCTATAGGGATAAAACCCATAAGGTACAAATGGGTTTTTAAGTAGAAGATCGACATGGATAACATAAAAGGACATATTGGTTGAAAAGGTTTTCAAACCAGTTCAAAGTGTTAAACATGATGAAATCCCTTCACCAATTGACATGCTTATTATTGCAGCTTATTAAGACTATGAGATTTGGCATACAAACATTAAAATTGCATTGCTTAAAGGAATAGTTGAGAGGATGTGTACATGACACAGTGTGAAAGTTTTATAACTCCATTAATGCAAATAAAGTCGATAAGATACATATTCAATCTATAGGTTGGAAACAAGCATATCAGAGTGAGAATCTTTAATTTGACAAGAAAGTCAAAGAGTTTGACTTGAGTCAAGATAAAAGGTGAAAATGTGATTACAAAACATTTTGTGGGAGCGTATATGTAAATTCCACATAGTGGTGGGGAATAACATCTCAATAGTGTAAGTATTGAAACATGACATGGAAATTACCTTCTTATAGAAGGATTGGGTGAAACATCCTCTGTGATAGGGATTGAGATCTATAGAGATAGTTTTGAAAGTTTCTTATCCTAAATATGAGTACAAATATTAGCAAGATGATGAAAGGGTTCAACATGAAGGATTCAATGAGAGAAAAGTTGTCCATGATACATATGATTAGTCTCTCAAGAACCCAGTGTTCCAATTCTTGAGAAGAATGGAAGAGATACCATATGCATTCACATTTGGATCTATCATGTATGCAATATAATTTACTCATCCCATAACCTTGTATGTATTGGACATGACAAGATGAAATTAGTCAATTTCCAATAAAGGTCATAGGAATACCATAAGCAACATCAATTAGTACTTGAGAAACACTAAAGGATCAGTTGTTGCACTAATGTGATAAGGAAGATTTGGGTGTAAAGGGTTACACTGATGCAAGCTTCCAAAATGATAGAGAATGGTCGAAATATAAAACTGTGTTTAATCTTGAAAGAAGAGTTGTGAATTGGAAAGGATTCCAAACTACAAACCATTATTTTAATTCTATAATAGAAGATGTATTTCCTAGTGTTATGTACACATCAGTTAGTATTGTATGGATCTAGAATTTCATATAGATGAACTTATGGATGTTTCAACCATTGATGACACTATAGAAATACTATGATAGTAATGAAGATATTGGTTGTACAAGGAATATCAGATAGCATACTATGACAATTCCATCTTATACAAGATGTCATAGAACAAAGAGATGTGAAACATGCAATACATCACTAAAGGCAAAATGTTGCTAACCTGCTGGATTAGCACTTGCACAGAAGAAACATGATGGACTTGTTTGGATCACTAAGAATAATATTTGTGGGTGATTGACTCAAAGCACAACTGGGAGTCTGTTGGTATGTATGCCCAGAAAGCCAATCATATGATTATTATGATGGCATATCATATAAATGATTTGATTGATAATAAAGGCAATCTTTTGATTTAATATGTTTCACTTAGTTTTGATATAATGAGAAAATACAATGAATGTCTAAAGAATGACATAACTCAATGGCATATGTCTTCAAGTTGATGAGTTGAACAATGAGATCATACGGATGTCAAGAGAATGTACATTCTTGTTATGTCCATAGTCGGATGTTATTGTGGAAGGCTAATAGACATCAATAACACATAAGACTAGAGTTTGTGTTAGTTGATGATAGAATCTCATCAGTCATGACTCATGATATGTGATATCAAACCAAGCACATAGATACTTGTTGGAGAATAGTGTATCAGATAGATCCACCATGTGAGTGATACATGGACACCATAATTGGTGGTCATAGTCATCTCTCATAGTGAAGGTGGTGATTGTGGTTCTTAGACCTAAAATCACTACATTTATCACATGTCGTTCAGTGTACTATGACATCATCCACCGTGACCTTGAATAAGGGTTGCCATAAAGGCGATGAACGGATGCATTGTGACACATGGAGATGACTGTGAGTGATGTAGATGGGATTTGTGTGACGTTACCGGATTTTCTATGCCTTGACCACCCGTGTGACATCCAAATTGAAAACCCTCACCTCAGTGAGAATCCCAATTTAAACACCGCACACTAGGCCAAGAAGAAGAAAATCAAGGGAGTCAAAAGGAAACAACAGTAGTACATGCGTATGACAAGAACAAAACCATACAACACATGTTCATCATTCAACATATATTTACAAGATGACTTATTACAAATTGATATTACACATTGAACAATAAACTTTTACATATGCATATACTACATTCTACAATAGAATTTTAAGACAACAGGCATGTGCACTTGCTCGCCACACAATTGTCAACTATCTTGAGTCTTTAAGATCATTTGTCCACAATCTAAACAAAATATTACATGTGGTACATGCCAACACAATATTCTAAAATATTATATTGAGTACACCTACATGTCTTTTATATACCTCTCATTACTGTGACTTAGCAATGAGATAAAACTAATACTTGGCACGAATAAACAAATATAGTAAAAGCATACTTGAACAAAGATGTTATTAACAAAAGAGAACACATATTTTAAGAACATGTCCATCATAAAATATGCATCTGCCACCAAAGGAATAAATGCTTTTAGGACTCATGATCTCCTACCAAAGAGTTAGATCATATATACAATGTGATCTCCTACCAAAGAGTTAGATCACTTCAATGCACTATACTACCAAAGAGTTTAGTGCTATCATATGATAGATCAAATATATTATTTTTGCATGTGTTCAAAACTATAAATATGGGAAATCAAGCAAGATATCATACAAGAGCAATCATTTCATCCAATATCATATTCCAAGTATTTTGTACACATATAATACAACCATATTGTATAGTAGGCCAAGTAAGAGGTAAAGCGTACCTTCAAAAGAGATAATTTATACCACATTCCTAATTTAAATTACAACATTGGTCACCCCTGATTAAGACAATATCACATATACCATCCATTAGATCTCTTCATCTTAACCCTTGTTATGATTTGTTAGGGTTTTACTTAGCTCATTAGAATATTCCCATTTTACTTGCATTCTTGTCTTGGAATTATGTTATTAATGTCATATTCTATATTATAGTTCATTGACTGATAATTGTGTTTCACATTATTATGTGAACATGTTAACATTAGGTTACATGAATTATTCAAGTTAGGGTTTTCTCATCATTTTAGGGCCTCTTACATATAACATAACTTATATTCACAATTATGATCTCTGAATTTTATGAAGGATTCTAAGTATTGATGTGATCTTATATTGAAATTTCCATCATTTATTGACCTTAAACATGCTTATTACATTTTATATGGTGTAATTAGCTTTTAAAAGCTACATGAAGCATTTTACATGATTTCACACCTAAACTTCCACATATATGACATCATATAGATTATACATAGGGTTTATAAACTAATGATGTCTTCTCATGATTTTATCCATTATTTTATATATAATAATCATGAAAAGAACATTATGGATCTCACATTATATCATCTATATTTACTCATCAAAACACTAATTTTATTCCCTCTTGTTGTTCTACTCCTTTTTCTAATAATTTTGACGTGTCGTTTGTATTTTTCGAACAATGAGCTAATTATTATGCATTTTGTAGAATCTGAACATTATTGAAGTATTTACCTTATTTGGCCCATCCAATGCAACCATGTGTCCACATTGGGACGTGCCTCCTTGCTAGATTCACTTGGGTCGGTCAAATATGTGGTCTAGGCTGGGTTAGTCCCTCACATTCTTATGTTTCCATCTCACGTGAGTATGCATCCTCTATTCTTAATGAAGCAGTAGCCACCCCGAAGGGTTTACACTGGAGTGGAATCAGTTGTGTGCTAATCCTCTTCGTCTTCTCCTTTCATAGCTGAAGCACTCACATGGTCCTGCTGCATGCCACTAGCCTTGAGGTTCACTTTTGTTCTCGCATGAATGAGTTGAGAAATCATAAGGCATCAAGGAATCAATGACCCACTTCCATATGCGGTGGAAATGACCTATGGGAAACCTTCGAACTACATCTTCTTCCTCGATACCTCAACCTTGACGATTAGAACCACCACCTCAACAATATCAGAAAGCATGCTAGATCAACTCCTGTGTTGCCTACCTTCATATTCCCTTACATCCTTCTTGTGGCCTCCCTTCTCTCTTCTCTTTCTTCTGTTTCCCATATGTAGGTCATAGTGGAGTGACAGCAGGAAGGGGGTATTCAAACTCCCCCGATTCTCAACCACCACCCTTATGTCAAAGGTTCAATTGATCGTTTCAAAGTTCTAAAGGTAACTGCTCAGTTTCCATGAACTATCGAGCCAAGACTAGCAAGCATTGAGATGGGTGTAGTTTCCATTGTACGCCAATTGTAACCGAAAGGAGGGTGACAACCTCCTCGCCCTTCGATCTCCCATTCAACGGTCCAAGATAGTCTTTTACTTGAGTCTATCTGGGGCTCACTCAAGTTAGAAGTCACTGCCACCGGATAGGGTATGCATGGCCTTATCTGTCCATGTTGACCGTCCATAACTAATGAGTGCATAACACTATATCCAATTAGTAACTTAGGCTAAACATAAATCATTTGGCCCATCAAGATCAAAATATACATTATTTTACCATTTTCAAACTTAGATAACTTCCTCTAGGAACATTGAAACATTACCAAAGTTAATCATAGCTTTATCTTAAGTCAAGCTTCATTCTATTTAATTTTTGTGCCAAGTTATCACCATTTGACTAGTCAACTAAATTCCTAAAAAAGGTATTAACTTTGAGATCTTAGTCACATTATCAACATCAATCAATACTCAAACTTTCCAAGTCAAAGGAAACTCTCAACAACTTAATCATAAGATTCAAATATATCATTAGACATTTGAAGGATCTAAAACTTTTGTCCATGACATCCTACACACCTTAAATGAAATTTCATCCTCGAAATTACATCAAAAGTCCAGTCCATCACAATTTATCTCTCCTACTGGAGTTTGATATCCAGACCACTTGATAAGAGAGACTGATAAAATCATGTGCATGCACATGTCAATCAATATATGATATTGAGGTCACATATATCTTAGTCAGTCTGCACTAGTTCAAGGAACATGGACTGAACATTAAGAGAATGATGTTTCCATGCCTCGAGTTCAATATTGGATATCAGAGACAAAGGAATTATATAATCACTATAACACCAATCACAGATTGTAGGTTGAATTTGTTCTTTAACTTTCCAATTACTTGGGTAGCAATGATGTGTTACTAGAAGGTTCTCTTTACTATGTTGTCATAAATGGGTTATGTACATACATTGCCAACGTAACTTGGAACATATAGGGTCACATACATAGGATACACTTGGAATAGGAGTTCATTCATGAATATGGTTTAAACTTTATTACTAAAGAGTTAGTGATTCAATTTAAACAACATTGGTTGAATATTGATTGACTGAATAGTGAACCGACCGGTTTAAGTGTTGAACAACTATTTTAGTGTGTCAGGTTAGTTGAACCAACTTCAACAATTCTAGATAGTGAAATGAACATTTCAGGAAGTGAACCTATAGGCTCAGGTCTATGAACGGACCGGCTCAGGTTTTGAATTGAGTAGTTGGTGTATCAATTTGATTGATTCAAGGATTTATGTTGATGTCATGTTATGTACTAAGTCAAATTATAATTTCCAATACTATTTTGATTGGAAAACATGATGAAATGACCAGTTCAAGGGTTGAACTAGTTGGCTCACATGCCAACTAATTAGTTCACCTATGAACTGACTGTTTCACTACTTGCATGTTGCAAATATTTGTGAAATCTTAGTCCCTTCTACTCCCACTCAGATTGGGAACCTTGACCCAAACCCCTCTTATAAATAGAAGGGCATTGGGGGCTTCTCAGACACAACTCAATTTCCACTTACAATTGTTTGTCTTCTCTGGTTGTGGTAATTGAGAGAACCCGATAAAGTCCTACCCAATAAAGGGAGGGATAACAAGGGAGAATAATTGTGGGATAGCAAGTTGGTTCTAGTACACCAACAGAGAGGGACAATCCTTCTTGGTTGTTCTACTAGAACAAAAAGAGTTCATGGTGGTCTGTGTGGACTACTATAGAGGTGAGGTGCTTTTCCCTCTAGGAGTACAACGTCAAGCTTCCATCCATGGTGATCAACCAGGAGCTGTTGGAGATGTGTCCTTGTGTAAGTTTACGAAAGCTGCATACTAAAATGAGGGAATAGTCACTGGACTTGCTCCATGACCAAGTATGACCTCATAAACCATACTTCCCATTACATAGTCGTTGACACAATTTTCTATTAATGGGGAATACGGTAGAATTTTTTTGTTTCCACTACCTATCTGATGTCATATTTCCCTACACAAAGAACTACACATTGTATACCCTAACACTATCTCCAGATGCCAATAGAATACATATTTTACATCCACATATACTCACAAGTATATGAGTCTTTATCAATAAAATCAACTAATCATATTTCAATCGTACCAATTGGGTTTCAAACAACGCACAACCTATCATTATCGGCCATGCAAGATTCAAACCATCAAGTCAAGGCACACTGCCTTAAATAAGGAATAACATGGGATATTTCTCGTTATACTATGTCATGTCAAGTAGCATATAGAAATAAAAAATACAGACCATCATCTCTTATACATATATAGTCATGATCATCATTTAAAATAAAGCATGACGTAATAAGATTAGCCATCACTAATCCCAAGTAAGGATTGTCAATAGGAATGACCATACTGTGTTATCATGATTTTTAGTTCAAGGTAAATTGTCATCATTACATTTCTCCTTCCTAGACAACTTGGTTATGATAAAGTATCTACCACCATGAAAATGAAATGGTATCGGACACATAAGATCACATAGCTTTCCACCATAAGAAGCTCCGCCATCTTATATGTTATCTTATATTTTGTTCATATTCAAATATGGATTAATTTTAGCTATTGATTTTTGACATTATACCAGTTATGGCATCAAAAACATTGCACTCAATGTATCAAGCTCAAGTTACCAAACTTACACACACACAACCAAAAGGTGTTCGACATATTGCCTCTGTGAAAGCAGTAGTTGCTGATCTTTTGGATAATGAGTACTTGAGGAATCATGGTCCAAAAGGAAAAGAGAAAGTATCAAGGAAGAGTAGGGAAATGGGTTGTTTTTAATTATTTCTTATGTTCACCTCCTTGCCTTTTGGCCTCTGGTGCGCATAAAGGATTGACCACTTGGACCCTAAATAATGGCTTCAAAAGCATGTTGTCTCTTGCTAGCTCTCTTTTCTACACAATTTCAGTGAATGAGCATATTGCTAGTGTGTGAATGGATGGCTCACTGTGACAATTTGGGCTAATGTCTCCATCGCTTAAAGGCCATGTTTGGTGTTTCCTTTTGAGTACTGGATGCTCCAAGGTCTGGATATAGGTTGAGATCTGCCCAGCTATGTTGTTCTTGTGATTCCAGAAGTGCTAAAGTTTTTTTTCGGCTGTTCATGTTGTCACATCTTCAGAGAATGTTTTAAATGCCAGTGGCGGCCTGTGTAGTTTGGGATTTTCTTTGAATTTTTTCTATTTCTTCTAGTCTAGTGTGGTTGGACACCTTTCTTCTGTTACCTATATCGAAGGCTATTGCGAGTACTTAGCCTACAGATATAGTCTTTGTTTCTGCTTTTTGTTTTATGGGTGTCTTACATCCTGGTTGTAATGAGCTATTTAGCTCATGTTGATGTAATGGGGTACTTAGTGCCCAAAGTTTTTTGGTATTAATAGTAACACACTTTTTGACCGACCAATATATATATATATATATATATATATATATATATATATATATATATATATATATATATATATATATATATATATATATATATATATATATATATATATATAACTGCTATGCAAGATATGTTCTACACTACCACATTTCAAGTCACATATAGAGCTTACACATTTATTAGAAGCTCACCTTGAGTCAAGCATTTCCCCAAATTAGCTCAAATTCACTTTATGGATTCATCTGATTATGTATGCCATGCACAATCATCCATATATATACTTCTTGATCCATAACTTTTTTTAGAATCATTGACAATTGAGTGTACCCTACTTCAGGAGATATTAATAATCTCATGTTATAAATAGAGGTACCCATTAGGGCCTAACCTCCGTCACTAGCCTCAACAAGGCTTAAATCATCGTATTAGAACACATTAAGGACTAAAACACCATTAAAGCTAAAATAGGACTAACTCCTCATAGGAAATTCATACGCATATGACATTTTGTACATATCTTCACGATAAAAAATTACATAGAACTCACAATTTTATCTTAGAGTTCTAAAGGAATTCTAAAGGATGTGAAGTTATGCTAGATACAATATTGGAGTTTAGAAAGGGCAAGTTAGGGTTCAGAAGGGGCAAAGTAAGGCAGAAATGAGCCACCTTTCCATACAGGGTTTCATCTAGATAGAAGTATAAAAGAATAAAGGGTAGGAAAAGGCCTTCAAAATAGTTTAGCACATAACATAAACAATAAGTTGTGCATATATTTCTATTACGATGATAATGTTATCAAAAAGCTCCAAAATGAGTACGTAAAAATGTATTTCAACATTTTAGCCCATAAGTACATAAGGGAGGAGATCATTAGGGACTAAAATAATCACTAAGATACCAAGTGGGTCTAAAAATCACAATTACATGTTGTTCATCCAAAAAGGTTCATAAATTTCGACCTTTTTAGCATTTTAGGCAAATTTTGCATAAGATTAGGGTTTATAAATAGTTTGTAGGCAAAAGAAGGTATTAGATGTTGTATCACTAACTTCTAGTGGATCCAAATAGAAAGAATACCACTAAATTGACCCTTAGCCACTTCCAAAATAGCCATTTAATCTCTAAGATGGGCCCATAAAGCTAGATATAGGCAAACCTAGGGAAAAAGAGGTAGAAAAGGAGGTGCTTTAGCTAGATGAGCGAGTTTTCACCATTAAAATCCATGCATTTTGACCAAGGAGGAAGAATATTAAGGGAACAATAGAAAGAAAATAGGTTAGGAGATATGATCATATGTGTTTGATGTTAGGAACTATGATAGGAAGCTTTAAGACATCCTAGAGAAGCTTGGACAATAACATGTTTCAACATGCAAAAGCTTGAACTCAAGTCCATCGTCTACTGTGAAACTTTGCCAACCAATCAAGCTCCTCATCCATCTGCTAGACTTCTCATGAACATATTGCAGCTCCTTGGGTTGTCAATTGACCATTTGGCCAAAGGGATAAGGAGTCTATATATGCTAGAATGAGTGAAAATGTCAAAACATCCCTAAATAATGTCTAGATTCCATTGGTCAATACAAGATTTCCATTGGTCAAAGTAAAAAATTTGTCAGTTGACACTCATAATTCTCATTGGTTGATACGCCCAGAATTCTCATAAGTTAACGCACTCATAATTCTCACTACGACATTGTCAATGCCAAGAAGAAATTATCATTATTTTTATCCCTTATTTCTCTATTTAGTAATCATTTTCCTAACACTGCATCCGGTATAACATGAGATCGAAATGAGTTTCACAAGGTGTCTTTTCCTTATATCCTACCTTATTGAAAACATAAATTGACATTAGATCTGTTTTTATAGTGGTGATATAATGTTGTATTAGTTCAAAGTAATCTAATTTTCGTTTTTTTCTAAATTACAAAATATTCCTTATATTCTTATATGTATTATAAATAAAAAAGTGTAGGAGGTATTATATGTGATTCTTTTTATATTTGAATTGTGAATAAGTCTTTTATTATAACAAGGCAACGTTACAAAGGCGTAGAAGGGGTTATTACATATTGGTCCTTATATATAGTAATCAGATAATATGAAACACACTAGGAGGATTTAATGTAAGTTTTTTCTTTAAGTTCTTTAAATTACGTTTTAGACCATGTGTTGCTATTTATGAAATGTCATGAGAAAGGTCACATGCAAGTTTTATGTTTTGATTTTTTTATTACTTTTTGGTTTTTGTGTATTCTAATAAAGTCATATGTACCGCAATAGTGGGAGACAGCTCATACCAATCTCCACACTGGTACTATCTTTTTACAGATGCTTGAGTTGGGAGTGTGGCATAATCAAGATCCTAGAAGATGGATGACTGGTCGCTCTGAGGTGATACTAGAAAAATCTTCTCAATGATACTTAGAAAGCACTTATTGTTACTTATATCCATTGCTTTTAGTTTTACTTACTAGTTGATGCACGTGCTTTGCATGTGTCAAATTTTATACTCCATATTTTATGCTAATTATATATTTCTTTCTTTTCCACCGCTCCTCCTATCGTACATTTTCTATGATCACTATGATGCATCTTTTCCCTTTGGGGGTCAGTGACATGTAAGATGCTACTACTTTTGGAATTTAGCTTTTTGAAAAGTATTTCTTTTTCAAAATAAACACAATATATGACTTGGCAGGTTTTTTGTATATCTTTAGAAGGCATAGAATCTTATGGCATTATGTTTATGTAATATTTATTGACTTTTTATACTATTAAAAATTTAGATCTAAGTCAGGGCAGAGTAGTCTAGGTGGTAAGCAAGCTCAATAAGTCCCAGTGAAGGACATGGGTTCAAACCACACCAGAGACACTCTATGAATGACAATCCACACTGATTTGGTATGGGAGGGAGATGGATGGACCATATCCTCGCACGCCTCAAGAGTTTACCATACCTGGATTGACTGGGGTGGGTTCTCTGGGTCACCAAAAAAAATTAAGGATTTATGAATTATCCCTTGGCAACCGTCAATGTATTATACCAAATCAACCCTTTTGTTGAAGACTTGTGAGGCAGAAAATTTGCACATGGTACATACAAGTGTCAAGCTAGTTTTATTTTAACTATTTTGATAAAAATATTTATTTTAAACTCTTTATATAAGTATTCACCTTCAGTAATTTAGCCTGTAGAAATCATATCCTTAAATATCAATAAATATGTTATTACTTCAACATAAAAGGGTAACCACACAAATGTATAAAATAAATTCACACATACTATTAAGATTTAGGGAAATTCCGTATCTAGTATGATCTTTTAAAACTTCAGTTCTAGTTTTCATTTTTTGGATCAATCCGACAATGACATTTTTAAAAATTCAGTTCTATTTTTCATTTTTTGGATTTACCTCTATGTACATTTATACATTTTATGAAACCTAAAATGAGGTTTTATCTCATTTTTTTTCTATGAATTATAAAAAATTATAGTGGATCGGAATATCAATAGTTAGAAGCTCAAAAATATGTTTACAAATGGCCACTTATTTGTTAAAATAAAATAGTTCAATACTTCATGAAAAATGTTTGATAAAAATATATATATAATTCTTACATTATGTTGTTTATAATCATAAAATGATTTACAGGTGTCACCATCTGGTGTTCAATGACAAATAAACATCAATCATCTAGTCTTACCATTTTTCATAATTTAATAACTACAAAGGTATAATGGTTAAAAAGGAACAATTAACTTTAGACATCTTTTATATACATTACTTGGTTCTGAAGAAGGTACATCAACATATAATTATTGAGTGATTCATCTTATTACAATCAATTCCCATCAAAATTAAGTGGCCAATTTGACCGTGAATGTCTACATCACACCAAGACATAACTAAAGAACT